>NW_010729082.1:6644334-6676521 GCF_000365185.1 Nelumbo nucifera
TCCTGCTCTCTTCAGACTGGACAAGAGCATAGACCTTCTGAATTGAAGGAAGATCCTTAGAACTTAGAATTTGTACTCTGATGGATTCATAGATAAGGATTGAGACCATGTGAAAAAGCAAACACTCTTTGCTATGAGACAAGTTTCTTATACAATTTTGCATCTTCATCACACTTCCAATCAATATTCTGGTAATGGTCCAACTCCTTCCAAACAGTGGTCAAGTCAGAGTAATATATTGATAAACTTCTCTCCCCCTGTTGACAAGTAGATGAGGCTGCTTGTAGTTGATAAATCTTGGCATAGTGTTGAAGTTCAGAATATGTGGATTTTGCCTGTTCCCAGATCTCATTTGCAGTTTCAGCCCACATGAAGTTTTTCCTTATTTGCGGTTGCATGGAGATCAAAAGCCATGACATAACCATACTATTCTCCTGATCCCATCTATCGTGTTCTGCATTTCTATAAGGTGGTTCTTTGATTCTTCCATTTATGTAGCCTATTTTTCCCCTTGCAGTTATGTATAACTTGATCCCTCTTGATCACTCTAGGTAATTTAACCCATCAAGAAGAACAACAGCTATAGGGAAGGATAGGTCACTGCTCCCACTCATTCCATTCAGCATTGTGGAGATTTCGGATGTAGCTGAATGTTCACTATTCATGATTCTAGGTTTAGAAGTACACAAAACCAAAGGCACACTGCCTGAGCTGCCACAGAGAACCAAGCACAAACACTGCAGCTTTAGTACTAGTTTGTATGACCTACACTTTGTAGGAGTCCACAGAACAATATACGAACACTGCACTTGCAGTGTAACCAGGTCTGAATGACCTACAGTTTTACAACTTTCATGAAGCTCTCTCAGTAGGAACAGCAATACAAGTGGTGGTTCACCACACCTAATYGGCTGATATCCACTTTCCAGGGCAGCCGAACAGTCACTTAGGGTTTAGGGTTCATCAACAGTCCCTTAGAGAGCTGAATAGAGCAACACACAATCGGAGGAGGGGAAAAAAACAGTCGAACAGTCCCTACTCAGATTTTAGGACATTAACAGTCCATCGAAATAGTGCAAGAAGAGAACCATAAACAGAGAAACTTCAGTTCAGTACCTAGGTCACCCGAACTGTGAATAGGCAGTACACTCATGGACTCAATCTTCTCTGCAGGCCAGAACCCTCTTCGTACATCTGGGATGGTTTTCTACAGTCTTCTTAGCCAAGCAAATCCAGTCACCAGCACCTGGGCTGGAGGATAAAGAAGAAAAAACTTGTAGCAAAACCCTTTTCTGCGCTAGGAAGTTGAACAGTCAGCTTTCTTGTAGCAGAACCCTACTCGGCAATGGAGACTAACCGCAGCACTAGAGAATGCTTCCTCTTCCTTGTCTTCGAGCATCAGGACTATAGCTTCTACGCAGCAGTGGAGAGAGACCTCAGCTGGTTGTTTTCCAGGCCTGGTTGGTTCCGCTCTGATACCATGTTGAGCAAAAGAAGAAGAAGAAGAACAAAGGAAGGAAGAAGAAGAAGAAAGAGAAGAGAAGAGGCTGCAGACTTAAGGCCTCCAAAGAACTGCTTCATGCAAGTGAAGCATTTGTATTTATACTATACTGGCCGTACAACACAAAAGGTCTACAAAATTACAAAAATACCCCTGTGGGCACTAAACCTGTGTACAGTACATACAATACATCTGTCAACACAATCCAGTACAGGTTGCTAAGTAGAGGAGGCAACCACTCTAGTCCCGATAGGAAAACCAAGATAAGAAAAGGGGAACTCCCCAAGCAAACATTCCAAAGAGCTAGCACATTCTTCCAAAACTGCTTGCTGAACCTCTCCTACACCAATCATAACACTCTTGCTGAGATTAATCTTTAGGCTTAGTAGCAATTGGAAACATTTGAGGATACTCCTCAATTAAGCACCTACTCTACCGAAGCATTAAAAAAATTAGGGTATCATCAGCATATTGAAGATGAGAAATGATCAATCTTTCCCTTCTAATTTTAAACCCATTAACCAACCCCATTTTACACCTTTGTTGACCAATTTGCCCAGGACCTCCACCACTAAGACATATAACATTGGAGAAAGGGGGTCTCCTTGTCTCAATCCCTTTGAAGTATTAAAGAACTTTGTTGAAACCCCATTCACTAAGACTAAAAAGGAGACTGAGGAAATGCATGTAAATATCCAGCTCCTCCATTTTTCCCCAAAACCCATCCTCATCATAACTTCTTCTAAAAAGCCCCATTCCAAATGGTCATATGCCTTATCCAAATCAATTTTGCAAATCACCCGACCCTCTCTACTCTTAGTTCTTGCATCCACACACTAACTTGCTATGAATATTCCATCCAAAATTTTCCTTCCTTGACAAATTCCATTTGTGTAGGACCCACCACCAAATGCAACACTGTTTTCAATCTTGCCGAAAGAACTTAAGCCACAATTTTGTATGGGCTGGAAATTAGACTAATTGGCCTAAAGTCCTTCACCTTACACGCACCTTCCACCCCACCTTCAGGATTAGAGAAATGAAGGTTGCGTTAGCCATCTTCTCAATTTTATTTTCTGACCATAACTCCCTAAGCATCTCGAGCAAATCTTTCTTAACCATATTCCAACACTCCCTATAAAATGCAATTACAAGCCCATCTGGCC
This sequence comes from Nelumbo nucifera, assembly GCF_000365185.1. The sequence continues at coordinate 6,647,002 of NW_010729082.1, forward strand.
CTGGAGCCTTATCCCCTTGCATATTTTTTATTGTATTCCACACCTCATCCTCAAATTCTCTTTCCAACCACACCTTTAATCCCTCATCCAAGTGAAAAAATTCCAAATCCCCCAAGTGACAGCTCCTATCAGGAAGAGCTTTGTATAAATTCATGAAACAATTGCAAATCTCCTCTGCTATACTTTGCTGATCATCAATTATTCTCGCCCCTAACTCCAACCTCAGAACTGTATTTCTTATTCTTCTACCCCACACCATGACCTGGAAAAAATAAATAAAAAAGGCCGTATTCTTGTCCCCCTCTTTCAGCCACAACACCTTTGCCTTTTGCCTCCAAGACACCTCTTTAAAATGAATTAACTTCTCCAAGTCCTCTTTTAATAATTCTCTTTCTGCTCTACCTTCTTTAGACAGATTATCCTCCTCTTCAAACCTGTCCAGCTTTGCCATCTTCCCCACAACTTCCTTTTTTTTTTCTCGCCTCTACATTCCCAAAAACCAATTTACTCCAACTCTTCAAATCTTCTTTTAATTTCTGCAGCTTCCTCATCATTATAAACCCAGCGGAACCTTGAAACCGATAAGAGTTCCATTTCTGCTCCACATACTCCAAGAAATTTGGATGCCCCAACCACATTCAAATCTAAATGGTTTTAGGGCCCTTCAGCCTTATGAAGCCCCACAACAAAACCGGCTTATGATCTGAAATTGAGAAAACCAATGTTTCTTGAATTAAACCCTCAAACATCTAATCCCATTCATCATTCAATAGAAATCTATCCAATCTCCTTAAAATTGGAACCTCCTGCCTATTTGACCATGTAAATTTAGAACCAACCAGCCTTGACTCTACCGGCTCTTTCCTTCTAATAAAATCCCCAAAAGCTCTCATAGATCCAAACAATCTTCTATTATCTACCCCTTTCATTTTCCCAACCCTTTTAACTACATTGAAGTCTCCACCAATCAACCATGGCTTGACCCTCTGCTTCATGAAACCCTTCCAACTCTTCCTAAAGGTGAGACCTCTCCCTGTCCACATTTAGACCATAAACATTTGAAACTATCACTTTCATTTTTGAGCCCACATGCTCCAGAACCACTGAAATTGAGAAGCTTCCTTTAAAGAAACCCACCTTGCTCAACAGCCCTGCATCCCAGATAGTCAACAAGCCTCCTGACAACTATGAACCCAAATCCACCCAGTCCCTATCCCTTGAATCCCATATTTCATTGTTAATTCTCCAATCAAGATCTTCCAACTTTGTTTCCTATGAATCAAGATTGCAATTCTGTAGTTGTTCCTAAAAAAATTCTTGACCACCTCCCTTAGACCTCTCACATTCCAGGTGTAAATTCTCATTTTTTTCTCTTCTCTTTTTATTCTTTTTTTTTCTATTCTTCAATTTCCATTGTTTCCTCAGCTCTCTCCTGAACGAAGGATTTTACTTCTTTGTTCTTCTTTCCCTCTTACTTATTATCTTCTTCCACTGTCCTAAATGTCTTCCTTGAAAGCTCTTCTCCCCCCAAGAAAAACAACCCTAAAATTTTGCTTACTCTCACTTCTGTCTCAATTACCTTATCCAAACAAACTTTTCTTGGACCTCATGTGTCATTGTCAATTTTCACTTTCTCCTGCTGCTCTTCCACTTCCTCCCATCCTTATCTTCCAACTGTAGAGTCTTGTATCTTCTTCTCCTTTGATACACTTGCTCCTTTCCTGTTTCCTTCAGTGTTCTCAGCCCCCACCCCCTCTCCCTCCCCTAACTCTTTTGTTTTGAAGATAAAGAAAAAAGATTTATTAAACAAAAAAGGAGGTACAAGAAAAGGTGATGCACAATCACCTGAGGGAAAGGAAACTCCCCTTACTCTGGAATAACACTTTCACCTCTTTCCGCTGCTCTCCCCCCATAAGGTTTTGACCTCACTCCCTTCTTTTTCCACTTCCTCTATTTCCCCTTCATTTTCTCCAGCACTCCCCTGTCCCACCCTTGACACTCCTTCCCCTCCCTTACTCACTTGCTCTAGACACCAATTTACAACCCCTCCCTGTGCTTCTTCTTGAGCCCCTTCACCCTCCCCACCTTCTCTCAAGACAACCAGATGGGGGAACCTACCTGATTAACTGTGTCGATCTCTGCTTCCTTGCTGCAAATCTCGAGCTTAATTAATGTTTAAATCCTTAACTCTTCATTGTGTTGAACAACCCACCTCCTCTACCATTCTTAACACTACATCTATCCTATGATCAACTTCACTGCTATAATCTATCACACTTAGAACAGTCCTTCAATCACCACCCGATTAGTCCTTTGTCGTTGCCTCCTTATCAGATGCTTGACTTTCCCTTGGCCCTGAGATTCTTCAATTGCCACTTGTCTTCCTGCTTCTCTTGTCAGCAGATGCATCTTGATCTCATTGTCATCCTTCTTCCTCTCACTAGAATCACCATACACATACCTCCATAGTTGTCAAGGCATTGCCTAGGTGACTAGGCACCCTTGGCAAGGTGCCTTGCTCAAATGCCTTGACTTACAGCAACTAGGCACCCATCTAGGTGACTAAGTGCCTACCTAGGCAACAAAAATGAAGGTGGATGCCTTAAATAATATCATTATATTGTGGTATCTTATTAATATGCGTGTTAATTCATTTTATTATATGCTATATATATCATTTATACTTTGTTTTAATGTTTCACTTTTGAAATTTAAAAGATCAAAGGGTTTTGAGGAGAGAAAAAGAAAGAAAGAAAGAGGAAAGAAAGGATAAAGTATAAAGAGGTTCTTTTCTCTATTCTCTCTCTAATTAAATAAAACAAAAATTCCATCCTTGTTTTTTCTATTTTAGTTTCCATCTTAAATATTTATCATATAAAGCTAATAACCTTCTTTAACTGCTAGTTGATATGAAATTGCTCTATTAAATACTTATTATAGTAGTAGTATTTTCGAAAATAATGAAATTAATATATCTTAAAGATTTTTACCTTTTAGATGTGATGATTTGCTACATTCTTAGTGGAAATTTAATGTTCTTAATAGAGTTGCTATTCCTTTTCAATTAGTATACATGATGAATGGTATATAAAACTAGGGAACTAACCAAAAGTTAGTTCTTTATAATATAAAATTCTTGTCACCTAGGTGACTAGGTGGCTCCACTCTCCAGTGTCACTCTGAATCACCTAAATGCCTTGAAAACTATGAATACCTTGTTGTGCAGCAAACATATGCATCTGCATTCTTCTTCCCTTCATGATATATCCTTCTCTTTGATCCCTTTTGGTTGTTTAAACCCTTCTATTATGAAGACGTTTCGTCCTTCAATGAAGACTCTTCCACCTTTTCAGCTCGACCTAAAATCCTTTTGTCTTTTCCCTCATATTTTTTGAGACCCCACTTATTTCCTTATTTCCCATATTGCCCTTCCAACTTGACCTTTCGTTAGAGAGGTCAGAAATGACCATTTTTCCCTTGGCCATTCGTGACTTTTCAGCTTCATCCCCCACCTTCCTCCGAGCCCCTGTTTCTGGTGACTGTTTGCCTTCCCTTCTCTCTCTTTCAACTTCTCCTCCTTCCTGAATTCCCTCTTGGTTCCAGCACTCCCTTTGTCTTCCTCAGTTGTTTCAGAAGCTGCCACTCAATTAAAGCATGGGTCTCGGAAGGTAGCTACAATTCTTAGTTGATAGACTTCCCCTACATAGAACAAATCCAACAGGGACAGGATCTTCATTGCATTCTCAGTCTGTTCCAAGATTCTAGCAAATTGAACCTGTTCCCAAAGCTTGTGGCAAAAATCAAACTGCCTAAAACTCCCACAAGCATTACCAATTGCTCTAAGCGTTTCTGTACCCCAGGCATGCAAAGGGATCCCATACACATCAATCCAAACAATGTCTTTCTGTTCTGTAATTTGCCCTATTGATGGAAACCATCTATCTAATTGTATCTCTGGCTTCCTGTTCATTCCTGCCTTCTCTTGTTCCAAAATTCTCTCCATGTCAAACTTTCTTCTAAAGCTGAACAGGAAAAGGCATTCTCCAAGTTTCCGAACCCCTTGCCTTGCTAACATATCAACCAAGGAATTTGCAGACCTCTATATCCATCTAATTTTCAATTTCATATTAAATTTCTTGACAACCACTTAAACTACTTTATCTTGTTCTTAAAATTCCATAAAACTCTCTCCATATTCAGTAACCAACTTATCCACCTTTGAGTCTTCAATGGTTAAGTTCTCCACTCTTATCTCCATGGATTTTTGCACCTCACATACTGCAGCCTTAAGTTTTGCTCTTATTGATTCACATACTCCAATTGGACCTGATTACATATTCATCATAGCTATGATACACCTTCATCCCTAAAAGCCCCTCTCATCCTTGAAGGCCCCAGATTCCTAGAACTGTTGCCATTAAATTGAAGTTTTTTTAAATCTCCTTTCTAGTGCAACCAAATTTCTCATTACATTTGCCTTCTTTGAACTTGACTCCGCCACTTAAGCCTACTGCCCAATTATTTTCCAAGGAAGAAGAAGAGAAGAAGAGAGAAAAAATTGTGAGAGAGACAAAAAGCTTGCTGGCAGCGCCAACTATCTACCAACTTGTCACAAAGATCATAATAATGCCGCAAGGAATTTAATCCTTTGGTAAAAACATCTGCAAGTTGTTCTTTAATGCTAACATAAGGAGAGACTGTACTTGGAGCGATCGATAGGAACCAGGACCAGGGAGTTTCTTCCCCCCTTCCCCTCATTCCCATCCACTCTTCTTCCCCTCTTTCCTTTCAAAACTCAGTTGATCTTGTTCCTTGTAGTAATCCTTGGCCTTTGGTTTTTGCAGATCCAGTTGTTGAAACCTCACTGCTTGCAGGTAATGACCCTTTTGTGGTAGGGAAAAAAAGAAGGGGGTCGAGAAAAAGACAGGGAGGGAGAAGTAATCTTGAATATGGTCCTAGAGAACCTTGCCACCTTGATAGAGCAAGTTGAGAAACCTGAGAAGGAAGATGGGGGAAATGGAACTGCAGTAGGCACAGAAGAAAAGGGGAAGGAACTTGACCTATTAGATGGGAAAGAAGGTGAGTGCAGAGAACCACCCAATTTGAAAGGGCAGAAACAAAAAGAATCTAAAGGAAAGTTCACCAAAGGAAAGGTCTATCTTAGAAAGGAGGCTGGAGATGATAAAAAATGAAAATGAATGAGGTGGAAAATCTAGCCTGCAGAGTGTCCTATGAGAAGACAGTTAACAGGAAGAGGGAGAAAAATAGAGGAGACTAGGACTTAGGAATAGGAAAGGGTCTAGACAAAAGAGTGGAATGAAGATTCTTTGTTGGAATGTAATAGGGTTAGGGGGTGCAAAGAAGAGGAGAATCGTGAGGAATGTGATAAAAACAGAGAGACCAATAATAGTCATGCTTCAGGAAACAAAACTTTCGAATTTGGATGGAAGATGGATAAGAAGTATTTGGAGTAGTAGGGGTCTAAGTAGGTCTTTTGCCCCATCTTGGTGTGCCTCGAGTGGTATCCTTGCAATTTGGAAGAACGAGAAAGTAGAGTGTTAGGAGGATTTGATAGGACAATACTCGTTATCAATAAAATCCAAGCGGATGAGTGATGGAAGGGAATGGGTGCTGACCAATGTGTATGGCCCTAACTCATATAGAGAAAGGGATACCTTCTGGGAAGAGCTAGCCGCAGTTAGGGGCCTTCAGGAGGGACCATGGTGTTTAGGAGGGGACTTTAATGTGATAAGGTACACAGAATTGACAAGCAACCCCAACCAGTCTATAACAACAAGTATAAGACACTTCAACTCCTTGATTGAGTCCCTAGAACTAAGAGAACCCACCTTGTTAAAAGCCTCTTTCACTTGGTCAAATCTTTAGGAAAGACAAGTGTGCTCAAAGTTGGACAGGTTCCTTTTCTCCATTGATTGGGAGGAGTTGTGGGGAAACTTAACATTGAAAGCCCTTCCTAGTGTAACCTCGGATCACTGCCCCATAAGTCTTTTCCAAGAAAACCTTATTGGAGGCCCTATACCCTTTAGATTTGAGAATATGTGGCTGGAAGTCCCAAACTTTTTGCAAAAGGTAAATGATTGGTGGTCAGAAGGCATTATAAGGGCTAGAGAGAAGGGGTAAGATTCACAAAGAAGTTGAAAAGATTGAAGGAAAAGGTTAAAGAGTGGAACAGAGAAAAATTTGGAAAACTTAAGGTCATAAAGGAGGAATTAGCCAAGAAAATAGAGGAATTGGACTAAAAGGAAGCTCGTAAAGAGTGTGGGTCAGAGGATAGAACGAAAAGATGGAATTTAAAAGTGCAACTAGAGGAGATCTTGAGAAAGGAAGAAATTTCTTGGAGACACAAATCAAGGTGTAAATGGCTTCTGGAGGGAGATGGAAACACCAAATTTTTCCATTCACTAGCAAATGGGAGAAGAAGAAAAAATCAAATCTCTAGCATTGAGGTGGAGGGAAGAGTAATAAACTCAAAGGAGGAAATTGAAAGGTGCTTTGTGGATCATTTCAAATCAATCCTTGCCTCCTCAGTTGAAAGCAATTTGGAATTGGAAGAATTACAATGGGATAGAGTTTCGGAATCCATAGCTGCCTTGTTAGAAAGAGTTTTCAGTGTAGAGGAGGTCCATGAAGCAATTTTCTCGATGGATAGATCCAAAGCTCCAGGGCCAAATGGTTTGTCAATGGCTTTCTATCAAGATTATTGGGAAGTCTTAAAAGATAATTTAATGGATGTCTTTGTTGATTTCCATCAAAAAGAGGAAATCTCTCCAGGAGCAAATGCAACTTTTATTACTTTGGTGCCTAAAAAGAAAGAGGCCAAAACCCCTAAGGACTACAGACCGATAAGTCTTGTAGGTAGCATGTATAAGATCATTGCAAAAGTTCTAGCTGGTTAACTGAAGATTGTCTTGCCCTTTGTCATTTTTAGAACCAAGGAGCTTTTGTGGAGGGGAGACAGATAGTGGATCAAATCTTAGTTGCAAATGAATGTGTGGTAGCGAAGAAAAAACAAGATGGCAAAGGCTTGGTTTGTAAATTGGACCTAGAGAAAGCCTATGATATGGTGGATTGGTCTTTCTTGTTGAATCTCATGGAAACGATGGGTTTGGGTGAAAGATGGAGACTATGGATTAAAGGATGTATTAGCTCAGCACATTTCTTCGTCCTTTTAAATGGTGTAGCAAAGGACTTCTTCCCGACGAAAAGAGGGTTGAGACAAGGTGATCCTTTATCCCCCTTCTTGTTTACCTTTGTTGCTGAGGTTTTGAGTAGACAAATCATCAAGGCTGACCAAGAAAATTAGTTTAAAGGTTGGAGGATTGGCATATCAGAGGTGGTGGTGTCTCACCTGCAATTTGCAAATGATAATATCATTTTCTGTGAGAGCTGTGATGAACCTAGTTTGAGGAATTTGAAAATTTTGGTGGATGAGTTTTAGCAGGCCTCAAAACTAAAAGTGAATTGGGGAAAAAGTTGTGTAGCTGGATTAAACTTAGAAGAGGGTGACATCCAAGCCATGGCAAATTTACTAGGCTGTGAAGTGAAAAGCTGGCCTCTAGAATACCTAGGTATGCCCTTGGGAACCCAAAAGCTGAAAGTTTCTGGAAACCAGTTTTAGAGAGATTCACTAAGAAGTTAGAAATGTGGAAGAGAAGTTATATTTCCTTGGGGGGAAGAATAACCTTGATAAAATCCACCCTAGCAAATCTGCCCACTTATTTCCTCTCCACCTTTAGGATCCTAGTGAATAGCCAGGAAGTTAGAAAAGATAATGACAGATTTTTTGTGGGAACCCGGTGATGAAAAGAGGGATCATTTAGTGAAGTGGGAACACGTCTGCAAACCTAAGAAGCAAGGTGGCCTAGGTATAAGGAACATCTTAAAGAAAAATACAGCCCTCCTAGGGAAATGGCTATGGAGATTCCCTTGTGAAGAAGATAGGTTGTGGCACAGGGTCATTAAAAGCATTAATGGTGAAGTAGAAAACGGCTGGGATGCAAAACTAGCCTCCAATGCAGCTCCAAACTCCCTTTGGAAGGCAACCTTTGTGGTACTACCAACCTTTCTTCACTTTATCTGCTTTGATGTTGGGTGTGGCAATAAAGTGTTATTCTAGGGAAGACCTGTGGGTTGGGGATTTGCCCTTTAGTGTCAAATTCCCTGACCTTTACTCCTTGTCAAACCTTAAAAACAAACCTGTTGCTAGGGTTGGCGTGCTTTCAGACTCGGGTCTCTCTTGGGACTTTAGCTTCAGAAGGGGTCTGAGGGAAAATAAATGTGTTTCCTTATTGCTCTTGATCTCAACCTTAGAGATGGTCCACTTAGACCAAAATACAGCTGATATTGGAATCTGGTCCCCAACCCTTGACGACTTACTCTCTTGTGCCTCTTTCTTCAGTCCGCTCACTCATTCTGAATTTTTGGGGGTGAATTTCCTAGTGAGAGAAATCTGGTGCAAACCAATCCCTCCTAAAGTACAAGCCTTATGTTCGGAAGTATTCCTAGGGAAAGGTAAACACTTGTGATGTGCTACAGAAAAGAAGGCCAAACAAATGCCTCTTTCCTCATGTGTGTGTCCTTTGTAAGGCTTGTGGTGAAACCCTACCCCATTTATTTTTATCCTACTCTTTGTTTCTTGTATTTGGGAAATTGTTTGTTCTCTCTTTGGATGCAGATGGGCTCCCCCACAGGATGTAGTAAGTCTATTCAGCCCCTCTTTCCTGAGGCAACAGAAGAAAAGAGGAAAGTGCTTATGGAAGGCAGCAAGAGCTGCTGTGGTATGGACTATATGGGAGGAAAGAAACTAAAGAATCTTCTTTGGAAAAATCAAATCAAAGGAGGAAGTCATTGAAGTCATAAAAATCAGAACTGCACATTGGGTGATGACCATGGAACTTTTCAAAAAACCTCTCCACAAATGACATTCTAAGGAACTAGACTGAAGTGGCACAAATAGATGTACCCAAAGAAATTGTGAGTGGAGTGGAAGCCACTTGCACTAAATAAACTAAAACTAAACTTTGATGGGAGTTCCTTTGGCAACCTGAGAAGGGCAGGTATAAGGGGTGTGCTTAGAAATTGTCAAGAAGTTGTGGCACTTTTCTCAGGACCAATAGGTATTGGTGACTCAATTCAGGTTGAATCTTTGTCTCTCCTACAAGGATTAAAGCTGGCTGAGCAGATTGGAGCAATAGATTTAGAAATATTTCTTGGGCTAAATAAATCACATCAACGCCTTGGAAGCTCAAATTTATCTATAGGGAAATTGACATACTTGCAAGGAGGTTCAACTCTTACTTTGGTTGGGTAAAAAGGACTGCAAATGGTATGGCGGATACCCTAGCAAAACAGGGGGCAAATAGATCTACCTTGTTCTAGGTAGAACTGTAACTGTTTGTAGCTTGGGTCATTGCAATGCTGAAACCAAACTCATGTAATTCAATATATTCCTGATCTTAATAAAAGTCTTATTTGCTGATAAAAAAAAACATAAGGAGTGCATGTTTCTCCTTTCTCTAGTTCCTCCCAAATAAAGTGTTTATCCACCTCAAATATGCTTGGTTCTCTCATGGAGTACTGGGTTGGCTGCAATATTGATAGCAGCCTTAGTCACAGCAGAGTGACGTAGGACCATCAAGAGGAAAACCCAATTCTCCTAGTAGATTTTAATCCACAGGAGTTCAGCAACACCATGAGCCATTGCCTTGTACTCTGCTTCTACACTAGGTATAGCCACCACACTATGTTTCTTACTTCTCCAAGTAACAAGATTTCCACCTACAAAGGTATAATAACCACTAGTGAATTTCCTGTCATCCATTGAGCTAGCCTAGTCAGCATCAGTATAAACTTCAGCATTCATATGTCCATGCTTCTTAAAAAGAGACCAATCTTAGGGAACTTTTCCAAGTACCTAAGAACTTTGTCTACTGCCTCAAGGTGTGCAGCCTTGGGAGCATGCATAAATTGACTGAGGACTCCCACGACATATGCAATGTCATGCCTAGTCATCGATAAGTAGAGGATTCCTCCAATAAGCCTTTGGTACTATCTTGCATCCTTTATGGGCTCATTACTGTAGTCCCCTAGTTTGTGGTTCACATCAATGGGAGTGTCAGCTGGTTTGGCACCTAGTTTCCCTATATCCTTCAGAAGGTCAAGAGTATATTTCCTTTGAGAGATGAAGATACCTTGTTAAGAGTGGGGAACCTCAATTCCAAGGAAGTAACATAATGGTCCCAGATCCTTCACCTCAAACTGTGTGGCCAAGAACTTCTTCAGCCTCTGTATCTCTGAGACCCGATCACCTGTAATAACAATGTCATCTACATAGACTATTAAAGCTGTTGTTTTCCCTTGTTCCTTATTCACAAAGAGTGTGTGGTCAGTTTGGCATTGCTTGAAACCCATTTGTTGAACTGCATGGTGGAATCTGCTAAACAAGGCCCTGGGAGACTATTTCAACCCATGTAGAGACTTCTTCAACTTGCAAACTTTCTGCTCACTACCTTTTGCACAGAAATTGGGAGGTTGGTTCATGTTCACTTCCTCCTCCAAAGCACCATTCATGAAGGAATTTTTAATGTCTAATGGGTGGAGTTCCCAATCCAGACTTGTTACTAGACAGAGAAGGACCCAAATAGAGCTCATCTTTTCTATAGGAGCAAAAGTTTCTACATAATCAACCCCATACACTTGAGTAAAGCCTTTTGCAACCTGACAAGCCTTGTATCTCTCAATTGTGCCATCTGCCTTGTGTTTCACTTGAAACACCCATTTGCACCCCATAGGTTCCTTCCCTTCAAGAAGATCTACCAACTCTCACGTTCCTTTCTTATGTAAGGCATCAATCTCCTCCTTCATGGCATTTGTCCATTCAGGAACCGATAAAGCCTCTACAACACTCTTAGGAAGGGGAACACTATTAATGGTTGAAAGCAAAGCATGAAAAGAGGGTGAAATATTCTCATAGTATAAAAAATGAGCCATAGAGTGGTGTGCGGTACATGATCTGCCACCTTTCCTCTTTGCAATGGGAAGATCCAAATCATAATTCAAAGTATCAATATCAATAGGTTCAGGGGTATCAACTGGAAAATGGTACCTAGATGGGACAAGGGATCTAACCCCCAAGTGTCTGGCGGCATTGGTTGCACAACTTCAGGAGGAGGATCAAGAAGAGGAGGTAATAGAGCCTGTGTTTGTTTCTCCTTAACTTTACTCTCCCTCTAAGGAGAAATATGGAAAAAGGGAACATTTTCAAAGAACGAGACATCCATAGACACAAAATATTTTTTGGATAGGGTCAAAATAGTGGTAACCCTTTTGAGACAGGGAATAACCAAGAAAAGTACAAACAATAGTTTCAGGATCAAACTTACCTCAAGTGGGAGAGAGATCATGAACAAAGCACTTACAACCAAAGACACACATGGGTATGGGAAACATAGGAACTTCTTCACATTGTCTGATTGGAAGCAACAGGAAACATAGGAACTTCTTCACATTGTTGAGGGGTCCTGGCACAAGAGCTTCAGTGAAGAGAGCAACAGGAAGCAAAAAGTGAGATAACCATGGAAAAGCTTCTTCACATTGTCTGATTGGAAAACTTGGATCTCAGTCTGAAAATGAGTATAGATCATGTGTTGAAAATATTTCACCAATTTAGGAACTTCTTCTCAAGAGTGCATAGGATAAACCCAAGAGTATCGAGAAAAATCATTAATAAATGAGATAAAATACTTATAGCCATTCTCAATTAGAATATTAACAGAACTCTACATATCAGAATACACAAGATAAAAAGGAAGATATGTTTTTTTATTTCATAAAGGAAATGAAGCTCTATAATGCTTACTCAACTGACACACTTGACACTTAAAATTACTACCTGACACAGACTTAAACAATTCTAGAAATAAATGCTTCAACGACTCAAAAGACATATGGCCCAAATGATGGTGTCACAATATAACTTGACTCTTACTTGACTAACTCAAGGACTTTGAAACCACAAGACCAACTTTCTTCTCCAACATATAGAGGCCATCAACCATCTTCCCCCTACCAATCGTCTTCTTGGAAGTCAAATCTTGAAAAACACAAGAATGCGAGAGAAAGGTTATTGAACAATTCAAAGTATGTGCCATACTGCTAACAAACAACAAATTAATAGGTAACCTTGGAACATCCAAGACATCTAATAGTGGAAGACCAAAAGGGCAAAGATATAGATCCCCGACCAGCAATGGAGGAGAAAGATCCATCTGCTAACCTCACTTTATCTCTGCCTTAAAGGAGGGTATATGAATGGAAATGGGTTGACTTACCAGTCATATGGTTTGAGGCACTAGAATCAATGATCCATGGGGATTCTACAGTCTTAAGAGGCTACTTAGAAGGTAGAGGTTGAGTTACCTGAGGAGGATGCAAAAGAAGTTGAAGGAGTAAGCCCAATATTCGCATGTCTAAGAGCCCTACCGTATTGCTCCAAATGGTCACGGAAGGATTAATAATATCCTCCTTGAGATCAGAACCGGGGGGGGGGGATCTTCAGATGAAGTCACTGCTGAATTTCCATACTATGAATCATGAGCTGCTAAGTTGGCTGAGGTATACTTCTTCTGATTTGGTTTCCTATTCTAATCCTATGCTGACATCTTGCTAAGTTCTTGTGCCCACTTTGGCTTCCCATTCAACTTCCAGCAAGTTTCACGGGTGTGCCTAAATTTCTGACAATGGGTGCACCACAGTTATCTTTATCATTTTCTCTTTTCTGGCCTTCCCCTTTCTTTCTTGAGTTCATGTATCCCCTTTCTGCTAAGGAAAAAGTCTCCCTCTCAGGAGCATTCATAGCTGATTTCTTCTTTCCTCTGACTGAACTAGGGTATAGACTTCTTGAATAGATGGAAGGTCCTTGCTACCCAAAATTTGCACTCTAATGGGATCATACATAGGGTTGAGGCCCAATTGGAAAGCAAACACACATTGTTGAGACAGAAGTTGTTTATAAGCTTTGGCATCTTTTAAACTTTCCCACTCAATGTTCTGGTAGAAATCCAACTCTTTCCAAACTGAAGTTAGGGCTGAATAGTAGGCAGGCAAGCTCCTCTCCCCCTGGTTACATGTTAAAGATTCAGCTTGTAATTGGTAAATCCTGGCATAGTGCCTTTGCTCTAAATATGTTGCTTTTGCCTGTTCCCATATTTCTTTAGTTGTCTCAGCCCACATGAAATTCTGTTTAACTGAAGGTAACATGGATGTCAGAAGCCACGACATAATCATGCAGTTTTCTTGGTTCCACTTGTCATATTTAGCGGTCCCTGATCTAGGTTCTTTTATCTTCCCATTGATATATCCTGCCTTTCTTCTAGCTGTAATATACATCCACATCTCTTTGGACCAAGCCAAGTAGTTCCTACCATCCAAGGGAGTGATAGTCATAGAGAAATTTAAAGTATCATGACCACCATTCAGTCCATCCTGATTAGATGTGGTTCCAGATGTTGCAGAATCTTCCATTGCCATATATAATAACTTTAGAGTGAACAATGACCTCTTTTCTTTCAGTCCACACGCACGGATGACAACCACCCTCACTCTTTTGAGATTTTTATGCATGTAACAAATACAATCACACACAGAATCTGCTGTCACACACATGTACAGGTCTGTCTAACCTTTCCAAAGGACAATACAAGTCCAAAAACATCAACAAAAAATACTGCAATACCCTGCCAGTTGAATCAGGTCACTCATGACCTACAAAGGTGTTTCAAAACCTTACAGTTTTGAATCTACAGGTCCACACACCCCCTTACACCATTTGGCCAATGTAAAACACAGCCTGTCTTGGACTTACTGCCAAGAACTAAGGCTGCAAACAATCTAGTTCTTGGTTCTGTTCAGTCCAAGCAGATTCTTGTAAGATTTCAATCCAGAAATAATAACAGCACAGAAAAAATCAAAGCACTTTCAATAATGTTTTTGAACAGAATGCTCTTTCTATAATGGTCTCTTCACTTCAAACGCTCTAACATTCCTCTCTTCCCAAATCATCCAAATCAAAGCAGCTGTTGTGCATCTGCACATTATTTTCTATCAGGGACTGAATAGAAAATACAAAATGAAAGAAAATAAAATATGTTCAACTCATATGATACAATGAAGTATATTAATATGGTGTACATGCTATTAAGATTTTCTTATTCTCTGCATTGACAAAGTTGAGACCATGAAAAGACTTGTCCAACTTTGTCTTGTAGGTGTCTTTTCAAGGGTCCTGGAAGAATGTAAAAATTGCACATGATTGTTGTTTATAAGCATTCTATAGGTAATTTTCTTTGTTTTTATTATTGTCATTATCTTTGTTTATCATCATTATAATTTCTTTGTTATCTTTGCAGATCAGAGACTTCCATATAGCAAAACGAGAGGAAGATATTGGTTTCTATGCAGGATTTGTTGGTAGTATTTGATACATCACAATTTGCAATAGTATATTTTTTATATATTTACTGAAGTGATTTACCTTCTTAGGATATAATGCTGATAAAGTCATTCGTTTCTTGAAGGATCTTCATTCATGATTGGAAGAGCTTTAACTTCAGTTTTCTGGGGAGTGGTAGCAGATAGATATGGTCGAAAACCTGTTATATTGATTGGGACAATTTCAGTGTCAGTAACATTACAAACTTTCTTTTAATTTTGATCCCTGGTTATACTATCCAAGAAATGAGTTTGTTGATTGTTTATTATAAATGTTTCTCCATGATTGAAATTTTCATTATTTACCCTCAGGGTTATATTCAATACACTCTTTGGCCTCAGTACAAGCCTTTGGATGGCAGTTTCTATGAGGTTTCTTCTTGGATGTTTCAATTGCATGCTTGGGCCAATAAGGGTATTCTTCTGTATATATGTCTAGATGATAATATGACAAAACATAATTTCTTATCTGGTAGAAATGTTAGCCACTGCTAAGTAATCATTTTTATTGTGGTATTTGCTCCCCTTGTTTCATTTTGTACCGCTGATGTGTTCAACATTACCAATTGATTGTATCCATTGTGTTCTAGGCATATGCTTCAGAAGTTTGCCATGAAAAGTATCATGCTTTAGGACAATCAATTGTAAGATACTTTTCTTTTCAGTGCTTATCATGGATTCCTCTTTTGTTCTGCATCACTCATAACAAAGTATTTATTGATTTGACATTTCATTTCAGGCTAGTACATCAAGGGGCATTGGGTTTATTATTGGTCCAGCTATAGGAGGTTTCTTTGTACAGGTTGAACAGCATTTCCTTCTTAACTGTATTTACTGGTAACTATTGTTGCTTACTCATGTAAACAATAAAATAACAGTTAATTTACATAAATTGGCTGATTGAAATGGGATAACTAGTTATCAGTTGTCTATATGAATCCTCAATACTTAAAAATAGTCCCTCCCAACATCTTAAGGAAACCCATAAACAGTCCTCCAAGAAGGATCCTTTTATAGTATAACTCTAGGATATGGCCTCCAAAATAGATCTCACATATGAGACCAGGTGTGTCATAAAACTATATGACCTTCCCACCAAACATTTGGGAGTTCTTAATAGGCCATCCTCTAAATTGGAGCCTAATTAGTTCTATGTATAAAGAACCGCCTAAGTGGGTGGTCTGGTCACACAGAGGTGGGGAGAGATAGGGGAGTTTCTCCTGGCAAACAGATGGAGGAAAATATTTGCAGTGGAGGACAAGAACTTCATTGTAGAAGAGGGGATGGGGTGTTATGAGCTGCTAGTGTTGATAGATCAGCCATTCATTATTGGGCTTTATTTTTTCTATTTTTATATGAATATTAATTTTCTATTCTATAATTTGTTCTTGTTATGCTTATGGGCTTGATTTATCTTGGACTGTGGGCCTTTTATTTTTCTTACATATTGTTTCAACTAATTAGAGGCAGACTTGAAAATTCATAATATATTGATTGGTTGGCTAAGTACAAAAGAAGTGGAGGGTTCTTTCTAGCTCCCATGACTGTGATTGTTCTTCCACTTTCTTTTTCTCTTCTCCTTTTTTATACTTTTTTCTTCTTTTCTTCTCAATTATTCTCGACTTTTATCAATTTGCTGAAAACTGTGGAAAAGACATCAGAATTTATGGATGAATACCTTAGAAACAAGAGGTTTTTAAATAAGTAGGAGTAAAATGGAATATATACTATGTATATTTAATAATAATATGGGTGCAAACCAGGGTATACTTAGGATTGGAGACCAATGCATCTTCAATAGGGGTCTGGAGGCCAATAGTAGAAAGGGTGGAGAGGATCTCTGGGGGGCAGAATCACACTCATTAGGACTGTCCTTTCAAGTCTACTGACTTGTTACCTTTCATTGTTGAAGGTTCCAGCTGTGGTGGCTGATAAGATAGAGAAATTACAGAGGGATTTTCTATGGGAAGGGGTTGGGGTCCAATGAAGTTCCATTTTTTTATCAGCAAGGAAAGATTGATTTTATTAATAGTGTGAGGACAAATTACAGGATTACATTAAAACAGAAAATACAGTTGTTACTTCACAATGTGTTACAATAAAGCCCAGAAAAGTTGCTGCCCCTAAACTCCCTATTTAGCTAATGAGTCAGCCGTCCCATTTGCGGTCCTTCTGATCCAAGTGAAAGAAGCATTGAGTTCCCTTGCTAGGCTTTCAATATCCCTCAAGGAATGTCTATATCCAAGGATCACTACCCCTGTTATTAGACCAATAGATCACCAGTTTTGAGTCCCCTTCAACCTCCAAGTTTTTCAAATTTGTTTGTTTGGCAAGTTTTAGCCCCTGAAGAAGTGCTAAAAGCTCAACCTTTATTGAATTGGCTATCCCTATAGGTATTGTTATGCAGGAGAGAAGAATGAAAGAAGAGAGAAAAGAGAGAGAGAAGAAGAGAGGAGAGAACTGAGAGCAAAAGGATTACTGCTGGCGGCGCAGCTTTTTAATATATATACTAAGGCGACAACAACTAAAATAGAAAAGGAGCAAAAGTACAATAGTAACCCTACGGTACTATACATAGGAAAAAATAACAGCTTTTAACACTCCCCCTCAAGTTGGGACATAGATGTCAATCATGCCCAACTTGTCACATAAATCATGATGTCTTGAGTGGTGTAGTCCTTTTGTAAAGATGTCTGCAAGTTGATCCTCAGAGCTGACATAGGGAGTACACACTTCCGTTGTGATAACTTTCTCTCTGATAAAGTGCTTGTCGACTTCGATGTGTTTAGTTCTATCATGTAGCACAAGGTTAGCAGCAATGTTTATGGTTGCTTTGTTATCACAGAATAGGGTCATAGGTCTGTCCACTAGAAAACCCAACTCACTCAATAGATTCTTTATCCACATAATTTCAGCCATTCCATGAGCCATTGCTCGATATTCAGCTTCAGCACTAGATCTAGCCACCACATTTTGCTTTTTGCTTCTCCAGGTAACTAGATTTCCTCCTATGAAGGTACAATAGCCACTAGTTGACTTTCTGTCATTTAGGGATCCTACCCAATCTGCATCAGTATACACTTCAACTTTTAAATGCCCGTGCCTTTGAAACAACAAGCCAGCACTTGTAAACCTTTTAAGGTATCGGAGGATTCTTTCTGCTGCTTCAAGATGAGTGGTCATAGGGGCATGCATGAACTGGCTAAGGACACCAACTGCATAAGCAAGGTCTGGGCGGGTCATAGAAAGATATAACAATCTCCCTATAAGTCTCTGAAACTGTTTCACATCCTTGATAGGTTCACCTTGGCTGTCACCTAATTTATGGTTAGGATCAATGGGGGAATCAATTGGTTTCACTCCCATTTTTCCTGTATCCTGGAGTAAATCTAGGACATACTTCCTTTGGGAAATGAAGATACCCCTTTTTGAGCGGGCCACTTCAGCAAGGAGGTGTCGGTTCTTTCTTTCAGCAACACCATTTTGTTGTGGTGTTCGGGCACAAGAGCTATGGTGAAGTGAACCACGTGATGCAAAAAATTCCGTGAGATCACTATGAAAATACTCTTTGGCATTATTTGACTGAAAAATTTGGATTTAAGTTTGAAATTGGGTGAAGACCATCTGCTGAAAATCTTGGATAATTTTTGGTACTTCATCCCTGGTTTGCATGGGATATACCCATGTATATCTAGAATAATCATCGATAATGGTAATAAAATTCTTGTAACCACTCTCAGATGGTAAAGTAACAAGGCCCCACACATCAGAATGAACAATGTGAAAAGGAAATTCAGATTTATTATTTTTTGAAAGAAAATGAGTTCTACACTGCTTACTCAATTGACAAGTTTGACAAGAGAAATCTGAAACGGACACTGACTTAAACAATTCTGGAAACCCACTTTCAAAGACTCAAAAGATAAATGACCAAGATGAAAATGCCATAAATAAACTTGACTCTTACAGGACTGACTCTTAGACTCTGTGACTTGAAGACCAGCCTTATTCTCCAGCATGTAAAGTCCATCAACCATACATCCTCTACCAATCGTCCTCCCAGAGGCCAGATCCTGGATCACACAGTAAAAAGGGAAAAAGGTCGCTGAGCAGTTTAAGGAATTAGTAATACTACTAGCAGAGAACAAATTAATGGGAAATTTCGGAACATGTAAAACATCAGAGAGGGTAAGGCCAAGGGGGAGAGAAATGGTTCCTTGACCAGCTATGGTAGTATATCATCCATCAGCTAGTCTTACCTTGTCTCTTCCAGAAAGAAGGTGATAGGTTTGAAAGTAAGAGGACGTACCAGTCATGTGTTTTGAAGCTCCAGAATCAATGATCCAGGGAGTGTCAGGGTTATGAGAAGCAACATGGAAAGCTGTGGCAGAGTTACCTGATGTAGACGCAAATGAAGTTGAGGGAGGAGCATTCATCTGACGAATTGCTCTACTATAGAGCTCTAAATGGTCACGGAAGGAATTTATAATATCCTCCCTTGGGTCAGATCCATATGAATGTGTTTGAGTCACAGTATGAATGGGGGGCTGATTCTCCTGAGTAGCCATGTTTGCCATAGTGTGTTTTCTTGTACCTTGCTGTCCTGACTTTTTATTTATATCTGAACCTTGCTTCTTATTTAGATCTTGAGCCCATTTCGGCTTCCCATGAAGATCCCAACATGTGTCTCGGGTGTGTCAGGGTTTCTGGTAATGAGTACACCACAATTTGTCCTTGTCATCCATCTTTTTCTAAAGATCTCCCTTCCTAGAAGTATTTCCCCCACCGGTAGTAACACTCCCTTTCACTGCCAACACAACTGCATCTCCTCCAGAACTGTTCATCAAATTCCTTCTGGTTTCTTCTAATTCTACAAGAGCATAAACTTCCTGAACTGATGGAAGATCCTTGCTACACAAGATCTGGACTCTGATAGATTCATATATAGGGTTCAAACCATGTAAGAAAGCAAACACTCTTTGCTGGGAGACGAGTTTTTTGTACAGTTTTGCATCTTCATAACACTTCCAGTTCACACTCTGATAATGATTTAACTCCTTCTAGACAGAGGTCAAGTCTGAGTAGTACACAGATAAACACCTCTCCCCTTGTTTACAAGTAGACGATTTTGCTTGTAGTTGGTAGATTTTTTCATAGTGTCGTAGTTCCGAATATGTTGATTTTGCTTGTTCCCAAATCTCATTTGCCGTTTCAGCTCACATGAAATTCCTTCTTATTTGAGGTTGCATAGAAACTAAAAGCCAAGACATGACCATGCTGTTTTCTTGGTTCCATTTGTCATATTCAGCACTCCCAGAATGTGGTTCTTTGATTCTCCCATTAATRTAACCTATMTTTCYCCTTGYAGTGATGTACAGCTTGATCCCTCTTGACCACTCTAAATAATTTAAACCATCAAGAGGGATAACGGCCATGGGAAAGGATAGGTCCACACCCCCACTCATTCCATTCAGCATTGAGGAAACACCAGATGTAGCAAAATCTTCACCACTCATGATTTCAGATTCAAAAACAACTCTTAAATGGTGTACACAGCCTTAAAGTGTTGTTACAAGTGCTGTTACAGCACTAACAGGTCATCCCTTGACTTACTAGTTCAACACTAGTGTTGCCACAGTGCATACAGGTCATCTCTTGACATACCCATCAACAGGACTACTGTTACAGCAGGTACTGGTCACTTTCTGACCTTCATTTCACCATAAAAGCTGCTGTTGCAGCACACAAGAGGTACTGGTCACTTTCTGACCCACAGTTCACCATAAAAGCTGCTGTTGCAGCACACAAAAAAGGTCTTCACAACCTACAGTTTCACAGGGATCAGTCGACTCCACAAAAAAGGAAAGAAAGAGGTGCTGATCACCTCACATCCAATCGGCAGACCTAGTACAGGTTCTGCCCTGGCACACGACCAAAAAAAAAAAGGTAGGAGAGAAAGGTTACTTCAATGTGTGAGATCTTCAATCAGCCGAACAGCAGATGAGGGCGGCAGATCTGGAAATCTGGTGCGAAGAAGAAAAAAGACTGTTCGCTCGACTTCTCCTTTCAGATCTGGTTGTCCTGCTCTGATACCATGTTATGCAGGAGAGAAGAATGAAAGAAGAGAGAAAAGAGAGAGAAGAAGAGGGAAGAGAGAACTGAGAGCAAAAAGATTACTGCTGGCGGCGCAGCTTTTTAATATATATACTAGGGCGACAACAACTAAAATAGAAAAGGAGCAAAAGTACAATAGTACCCCTGCGGTACTATACATAGGAAAAAATAACAGCTGTTAACAGGTATGTAGACCAAATGAAGGTGGTGTGCTGGGATTTAGAAAGGTAATAGTCTTTAACAAAGCCCTCTTAGGTATATTGTTGTGGAGGTTTGGGTTGGAAAGGGAGAGGGAGTCTGAGAGTCTCTTTGGAGGAGGGTAGTAGTTGGGAAATATGGGGTGGTGAGATTTGGGTGGGAACTGAGGGAAGTTTCAAATTCATATGGGGTGAGTGTTTGGAAAGGGATAATGCGTTTCAGCCAAGAATTCAGAGCATTGGCTAGCTTCAAGGTAGGAGATAGAACAAGTGTAAGATTTTGGCAGGACGAGTGGTGTGAAGCAGGGAAGCTGAGTGAGCTGTGCCCAAGGTTATACAGACTGATCGACCATCAAGTAAAGGTGGATCAGTGTTTTGAAGTGAGGGGTGATCAGGTGGTATGGTGTCCTAAATTTAGAAGACTGTTGTTGGATCAGGAACTTGAAGAATGTATACTGCTGCTGGAAAGGTTTCAGCAAACAAAGATTTCAACTTCCTCAGGGGATGGGCTGTGGTGGAAAGAGAGACGGGATGGAAAGTTCACTATGAATTCTTTCTATTTGGATTTGGTAAGGGATCATCTGGACTCTGACCAAGTTGAAGGTGTGTGGGGGATCCCGTTTCTCCTTGAGTGGAAGCTTTTGCATGGCTGGTAGTGTTGGACAGCGTCCTAAACTTCAGATACTTAAAAAGCAGAGATTTCAACATGGCAAGTTATTGTTACCTATGCTG
Source organism: Nelumbo nucifera (assembly GCF_000365185.1). The sequence goes on from NW_010729082.1 coordinate 6,668,553, forward strand.
TTCGGATGAAGAGAATGTATGCCATTTGTTCTTCTTGTGTAAGATTGCAAATTTTATTCCTTCCTTTTTGGGGTCAGTGAATTTCAGCCAAGGCCTACAGCATAATTATTCTCTTCCTGGCCAAGATTCAGTGCTCGCAGGAAATCAAGGGTAGTATGGAGCTGCATATGTTGGGTCGTTTGGAATGAAAGGAATAGGAGGTTGTTCAAGAATATTGAAATGCTCGTGGCCACGGTTTGGAATCTATTGTCAAACTGGGTTTTGGTGCTCCCAGAGTTTGATCAGGTTAATTGTTCAGATTTGGGGGAGAATTTCTGGAATGTCCTTGAAATCCAAGCTTGTAATTTTGAGCAGTTCTCTGTGATCTAGTCTGTATATGAATTGTATTGGTAGGGTGTCATCTTGACACCTCCCAGACTGTAATTTTCCTTTTTCATGTTTAATGAAATATTTCCTTTTATTCTTTAAAAAAAGGAGACCAATAGATAACTCAATGTGATATTTTCCAGTATGTTGGTTCAATATTATTTTTTGATGAGTAACAGAAAAATTTTACTAAGGAAAATGATGTAGATACAAACTGTTGTAGAACTCAATGCAGCTCTTGAGAGCATAGCCCTTGCTATCTTTCCCCACTATATTTTATTTACAACTGGGCTCGAAAACACTGCCCTCTATTTACCCCTTCTTGTTTTGCTAAATGATCAACCAAACTGTTTGCTGTTCTTGGTACCCATTGTATAGTTAATTGCATGTCCCTTGAGAGCCATCTTAACCTTTTAATTTCATTCTTGTATATCCAAAGAACATTATCATTTTTCATCAGCAAACTTATGACAACTTTTGAGTCTCCCTCAATGACAAGTTTCTTCACCTCCATCTCCATTGCCTTCTGCACTCTGAAACTTGCTGCCAATTGGTTCTTCCCTGGTTGAATTCCCTTGTATTATTGGATCTAAAAGCATAGCCTGTATTTTTACATTTTCATCCCTTATCACCCCTCCTATTCCAGACAGTCATGGATTACCAAATCAAAATTCAATTTTAAATATTCCTTTCCCAGAAGTATCCAACTTCTTGTCACCTTTTTCTTTTTTGAAGAACCTACCACTGTTCCTTAATTCCTCAAAACATCAGCAGTCGTGAAGTCAGAAAATAGCTCCATGGACTTCATCCAATCTGCTATCTTTTTTTGACATTCATAACAAGGGAGAGATCGGTGATTACCACTTAGATTGAAAGGAAAGTTCTATAAAATAGTTGTAAGGTCAGCAATGCCATATGGAGCAAGAGTGTTGGGCAATCAATAAACAGTGTCCAAAAAATAAGTGTGGCAAAAGTGCATATGCTGAGATGGATGTATGGAAAAACTAGAAAGGATAGGGTCAGAAATGAAGTCATTTAAAGGAACCTGGGAATAACTCCAATAGGTGATAAAATGAGAGAAAGTAGACTTAGATGGTTCAATTACATGCATAAAAGACCACATACACCACTGACCACCCTTAAGAAAAAGCCATCAGTCACAAGTTTAAGGGGTTAGAAGGGCTAGGGGCAGATCAAAAAGGAAGTAGGTTGAAGTAGTAAGTGAAAGCTAAATTACTGTAGCCGAAGTAACAGAAAAGAGAAGAAGAAGAAGAAGAGATGCAGGAATGTCGAACTCACCTGCTCCGTCGACAGTACTATTATTTATATTATGGTGTAGTACAATGATACAGGAAGTTACTAGAATGCCCCTGATTAGTGATGGGACACCCAGACAACTTAAAACATTAAACATTAGGCCCATTAACAAAGGCCCAGTACAGGACAACTTAAACTTAAGTATAGGCTAATAAGAACTCTTATCAGCCGAATACTCATACATACAAAGACTTCAATCCAACAGTAAGAAATGATTTAAGAACTCATGGTTTAACAATGGATATGACATTAAACAGAATGGAATGGTGAAACAGGATTTATGTAGCTGACCCCATATGGATGGGATAAGTCTTAGTTGATGATGATGAATCATTGCTGAAAATTTAAGTTGATACCAGAGCAAGGTTTCTCTTCTTCTGTGTGTGTGTGTGTGTGAAACCCATGTGTATTTAGGATTAGTAGTGTACATGGGTATTGTAGAAGCTGATTACCATTTTTGATGTCACCTGATAATTTTAACGACTTTTGGAGATTTTGATGTTTGATTTGATGCATAGAAGTTTTTCCTAGCATATGCTCCCCAATATTAGAGCAAAATGTCATTATATTACAGCAGTTATATAAGATAATGGGTTTCTCATTGAGCCCCATGATCTGTTCTTTAATTCTTTTCTTCTCATTCTTTCTTCTTCTCTTCTCTCACACTTATTCTAGTTTCTTACCTTATATCATATTTTATATTGAGTTTGGTTGATTTTATTGGGTCTGGGTTCTGCTGGACTGATTGATAATTCTTTTCATTATGGGTGGTTTGAAATGATGGAAAATAATTCGTGACATATTCAAAACAGGAGCCCATGTACTTACTGTATCTGAATTCTCTTTAACACATATTTTGTTTCACTCTCCATGTTCTAAAGAAACCTATGATTATTTGTTTGGAGAGTTCAGAAAAGATTCTATCCATTTGGATATATAATCCTGGTTTCAAATTGTGTTTTTGCTACATCCCCTTACATAAAGTTGTTTCTGATAATAATTTCCCACCCTCAAATGTTTTTCTTATGCCTTGTTAGTCCTTTGGATTAATTCAGTTCACTAATTTAGTTCATTTGGTGCAGCCTGCAGAGAAATATCCAAATATATTTTCTGATAATTCTCTGTTTGCAAGGTAAGTTATACTAAAAAACCTAAATATCTTAGTTCCTTACTTCCTGACTGTCAGTATTATACATCATAGATCAATTTATATTGAGGTCTCAGAAAATAAACAAATAGAATGTATTGCAGGTTTCCATACTTCTTACCATGCCTTATCATATCAATCTTTGCTCTGGGGGCATTTATTTCTTGTTTTTGGATTCCGGTAAATTTCACAATTCATTCTATTATTTCGTTCTTTGGAAACTGAACCATAGCATTCTTCAATTTTATCCATGTAATATTTTAATTCTTTTTTTTATTCTAGCATGCCAAGAAAAAAGTTTTTGTACTGGATTTCTTTTGGCAAAATTAAAGTTGATAACTTGAATGGGAAATAATTAAAATCTAAAAAATATAAAAGCAAAAAATTGACCTATTGTAGGGCTTGGGGTTTGGATAAGAAAATTTAAGGAGAAAAGTATAAATATAGACAAATAGAATAATAGAGGAAAGTGAAAAGGTGAAATATTCTTATGCTATTCATGATCCTTTAATTTCATTGTTTGAACTCCATTTTCCTACCCATATTTCCAACATTCTTTGTTTTTTGATGAATAATGAAGAATTTTATTAAGATAAAGTTTGAAGTATAAAGTACACTGACAAGTGGTTACAAAAACAGAGTTCTCCCAGAAAGCGCGAGTTGCTGCCTCACATAAAAAGTAGTTACAATTGAGCCCAGAATAAGTTATCCCTGTTCACCCCTTGCTTAGCTAGTAGGTCAGCCAGCCCATTTTCCGACCTCCTCTCCTACTGAACTCTTACAGTGAGATTAGAGGTAAGCCACATGAATCTCCTCATCCCTCCCCTAAAAGACCAAGCTACTGTCTCCGGTTCTTTCAGCCCATATTTCCCATTTTCTTTAACTATCTTTATCTTGATTCTTGAATTAATCATCAATATTTTACATGTTCATTTATAATACTTCTGTCTTTCACTCCAGATAGACTAGTGATCAGCTTTCAGAAATTTCTATACGCTTTGCTGACTTCAGACAGGAAGAGAATAAAATGGTTTGAGAGATGAAAAAAGTAATGAATGTACATCCTTTTTCCATTGCTTATAATTTTGAGACTTTCTACAAAATGACTAAAATACTCCTGGTTGTTTCGCCCCTACTCAAAACGTATTTCAACATTGTGGTCCTCTGTCTCCGAGGATGTGATGATTTCTGAAATCATAGAACTAGACAAAGCATGATAAGAAAACAGAGGAGAGCTAGAAACAACCTATGCCATTAGTCTTGGGGCCATGGAATCATTTAAGAAATATTGGGATTACTGACCCATTCCTTTAATAGAAAGCTTATCAGATAATTCATTAGTTCTCTCCTTAAGATTCAATTCCAATAATGACTATCTATAAATTGAACATGGGGCTTAGGTATTCTCTTAGAGACTTCAATCTAGACCTAAAAATTGACAAAAAAATTTTCTAATCGTTTTAATACAGAGAATCCTATATTAACCCATAGATGTGACTGGATCTCCTACCCACAAGAACTCTATCCACACCTACCCACAAGAGACTACAGCCATACATTGGGAACATCTCCTCATGAATAACAACATACAACTATACAAGTATGGGAGATGTGCCCAATGTGTTGCTCAAATGTCTTGCGGGTAGGTGACCAGAGTGCTAAATAAACCCATAAGATGGATTCAATTGGTGAGGAAGCTTTGGTGACCCTTAGTGACCCTGTCCCACTTGGTGTTTGGATGTTCTGAAAACTAGAGTTTCGTTTGAATCCTATTTGATACAAACTGGGAAGCACGGAATACAACTTTTTTTTTTCTTTTTGATAACTCGAACAAGGAACGCAATAACAAAAGAAGATTCTTAGCAAATCTTGATGGTAGAATGCACTTTTGACCAGAAAGAATACTGTTTGATTAGTCAAAACTTAGTTGATTTGGCTGGCATGTAACATGCATTTATGGTGCATAAATTCTGGCAAATTTCAGTTCAGTCAAACATGTGGAAGTTCCCTAACTGAATGCTTCAGGATGACTGGTTTTTGGGTTTTACATGGGGGTGATCATTCTTGGCCTGACCCAGCCCAACCTGCAATTTTTTGGGCTTGGGCCTAGTTTTTTTCATTTTTTTGTTTTTTGTGTAGGCCTGGCTCGGCCCAATGTGTATATATATAAAATAGTTAATAATATATAATATTTTATAATATGTTCATATTATAAAGTACTATATTATGTACTATATGTAATAAAATATAAATATAATTATATGTTATATACGTACAAATGTATTTTATTTTATATAAAAATTTAATTTATATTATACATGTACAGTTGTATGTTGACACATTGGTCAACTCACATATGGGAGTTGTCCTCCTAGGCGACAAGGCTTTCATTCTAATTACCAAGCAATGTGGGACTTGGGACAACACTTGATAGTGAGTGCAGTACTATTGAGTTGACACATGAGTGTAAAAGTATTGAGTGTTGTCCCAAGTTCCACATTGCTTAGGAATTAGAAAGAAGGCCTTGCCTTCATCTATAAAAGGATAGACAAGCCAAGCCTATAAATTAGAGTGAACCCATTTCCTATTTTTTTGTGTCATAGGCCTAAATTCAAGCCAAGCTTGGCCTAGTTTGGGCTGATGCAAATATTTTCTTTAACGTATCATACATTTACACATCATATAATGGAAGTAGTACAAAGGAAAAGGAGTATGAGCATTAGAAAGCTGATTATTGAAGGAGACTTCAAGCTGGTGCTGGGCTAGCTGAAGGAAGAAAGGAATGGGCTTTGGAACTACAACAATGAAAGGAAGAAATTTAAGTGGCTAACACAAGACATTGAACTAAAAATGCTTTGGGTTAAAAGAAGTGCTATTAATTCCTTTGCTGATGTTTTAGCAAACTAAGGGGTGGATAGTGATTCTTTCTTTTGGGCTCAATTGTAATCAAGGATTGAAGTATTGGTATCGAGTATTGTATCGGACAACTTGGATACAGATACACTTTGGAAACGCATGGATATGGACGAAAAATATGGATATGCTAGGGAAATACATAAAACTTTCATAATACATTAATAATATTAAATTTAAGGTCAAATAACCATAAATAATGTATAAATACATAGAATGCATATTTTAATGGTGTATATGGAAAAAATATATTACAATAAATATAATATGATGCATAATATCATACAATTTTATTGATAATGTATCAATCAAGAGTGCAAAATGCAAAACATGTTTTCCTATTATATTTTAATTATAATATCAATTATTTTCGGTTTTACTATTTTTACTTTTTTACATTAACAAAGAGGTCAACCAAATATTAAATGCTCCATGTAAATTAAAATATCCATTAATAATTTATAAAATGTAGAATCTCAACTTAAAATATATCAAATCCATTAAAATTTCTAAGATACATATCATATGCAAATTCATAATTTTTAACTTTTAAAATGATTATTCCATTATTATATTTTTATTCCTATAATTTTCTAATTAAATTTTTTTTGGTATAAATGTAGATTAGTAGATTTGATAGATTTAATTTAAGATTATATTCTGTAATGTAAATTAATATATATATATATATATATATATCATGTGCAAATTTATAAATTTTAAGTACTAAAATAATTATTCTCTTATTAATATTATATTTTTATAATCTTTTTTAAGATTCAAATAATATTTTTATATAAATGTGGATTTGATATATTATTTATTTTATAAAATACTGATTTTAAGTATTACTTTTTTAATTTTTAGTTGGAGTTAACTGTAATATGTATTATTTATTTGAACTTCATTTAAGTAATAAAGAAATAAAATCTGTATTCATTTACTCATAAGCACAAAATATGGAGTGGCGTAGTGGCATACAGGCGCGGACGTTAAGCTCTCCCTTATCTCTTGACGCGGGTTCGAATCCTTGCAACTTTCTTTTTCAGTAGAAGAGTATGCGTATGCGCATTCACGTCTCACAGGTAGCGTATCATTCTATATCGGTCTATATCGATATGTATCAGCCAATACAGTGCGATACGAACCGATACACACCCGTATCAGCCCGATACGCATGACTAACAGGATACATCTCCAATTGTAGTGTATCCCGTGCCAGACGCTAACTATAACGATATGATATGCTCCATATCGGACGTATCGCATCGATATTTCAATCCTTGGTTGTAATTTATTGGAACTTCAATGGGAGGGCTAAGGGAAGTTGTTTTGAATCTCTACTAAAGCTTTTCTATTATTGATAAAAAATTACATCATATAATTTGAATTTTTATAAATAATTAAGTTTTCACTTTTTTATGCACATAGGCCCAATGCTCAGGCTAGGCCTATATAGACCAAGGTCCGGGCTGGGCTGGGCCTAGGCCTAGGACTAAGCTCTAAGCCTTATCATAGGTGCTAAGCCTGGCCTGGTCCAATAATCACCCCTAGTTCTACAAGTCATGATTAAAGTCGAATTCAATAGGTTAACTAGTGGACCCCATTTTTTCGTGTCATCTACTATTGAGTCTTTATGTTAAGTTTGGTCCATGTTGGTTTAGTCTTTAAGAGTTATGTTTCAATCTTATGGAAATATACTATTTATAGTAATTTTAAGACTTACTATCTGTTGTAATTTCCATAATTGTTATTTATAGTAAGTATCATGATTATTATTTATAATAAAAGTGTTGGTTATATTTTAAGTAATTCTTGGTTCCTTACGTTAAGTTAGTCCTAGTAGAATTAGTAGAGTTATAAAAGTATCCTTGTTTGAATACGGAGTTTCTATTTTTGTTTGTCTGAATACAAGGAGTTAGAGTCAAAGTACAAGTTGGAAGTTGCTTCCTTTTGGTCTATAACAGCAAGTCTTGCAAAGAACATTCTATTATACACTTATACTCTTTTAATAATTTTTCTATTCTGCTTAGGAATGAACAGAGTTATTTTCTGTTTCTACTACAGACAATAGCTATAGTAGAGATTATTCTTGCTTCCTCTTCTAATTTTTTCTTCTTTATTTGCTTGTTAATACTGTTAGACAGTTTTGTATGCCCTTAGCTTCAATCATTTTGATGTACTTTTGTTATTTAGTGGAAATAAATAAAGTGCATGTTTGATTCA
>NW_010729082.1:6678326-6692087 GCF_000365185.1 Nelumbo nucifera
CCATTCCGCAACCTTTATGGCGTCCATTAGATGGATCCTACCATTCTTTCAAATACTTGTAGCCGAAGCCTATTGCTGCGCATCAACAGTTTTCTACTTTAATATTATGAACAAATGAAAAGAAAATATTATACATGTCCACCGGATGTATCATTATATTAAATGACTTCTTGAATAATCTTTAGTTTATACCTTTGCAGAATATTTGATTTTTTACCTTATGACTTTTGGATCTTATTGCAGGAAACATTGCATATGCATAACAGAAATAACAAGGAAGAATCATATGATGCACTGGAAGCTTCTTCACATAGATCTGATGAGAAGGAAGAAATGAAAGAAACTGAACAAACTGGGCCACCTTCCAGACTAAGCCTCTTAAGGAATTGGCCCTTAATGTCAACTATAATTGTATATTGTATTTTCTCACTTCATGAGATTGCTTATGCAGAGGTCAGCTTTCTTGTTTTAACTTTGTTTAACTTTATGCATGTTTCATTTATTTGTTTTCTGAATATCCTGCAATAGAATTGAAACCTATTTCTTATTAGATGTGGGTGTTTCATTTATTTGTTTTCTGAATATTCTGCAGTATACTTGAAACTTATTTCTTATCCGATGTGGATAGTTAGTTGTGTAGATCCTCTTCAATCAATTTTTCTATTTTGTCCTTACAAAGATTGCTCTTTATTGAAATATGAATAAATGGTCTAGGCTAACTGCCCAACTTTCTGTCTCTCTCAACCTCATTTGTGCGTCTGTTGTGCTCCTTTAGTTCTACTTTTTCCTTCTTCAATCTATTGATTTGAGAATAAAATCAAACTCAAGTTGGTATCAGAGCACCAGGTGGCACATCTTCGGTTGATTTTGCACCAAATTGATTGTCAACACCATCATTGCTGGACCATGATGTCAACAAGCTGTATGGATGTTGGTGATTCCTGAAGAAAACCCTATATCTTGATCAAGAGTCATTTTAGATGAGTTTAAGCATATTTTTCTCATTTATTTAAAGCCAGTTTGACCTTTTTCATGATTTTTCTTTGAGAAAATCGAGAAAATACAGTTTTTTTGGAATGTGCCACAATCAAGATGAGGACATTTTGGTTTTGGCTGTAGTAATTCAAGTTGATTGATAATTGTGGAGCCATCATAAATGTTACCCCACAATTTGGACCAATATTGAGCAGTTGTGAAGTTTTTTCTTCACTAAGTTCCTAACCCTATTTTTTGGGTTTTTTTGATCTGTACAACATTCAAATCGTTTCTGTTTTGGTATTGGAAATAGTGTGCTTACATCACAATTACTAATGTACAACATTCAGAAGGCTTGAGAGCAATGGTACATTAGTAATTGTGGTCTAAACATTATATTTGTTTTTTGTTATTTCAATTGTGTCCCACCTCATAGGGCAGAAGAGACATTTAATTTTACTTGGAATTCTATTTAAGTACTGGTCGACTGGGGAAGAGTACTTTTAGAGACCTTCAATCTACCATAAAAGTGTTCTTAAGCATGCAGATGTCATTCTTCCTGGGTTTTCTTCTTTATTGGGAGTAGTGTTCTGCTTATTCTTTTATTTATTATTTGTTTCTTCTATAATATATGTACCCTTTTATTATAGGGGTAGTATAGGGAGTAGTGTTCTTCTTTTCTTTTCTTTGTCTGCTTTCTGCATACCAGTCCAAGTGTTGCCTAGGTGACTAGGTGCATTGCTTAAACACCTTGCTTAAGGTGTGTGCCTTATTATATATTGTATATACCAAAGACTGACATGTGCCTTTTTATTATAATATCATTCATATTTCTACATCTTACTGACATGTGCTTTAATACATTCTGCTATATACTTTATATACCATTTGTATTTTGTTTTAAAGTTTTTCTATTGAAATTTAAAAGACCCAATGGTTTTGAGAAGAGAAAAAGAGAGAATGAATAGAAATATAAGGAGGTTTCTATTTTTGTTTTTTGTATTTTCTCTTTCTTACAATAAATGAAACAGCAGCTCTGCCCTTGCTCTATTTTTTTCTTTTTCTTACTCTATATTAAATTTTATGATATAAAATTATAACATTAGTTGCTAACATGATATGAAATTGCTCTATTAAATACTTATATAATAGTATTATTTTTTAAATGAATATATTTTAAACACTATAGTCCTAGATGTGATGATTTGCCATGTTTTGAGAGGAAATTTAATGTTCTTAATAAAGAGAATTGATACTCTTTTTAATTAATATCTATACTATATGATGTGGATAGGTGCCTTGATTTCTATGTAGGCCATAAAAGTTAAACCAGAGTATTTTAATACATCATATTAGATAAGGTTAGTACTTACAAACAACAATTCTCTAATATTCTCCTCTTTAAATTCAATAAATGAGTTACGACATTTAAAAAAGTACAATAAAACATCAAAATCTAAATGTATTTTCATTTTTTTAGCTTTTACCATTTTATTTTTACTTGCACACGTGCATGGCACATGCCCTTTCACTAGTATATGCTGAATGGGAAATAAAACAATGGAACTAGGAGAAACTTAGTATTTTATTTTTTTATGAAATTCTTATCACCTAGGTGTTGCCTGGGTGCCTCATTGTTGCCAAGAATTGCCAAAATGCCTTGACAGCTATGTCTATGGAGTCAGATGCCAATGGTAATTATTAGAGTTCGGCCTACCTGTTAGACTGATAACAGTCAAGGAAAAGAGAGAAGAGAGAAAGAGAGAAAGAGAGAAAGTAGAAGAGTAGAAGAGAGGACAAGGAGGAAAAGGTCTGGTTTGAATGGGAGAAAAGTCAACCCTCCCATTCGGCCAGATCTGTTTTATATTACTAAAAATATTGTGGAAAAGTCACATGTGCCCCTACTTAAGTTAGGGACATTAGATCTAACATAAACTTACACATCAGCANTGTGCCCCTACTTAAGTTAGGGACATTAGATCTAACATAAACTTACACATCAGCACCTAACCATAAGCACAAAGACAGAAATACCCCTACATACTTGACACTAACACTCCCCCTCAAGCTAGAGAGTATATATCATATAATCCCAGCTTGTTACATATATAGTCCACTCTACCCCGACTCAATCCTTTAGTAAACAAATCTGCCCATTGGTTCCCTGTGTTGACATATGCAGTGTCTATCACTCCACTCAGCACTCTCTCTAACAAAGTGACAGTCTACCTCTATGTGCTTGGCTCTCTCATGAAACACTGGATTAGAGGAAATATGAACTGCAACATGATTGCTACAGTAGAGCTTCATCGTAGTATCAATAGTGTATCCCATCTCCTGTAGAAGATTCCTTAGCCACACTAATTCACAAGTAGTATGTGCCATAGCTCTATATTCTGCCTTTGCACTGCTTCTTGCCACAACTGTCTGCTTCTTGCTTTTCCATGTCACCAGATTACCCCCAAGAAAAGTGCAATAGCCTGTGGTAGATCTCCTATTAGATACTGAATCGGCTCAATCAGCATTAGTATATCTTTCTATTTCAAGTTTTCCACCACTTCTGTATATCAAACCACGACTAGGAGCCCCATTTAAATACCTCACAATCCTTAGAACTGCATTGCAATGTGGAACCAGAGGTTTCTGCATGAACTGACTTACCACACTAACTGCGAATGAAATGCCTGGCCGAGTGGTGGTTAGGTAGTTCAGTTTACCTACCAACCGCCGGTATATCTACCAGGGTCTTCAAACACTTCACCCATATCACTGCTCAACTTAGTGTTTGTTTCCATAGGTGTTTAAGCTGGTTTAGCACCTAACAAACCTGTTTTTTCAAGCAAATCAAGAACATATTTCCTCTTACACAAGTTAATACCATGCTTAGACCTTGCTACTTCTATCCCCAAGAAATATTAAAATTTACCAAGGTCCTTTGTCTAAAAATGTTCCTTCAGAAAAGTCTTCAACCTGTCAATGCCCATTTTATCATTTTCGGTAATGACAACATCATCTACATACACCACTAATAGGATCTTCCCTGCCTGAGAGTCATGATTGAAGACTGAATGGTCAACTTGGCACTGTTTCATACCAAACTTCTTTAGCACCTCACTAAATTTGCCAAACCATGCTCGAGGAGACTGTTTAAGCCCATAAATGGCCTTCAGTAGTCGACACACCTTACCATCCTCCCCTTGAGCAACAAACCCCGGTGGTTGCTCCATATAGACCTCCTCGAGCAGATCATCATGCATGAACGCATTCTTGATATCAAGCTGATAGAGGGGCCAATCATACATCGCAGCAAGAGAAACCACAACATGGACTGAACCAATCTTAGCAACTAGGGAGAAAGTTTCTGTGTAATCAATACCATAGGTTTGAGAATACCCTTTGGCAACCAGTCAAGCTTTCAGACGCTCTACACTACCATCAGGTAAGTACTTATCCGTATAAACCCACTTACAACCAACAACTTGCTTACCAGGAGGAAGAGTGGTGAGTTCCCATGTATGATTATGGGCCAAAGCTGAGAGTTCTTCTTCCATCGCATGGCACCATCCTGGAGAGGAAAGGGCTTCCTGGACATCCTTAGGGATAACAACAGAGGATAACAAAGAGATAAACTACGTTTACCTTTCCGCAAGATAATGGGAAGATCAAGATCAGATATTGGGGTTGGGGCCGGTGTGGGAACAGCTATCGGATCTGTCGACGATGATGGAGCTGGAGGAGGAGCCGGTACATATGGGCGATATGCATACACATGATGGATAGGTGGTCGTTCAACAGGTGGTGGCACCGGAGGCAAGGACTTGGTTACAGCTGGAACAAGAGGAACAGAATCCACAACTGGAAGAGAAAGGGAAGAGGTGATGAACAGGAAGAAACATCACCAGACCCCAAGAAAAATGGAGTAGACTCAAAGAAGGTAACATTAGCACACACAAAGGAGCGTCGAGAGCTAGGATGATAACACTTATACCCTTTCTGAGTTCGAGAATAGCCAAGGAAGATGCACTTAATAGATCGGGCATCTAACTTGTCCTTTCCTGGCCCTAGATTATGAACGAAGCAAACACACCCAAAAACCCGAGGAGAAAGAGGAAACGGAGACAAGGTAGGAAACAATGTGGTGAATGGAGAATGACCATCAAGGATAGACGTGGGCATCTGGTTAATCAAGAAGCAAGAAGTAAGCACTGCAACACTCCAAAAAGATTTGGGGACATTCATGTGATGCATGAGGGATTGAGCTGTTTCCAAAAGATGATGGTTCTTTCTCTCAGCCACCCCGTTTTGCTATGGGGTGTAGGTACACTAAGTCTGATGGATAATGCCATGTTGGTCTAGGTATTCTTGAAATGATGAAGAAAAATATTCACGGCCATTATCGGAATGAAAAATTTTAATGTGAACACCAAATTGGTTGCGAATCTCAACATAAAATTTTTGGAAAATGGTAAACGATTCACTCCTTTCTTTCATTANAAAATTTTAATGTGAACACCAAATTGGTTGCGAATCTCAACATAAAATTTTTGGAAAATGGTAAACGATTCACTCCTTTCTTTCATTAAATAGAGCCACGTCATCCTTGAATAATCATCAACAAAAATGACAAAATATTTATATCCATTGTATGGCATTACTTTATAAGGACCCCAAACATGTGAATGAACCAAAGAAAAAAGACTTGACATACGGTTATCAACTCTAGAACTAAAGGGAACACGATGATGTTTCCCCAACTGACACGACTCAATCAAAAATAGACAGATGACTCGATGAAGGAACCAAAGACTTCAAAACTTTCAGTGAAGGATGACCAAATCTACAATGCCACTGGAAAGGAGAAAGAGACGATTGGAGAGCTGTTGATGCACTTCCACCACCATTAAGATAATACAATCCACCAGCTTCATGCCCTCCACCAATCGTCATCTCATCTTGAGATCTTGAAAAACACACGAAGAGGGGCAAAAGGTAATGGAGCAATTAAGAGACTTGGTCAACTTACTAACTGACATAAGATTAAAAGGAAATTTAGGGACATACATAATTGAGGATAAGGATACAGGGCCCTTGTTAACATTACCAACACCACAAATGGAAGATGTGGAACCATTAGCAAGGGTAACAGATTGTGACGTTGGGCAATGAGAGAGGGAAGAAAACACACCTAGAGTTCCAGTCATGTGATCAGAGGTTCTAGAACCAATAGTCCAGGGATTGGGTGTGGATGCCAGACAAGCCATACTTGAGTGTGCGAGAGTGGCTGTGTTCTGCTGAGATGTGGCTTGAATAAACCTCTCATACTCATCACAAGGAACACTCATCATCTCCTTCCCAGTAACATCTGTGGATGTAGAAGGTATCTGAGCAGCTGAATGACTCTCTTGTTTGAACCTACTATCACTAGTCACGGCATGATTGGCCCAAGTTAAGGGTGGACCGTGCAAGTCATAGCAATAATTAATGGTATGTCCATCCATACCACAATGTGTACACCTCCTCGGGCCACTACAGCTAGATTGAGCGAGCTCCTTGAGCTCCACCACTAACACCATGGCCTCTGGATACTACAAAGGCTGATCTATCGAAAACATTAGGGTTCTCAGTAGATCCAATGGAAATCCTCCTAAGTCGAGCAAACACCTCTTCTAAGGAAGGGAGAGCTGATCCTCCTAGTATCTGAGCCCGCACTGGTTCATAATCAGATTTCAGCCCCACCAAAAATCGAGTCACATCAAGTTGTTCCTTCTGTTGTTGCTGAATTTTGACATCAAAAGTTAGGGGGTGATAAATATTCAATTCATTACGAATGTTTCTCATACTAGCATAGTACTCCTCAAGACTAATTACCCTATTGTAGATTAAAGTATTCCTGATACAACTGATATACTCTGGTTGTATTGTCTTGGCCCGAATACAGCTTCTTAGCATGGTCCCACACTTCTTTGGCAGTATCAAGAAACATGAAATTTACACTAATCTTGGGTTCCATACTATTCCATAACCATGTGATAATCTGTGCATCTGCTTTCTCCCAATCATCATACTCATGAGAATTGGTGGAGGGTTTTTCGTCCCTTATGTGTTTCACCTTTTCTTTGCCTTAAGAAAGACTTCTACAGATTTAGCCCAAGGTACATAATTTTCTCCATTCAGCTTAATGGAGGTCATTCGAATATTTAGGTAGTCAGCAGGAACCATCACACTAGTCTTGCTATCACTACTGTCTCCCATTGCTGAATTCTGGTATTGCTGGATTCGGCACACTAGACCACACTACACACTGATTTCAGCACTTACTATTGCTGTAAACTGCACTCTTTACACCAAAAACCCTACCTCACGACTACCTGAAACTTCACCACACTGTTTGAGGAACACTTCCCCTTTGAATCACACTAAAAACTGCACAAACCCTAGCACACTACAACCTGAAATCCCACCATACCGTCTGAAACAGACTTATCATTTAATTCACACCAAGAGAATGCATAGAACCTCTTACCTGATCACCCGAAAATCAGACTACACAAAGCACCCACTGTACCACATGAATCAGCCCTCTTCTCTTCATCGATTAGGGGAGGGCTTCTTAGAAACTGCAGCAACTGACCACAAACACCACAACTGGAGGCATAGAAACCTCCAAGGGAAGAGGGCAAACACTCCTTTTCAGCAAGAGAAAACCCTAGATTGGGTGCACAGAGAACAGAATTCTGGGCAGATCTGATTTGCTCAGTTTAGCTCTGATACCATATTAGAGTTTGGCCTGCCTGTTAGACTGATAACAGTCAAGGAAAAGAGAGAAGAGAGAAGAGAGAAGAGAGAAGAGAGAAAGAGAGAAAGGAGAAGAGTAGAAGAGAGGACAAGGAGGAAAAGGTCTGGTTCGAATGGGAGAAAAGTCAACCCTCCCATTTGGCCAAATCTGTTTTATATTACTAAAAATATTGTGGAAAAGTCACATGTGCCCCTACTTAAGTTAGGGACATTAGATCTAACATAAACTTACACATCAGCACCTAACCATAAGCACAAAGACAGAAATACCCCTACATACTCAACACTAACAGTAATTTTATGTTCCTAGATATTGCTAAGAAAATCTAGGATCATGCTCAAAGGCTATAATTGGGTAAGGATATTGCAAGGTTATGTAGGTTGTTCCAAGAATACATTCAAGGAGACAGGAGCATTGAAGAATATTATGGTTGCCTCATAAGCATGTAGTTGTAGAATGAATTGAATATTTATCAGCCTCTTAGTCTAGACACGAGGGTTCAACAATAGCGAAGAGAGTATTTTGATGTTGCATGCTTCCTTTGTGGTCTTAAGATTAGATCATCAGAATAAAAACTAAATTCATTCTAATCTAAGACAAAAAAGGAAGCATGCAACATCAAAATACTCTCTCCGCTATTGTTTTTTTTTTTTTTTTTTTTTGATAAATGAGTAAAGTTTTATTAAACCAGCAAATAAGAGTTACATGCAACCCATAGAAAGGCACGAGATGCGACCTTTTCTTTAAAGCTAGTTACAGAATTATAAGTACAAAAGAAATTATACAGAAGCCCAAAATAAAGTATCCCAGAGAACCCCTTGTTTCGCTAGTGAATCAGACATTGAGTTTGCTGATCTACCTACCCACTGAACTCTGATTCATATTCCTTGTTAACCATTTAACCTTTTTGAGAAGATCTCTAAAACCCCAAATAACAGTGTCCAGATCCTTCAGCCAACCCACTATCACCTGGGAATCCCCTTCAATAATCAGATGCTCTATGCCTAGCTGATTTGCAAGCTGGATTCCTTGTACAACAGCAAGTAATTTGGCCCTTAAAGAGTCTTCTACACCTGCAGGACCTGAGTGCAAAGGTATAATGTTACTATCTTTGTTTCTCAGCACTCCTCCTATGCCTGAAGATCCTGGATTTCCTTGGCTACTCCCATCAAAGTTCAGCTTGATAAACTCCTCCCCTGGTGGCATCCATTCAACCCCGTGTCTGTCCTTCTTGGTAAACGTATTATCCACTGCTAAGCAGCTTCTCCATAGGTCATCAAAAGAGTATGCATCAAAGAGCTTTAGAGTTTTCAGCCACTGAATTGCCCTTGTCAGAATACATTCTTTAACTTCTGAGGAGCTCTTTTCTTTTTCACAAAAGATTCTGGTGTTCCTTTCTTTCCAAACTGTCCACAACAAAGCTGCTCTTATGCACTTCCACATAATTCTCCCTCTCTTTGTGTGCCATTCAAAAATAGACGGACTAAACAACAAGTTAGTATCAGATGGCAGGTCCCACCTACACTCAAAAACATAAGAATCCAATTCCATAAATCTGTAGCAAAGGAGCAAGAGATCAGTAAGTGGTGACAGTCCTCATTCTGAGATTTACAAAGAACACATCAATTAGGGGATAAGCACCAATTTAGTCTCCTCTTTTGTAGGTTTTCAAAGGTATTAATCTTACCATAATAAACTTCCCAACAAAAAACAACAATCTTTGGGGAAATGGGCCTAGTCCAAAATTCTTTAACTGGGAAATTCTGAGGTGCAGAAGTGGAACAAAGGGACATGAAGAAAGAGGAGCAAGTGAAAAAACCTTTTAGGTTAGGGGTCCAAATTCTTGTGTTAGGTTTGAGGGGAACTAAACAAATAGACTCAAGTGAAGACAATAAATCTGAAACACAAGCACTTTCATCATCACGTAACCCTCTACGGAAACCAAAATCCCAGTTTAGGGCCACAAAAAAAGCTGAGGAGGAAATAAAATTGGAAATCGGCTCTTCCTTATAAAGGGAAAGAGAGTAAAGAGAGGGAAAAAAGTCTTTAAGAGGTTGGTTGCCCACCCAAATGTCTTCCCAAAAAAGAACATTGTTTCCTGAATTAACATCATAGCTGACCAGATTGAGAAAATGGGGTAGAATTCCGTGAATGGCTTTCCAGGGTGTTGCAAGAGTCGTCCGTCGAGATACCCCAGCATCCCAACTGTTCTACAAACAGCCATGAATGCTATTCACCACCTTGTGCCACAACCTCTCTCTCTCTAACGGCCATCTCCAAAGCCACTTCCCTAGTAGAGCTTGATTCTTAAGAACTAGATTTCCAAATCTTAATCCCCCTTCTTCCTTACTCCTGCTGACTATCTCCCACCTAATCAAATGATCCTTCTTCTCTTCCCCTAGCTCCCACAAGAAATTCCTCATCACCTTTTCTAGTTTCTTGGCTTCCCTTGAGGGTATCTTGAATATAGAAAGGAAATAAATCGGAAGACTAGCAAGTGTCGCCCTAATCAAGGTCACTCTACCCCCTATCGAAATGTAACTTTTTTTTCCAAGAAGCCAGCCTCTTTTCAAACTTTCCCACAATTGGATACCAGAACCAACTTTCTTTTGGGTTAGCTCCTAACAGAAGACCCAAGTAGGTTAAAGGCCAATCAGACATGGAACACTCTAGAGAACCCGCTATAGCCTCTACCTCCCAAACTTCCAAATTGATTCCCACCACACAACTTTTGTCAAAGTTAATCGTTAGGTTTGAAGCTGACTCAAAGGATGTTGAACCCTCATGTCTAGACTAAGAGGCTGATAAATATTCAATTCATTCTACAACTACATGCTTATGAGGCAATCATAGTATTCTTCAATGCTCTTGTCTCCTTGAATGTATTCTTGGAACAACCTACATAACCTTACAATATCCTTACCCAATTGAGTTGGAGCTTACTTATGAGTTGGAGCTCATAATTTGGAACTTTACTTTTACTTATGAAGGTTGTACCTTGGACAACCTTGTACATCTTCATAAGTGTTGTGACTTTTACAACACTTCATAAGTAAAAGTAAGTTGGAGCTCTTGTCTAGACTTTTACTCCTGAGCTTCAACCTTCACAAGTAAAAGTAAAGGATGCATATCAACTAGCTTTGAAGGTTGAAGCTCAATTGATTTAGAGCTTGGGGAAAAAACTAAGTGTTGTCCAAGGTACATCTTCATCAGTAGGCCGAAGTGTTGGGGTTGGTAAGGGACGTGTGATCAACCAAACACAGCCTACAATCCAAGGGACTCCAAATGCAACCAAGAGCAATCAAGGGCAGCCTACTGTTAGATGTTTCAGGTGTATGGAGTTGGGGCATCACTCCAATGAATGTCCTAAGATAAGAATTGAAGGGCAAACACATCTGGTTGATGAAGTTATTGATGAATAGCAAGATGATATAGGCCAAGCTAAGGATGGACAAGTGGCTGAAACTACTGAAGCTAATGCTTTAGAGGAAGAAAACTTGGATGGGGACATTGAGGGTGAAGCTCTAGTGATACATCACTCCATGGTTGCTCCTAAAGAACCACTACCAAGGGATTGGTTGAGAAAGAATCAAAGAATATCTTTAGAACACGTTGTACAGCTGGTGGGAAGTTGTGTAACCTGATTATTGATAGTGGGAGTAGTGAGAATCTTGTTTCTCAAGAGATGGTGGATAATTTACAGCTCAAAACTGTTCAACACCCCTGACCATATCGTATTTTGTGGTTCAACAAAGGAATGAGGTAAGAGTTTCTTCTAAATGCTTAGTTAATTTCTCTATTGGTAATACATTTGAAGAATCGGTATGGTGTGATGTTGTCCCAATAGATGCTAGCCATATTCTTTTGGGACGCCCATGGCAATATGATTGTAAGACCATTCATCATGGGGACAAGAACACATACAGCTTTGTGAAAGACAATAAGAAGATAACTCTTAAACCAATGCAACTTGATTCATTTCCAAAGAGGGAAATTAAGCCAACCACTACTCTCTTCACCTCAAACAAATTAGCTCAAGAAGAAGGAAATTTGGATGTTGTTTATGTGCTGGTTGCAAAAGAAGCTAGCAAAGAAACACCTATTCCTGAGGAATTACCCAATGGCCTTCCTCCTCTAAGAGATGTACAACATCATATAAATTTAGTGCCAGGAGCAGCATTGCCTAACTTACCCCACTATAGGATGAGTCCTAAGGAGCATGAGGAGCTCCAAAGACAAGTAACAAAGTTGTTGAAGAAAGGGTTGATCCATGAGAGCTTAATCCCATGTGCTGTACCACCTTTGCTCACACCAAAGAAAGATGGTAGTTGGCATACGTGTGTTGACAGTCGTGCTATTAACAATATTACAGTTAAATATAGGTTTCCTATACCTCACCTTGATGACATGTTAGACACATTGATTGGCTCACAAGTCTTTTCAAAGATAGATTTGAAGAGTGGGTACCATCAAATTTGTATCCAAGAGGGGGATGAGTGGAAGACTGCATTCAAGACTAAGGAAGGTCTTTATGAATGGTTGGTTATGCCATTTGGGTTGTCTAATGCTCCTAGTACCTTTATAAGGTTCATGAGCCAAGTTCTAAGGCCATTTATGGGGAAGTTCGTGGTAATTTATTTTGATGACATACTCATCCACAACGAAGATCATGACAGCCACTTAGAACACTTGAGAGCAGTCTTACAAGTCTTGAGGTAGAATCAGTTATATATAAATTTGAAAAAGTGTAATTTTATGACAGACCGGTTGGTGTTTTGGGGGTATATTGTTTCAGCCAAGGGGATTGAAGTGGATCAAGAAAAGGTTCAAGCTATTAAAGAGTAGCCAACACCAAGAACTTTAACTGAAATTCGTAGTTTCCATGAGCTAGCAACATTTTATCGCTGATTTATAAAGAATTTCAGCACTATTGTGGAACTCATTATTGAATGCTTGAAAGGAGGTGAGTTTACTTGGACTACAGCAGCTGAGAAAAGCTTCCAAGAGCTAAAGATGAGGATGACCAAGGCTCCAGTACTATACCTGATTTTAACAAGCTCTTTGAAGTTGAAAGTGATGCATTCCATGTTTAGATTGGAGCTGTCCTTAGCCAAGAAGGTCACCCTGTTGCTTACTTTAGTGAGAAACTCAATGATGCTAGGAGGTATTTCACTTAAGATGTTGAGTTTTTATGCCGTTGTACAGGCCTTGAAGTTTTGGAGGCATTACCTTATCCAATGGGAGTTTGTGTTGTATTCAGACCATGAAGCATTGAAACATCTTAACTCTCAACAGAAGATAAAGGGAAAACATGCTAAATGGGTTGATTTTCTACAAGAATACAACTTTGCTTTGAAGCATAAGGTTGGACAACAAAACCGGGTAGCCGATGCACTTAGTAGGAGAGTTCACTTGGTGACCATAATGTCTACTAATGTTGTGGGATTCAGCTCCATCAAAGATCAATACCAAGATGACCCTTATTTTGGCCCTATTTGTAGAATCTATGCAGCAGGTGACAAGGACATTCGAGCCAAGTTTGTGTGGAAGGATGGTTACTTATTCATGGGCAATAGGTTATGTATTCCATCAGGATCTTTGAAGGCATTACTCACTGCTCATTTGCATTGCAAGGGACATTTTGGTTGCAAGAAGACACTTGAAATGGTCTCCAAAAGGTACTTTTGGCCAAGGCTACAAAAGGCATAGTTGTTAAGGTGACACCTAGGCCACAAGGCGCCCTTGGAGGCTCACCTAGCAGTTTTGTGCACGGGATTATAAAATACTTTTATATTTTTAATTTTTTGACATTATAATTATAAAATAGACATTATTAAACTAGAATATTCATTTTATGTGTTTATATACTAATTTCTTTTTATTATTTTCTTATTTTGTTAGGGTTTAATCAATGCAACATTGCTAACTGCTGGATTGAACCCATGGTTCATAGTATCGATATGCCTCTGTGTATTGGCAGAGGTGTATCA
>NW_010729082.1:6696792-6720295 GCF_000365185.1 Nelumbo nucifera
CTTTTCTTTTCTTCTTTCCTATAACAAAAGTAGGGGTTCAGCTCTTATATTTTTTGAATTTTCTTTACTTTGTTCTTTTTCTTATCATAAAATGTTGATTTTCTAGACTTAAACATGAAATTTATACTTTTCTTATGAAAATTATGAATAATTATTAAGGAAAGATGGTTATGGAACCTAGGGAACTACACTAGGATATATGGTTTTACTTAAAAAAAAATTGATCGCCTAGGCGATTAGGCGACTAGGTGCCCCCTTGTTGCCTAGCCTCGCTTTGGTACCTTGAAAACTATGACAAAAGGATGTGTTCTACTATGTTGATAGATGTCACAAGTGCCAAACATCTAAGGGGAAGGATCAAAATACAGGTTAGTATCTTCCCTTACCAATACCATAAGCTCCATGGCTGCCAAAAGACTTCTGTTTTGGCAAAATGTCCCAACTTTAGTTGCCAAAAGACTTCTAATGATTCTCATGTAGCTAACTTGTTTTTTAAAGAAGTTGTTCGGTTGCATGGATTGCCAAGGTCTATCATGTCAGATCGTGATAGAAGATTTCTTAGCCACTTTTGGAGGACTTTATGGAAGCGTATGGGTGCTACCCTACAATATAGCAGTACATTTCACCCACAAACAGATGGACAAACTGAAGTGGTTAATTGAAGCTTGGGCAACTTGTTGAGGAGCTTAGTTGGAGATTACACATAAAGCAATGGGATCTTATCCTACCACAAGCCGAGTTTGCCTTCAATGATTTAGTTAATAGATCTACCAGGAAAACTCCTTTTGATGTTGTGTATGGTCGGTCACCTAAAGGTGTTGTTGATCTAGCTCCTATTACAGGGTTGCGGCAAGTGAGTGATGATGTCGAGGCCTTAGCTGAATCCATTCGAGAGATTCAAGAAAATGTACGACAGAAGCTGAAAGAAAGTAACCAAAGGTATAAAGAAGCTAAAGATACGCATCGTCGGATGAAAGAGTTTCATGAGGGTGATCTAGTCATGGATTATTTGCGGCTTGAGAGGTTTCCTATAGGGACTTACCATAAGTTGAAGAAGAAAAAGATTGGGCCATGTCAAGTGCTGAGACAGTTTTGGTGACAATGCATATGAAATTGAGCTACCGGCTGATTTGTCCATTTCACCCATTTTTAATGTAGCAAACCTCTTTGATTACCATGGGGATCTAGAACCAACAACCAAGGTTGAGCAAGGACAAGCACAAAGGGCCAACAATTCTGATGAGTTTGAACAAGTAGAGTGTGAGAAGACGTTCGAGTCACCAACACTCGAATTGGGCCTACTTTAGGTTCTTGGTCAAGTGGAAAGGGAAGCCATCAATTGAGAACTCTTGGATTAGTGAAGAGGAGTTTATGAGGCTAGATGGAGACATGTGTAAGGCTGCTAAAATTGATGCTCGCACGGGGTCGAGCTCTTTTAACCTGGCGGGAATGATGAGGCAAAAAAAAAGGAGAAAATTGAAAAAAAAAAATGTAAATGTATTCTGTTTTGCATGCTTTTTGGTGAGATACCGCTTACCTCGGAAGCCCCTTCGAGGGCGGCTTAACCTCCTGAAACAGAAAATGGAGAGGGAGAAGAGAAGGGAAGGTAGGAAAAGAGGGATTCAGTGAAAGAGAAAAACAGGGGATATTCATTAATTCCTTCTATAAAAGAGTATGGCCTTATATATCTGGCCTACAGGTGTAATCATAGAGGGAATATCCTCTGATTGGCAGAATAACTAACTGATAACAAACTCTGGGAAATATCATGGAGGGAATATCTTTTGTCGACAGAATCACCCTCTTTGTGTGTAACTAATTCTGAGGCTCTGTCGCGTGTCCCTGAGGCTCTGTCGCCTGTCCTATCTGCTTCCTTGAGTAATGCTGATGGGTAGTGGCCTGCTCCACTCCCTGTGTTGGGTTTGGGGAAGGTATTTGGGTCCCAACACTTTTGTAGTAGGATACCAAATTGTTGTTTTTGGGTAGCTTTGTTGACAGTTTTGGACCAGGGGTATTTTCGTCATTTTATAAGTCAGATTCTGGTCAGGGGCAGTTGGGTGCATATCTGTTGGGTTGTGGTCTCTTGGGTCTTTTGTAACAAAAATTATCTTTTGGGGGTTCATTTGAAGTTAGTTTTGTTCTTAAAGGAGTTGCTTGTGAAAGGGAAACATTCTAGGGGTTTGTGTAAATATTGTAATTGGCTTCTCCAGCAAGCCATTGGGTCTTATAAAAGAGAATGGGGGGCTGTTTCTGGAGGGGTCTTTTTGGTTCTTTCTCTCTTGTTTGAGCTGTAGCTCAGCCCCAACTAGGGTTTTTAAGTATTGGGAGCTTGGGTTTTGAGTAGGGGTGTCAATTGACCGGTTTTAGATTGGATCTGATCCGATACAAACCTTATCAAATTGGATTTGGATGGTCCATTATAATTATTGAATTGGGCCAATCCAAAATAAATTGGTCCATATTCTTATTGGTCTGAATTGGACCTAAACCAAATTTCCAATCATGAGGCCAAACCCTTGTCCAATTTGAAACCAATTAAAACTGAAGTAGACATAAAATCACTTTTATGAAAGCACAATTATGAAAACACTTTTAGAAAAGCACTTTTATAAAAGTAATTTTATGAAAAGTACTTTTACAAAAGTACTTTTATGAAAGCACTTTTACGAAAGCACTTTAATAAAAGCACTTTTTTCAAGTCACTTTTACAAAAGAACTTTTATGGAAGTACTTTTATAAAAGCACTTTTACGAAAGCACTTGTATAAAAGCACTTTTATGAAAGAACTTTTACAAATGCACTTTTACAAAAGTACTTTTATACAAGCACTTCTATGAGAGTACTTTTATATAAGTACTTTTACAAAAGCATTTTTACAAAAGCACTTTTATGAAGGCACTTCTACAAAAGTACTTTTACAAAAGTGATTTTTCAATGCCAAAAGGGTATTTTTTGTAATTTTCAGATTTTCTTCATTTTAATATATTTTTGTTGTTGTAATGTGTATGTATAGGCTTGCGGCCTACTAAGGGGTTTTTTTGTCTTTTCCTTAGTGTATTAGTTATGAGCTGTCGCCCTAAGTATAAATATTAACTTAGGCGCCACCAACTACACTTCTTGGAATAGATCTCTCTTTTCTCTCTTCTCTCTTCTCCCTTCTCTCTTCTAGATCTGCCGAACTACATGGTATCAGAGCTTTGATCTGGGCGCAACATTTCCAGATCTTGTTCTCTTTCCTTTTCTGGAAAAACTATTTTGATTGAAGACTCCATCGTGTGCTTCTTCTGGGCGCAACTTTTAGACTATTTTTTTTCTCTTCTTCTCTCTTGGTCGCTGTACCAAGAAGAAGGGTGTGGTAGCAGCTGAATGCATTAAAAAAAATTATATCTGGACCCGTGGTGATAACCGAATGCATTAAAAGGTTTTTTTGAGTTTGTGGTGGCAGCCAAATGCATTGAAACTTGTCTTTTCTGAGGTTTTTTCTATGTGCTGTGGGTCGTGGAAGCCAGGTATGTACTGTTACATTCATAAGTAAATTTTGACCATTGTGAAATGTCACAGTTCTGAAGTTGTAGAGACTGGCTGTATCCTTTTTTGCAAACTGAAGTGTTTCAGCTAAGAATTATTGACCTACAGTACTGTCAAGCCTGTGTTTTCGGAGCCTACTTATTGTTCAGAGAAGAAAACCTTCTATATGAGATTGTTTTTTTTTTAAAAACAGCAGTAATATTTTTGGGGAAATGGCTACTGAGGATTCAGCAACCTCTGGCATTACTTCACAGTAAGGAAACCTAAATGGGGGAATGGACAGCATGAATTTTTCTATGTCTATTACCCCCTTTGATGGCCTGAACTATCTAGAATGGCCCAAAGGCATCAAACTTTATGTTACAGCTAGGGTGAAGGTCGGTTATATAAGTGGAAAAATAAAAGAACCAAAGCCTAGTACTGCTGAACATGATCAATGGGATCAAGAGAACAGCACGGTTAGGTCATGGCTGTTAGGCTCCATGTTACCTCATGAACGAAAAAATTTCATATGGGCTGACACATCCTGTGAAATTTGGGAACAAGCCAAGGCAACCTATTCTGAACAGAGGCATTTTGCCAAGATTTATCAACTTCAAGTAGAATCATCTACGTGTAGACAAGGGGACCGTAGCCTATCTACATACTACTCAGTCCTTACATCTGTCTAGAAGGAACTAGACTATTACCAGACCATTGACTGGAGGAATGATGAAGATGCACGGGACTATAAAAAACTTGTCTCCCAACAGCGGGTTTTTGCTTTATTACATGGGCTAAACCTGGCTTATGAGCCTCTCCGGGTGCAGATTTTGGGAAGTAGGGAACTTCCTTCAGTTCAAGAAGTATATGCTCTAGTCCAATCTGAAGAGAGCAGGAAAAATCTCATGAATGTTTCTGATGGGGAGCAACCAATTGCCCTAGCTGCAAGAGGGGGTAACACAGGAATGAAAAAGGGGGAACCAAGGAAAGGTGAAGATAAGGACAAACTGTGGTGTACTCACTGCTAGAAGCCTAGACACACTCGAGAAACTTGTTGGGAGTTAGTGGGTAAGCCCAAGTGGGCAACCATAAATCAAGACACTTCAAAGAAGTCTCCTCAGAAGAAATTTTAGTTCTACAAATCTGGCCACTCAAGACTATCAGCAAAGTAATCAAACTACTGTGTTTTCTTAAGAGCATCCTAGTGGTTCTGATCCCAAGGAAGACATCATCAACTATTTCAGAGATCATTTGGAATTGTATGGTAGAAAACTCGGGCAGTTGGACAGGTTGGTTCCTACCCCTTCTACCTCATTCGCTTCTACATCAGGTAAAGGTGCTTCTGCATTTCATGTGTGTACCTTTGCTCTCGAGTCACCTTGGGTCATTGACTCAGGGGCATCAAACCATATGACCGGTAAGTCAAATCTCTTTCAGAACTACACTCTTCTATCTGGAAGAGATAAAGTGAGACTTGTTGATGGGTCTCTATTCACCATTGCTGGTCAGGGATCTGTATCTCTTCCTGATGACCTTGTCCCAAACTTCCTATCAATTTGTTATCTATAAGTAGTATTACTCGGTCTTTAAACTGTTGTGTAACCTTTTTTCCTCATTCTTGTGTTTTCCAGGATTTAACCTCGGGGAGGACGATTGGTAAAGGACATATGGTTGATGGTCTCTACATCCTAGAGAATAAAGTTGGCCGTATGACATCAACATCTGTGAGTCTTATGAGTCAGTCTACAAACAGTCAATGGTGGTTATGGCATAATCACCATGGTCATTTGTCCTTTGAGTCTTTGAAAGTTATGTTTCCTAAATTGTTCCAAGTCAGTGTCTCTTACTAGTTTGCATTGCAAAACGTGTCAGTTGAGTAAGCATTATAGAACAACTTTTCCATCAAATAATAAAAGATCTACTTTGCCTTTTCATATTGTCTTTTCTGATGTTTGGGGCCCTATTAACATACCTACTGAGGGTGGACACAAGTACTTTATCAGCTTTATTGATGACTATTCAAGATACACGTAGCTATATCCTATGCACTCGAGAGAAGAGGTACCCAAGATTGTACAAGATTTCCATCGCATGGTTTTCACTCAATTTCATGTTGAATTCCAAATTTTCCAATCAAATAATGCAAAGTTATCTGCGTTTTTCTTTTCACATGGATCTCTTCACTGAAGCTCATTTGCCAGAACACCGCAACAGAATGGAGTTGCTGAATGGAAGAACCGCCATCTCCTCGAAGTTGCCCGTAGTATGATGCTTCACATGCATGTTCCAAAACAGTTTTGGGTTGAGGTTGTGATGGTTGCACCTTATGTTATTAATCGTATGCCATCACGCCTTCTGCAATACAAGGCCCCACATCAACTTCTCTTCCCTCAATCCCCTTTATTTTCCATTCCTCTACGTGTGTTTGGGTGTAAATGCTTTATTCATGATCTATCTCCTAACCGGGGTAAATTGAACCCCAAATCTGTTCCGTGTGTTTTCTTGAGTTATCCCTCTTCCCAGATGGGCTACAAATGCTTCAATCCAGCCACTTCTAAGTACTTTGTATCTATAGATGTGCCCTTTTTTGAGTCAGAACCTTTCTTCCAAGCCTCTCCTCAGGGGGAGAATAGTGTGAAGGAGGAGAGGCAAGCTCTAGCTCCTCAAATCCCTCATCTCCCTATTCCTGACTCCTCTCCATTCCATGTCTTCTTGAGACATCGTAAGGGACTGCTAAATTTGAAGCCTATGGAGCAACTTGAGACTATACATCCAGTACCTTCTGACTCCTTGAAGGAAAATCCAGGTACCCTTGTTCCCTTTGATATGACTGAACCTATTGCTATTAATGATCCTACTAATGATCTTGATGTCCCAATTGCTCATAGAAAAGGGGTTCGATCATGTACTACCAAGCATCCTATTGCTCAGTTTTTATCCTATGAAAACATTACTCCTGCATTTCGTGCCTTTTTTACTACCATTGATTCCGTCTCTGTTCCCAAAAGTGTTGCAGAAGCCTTATCTATACCTAAATAGGTAGAGGCAATGAAGGAAGAAATTAGTGCTCTTCACAAAAACAATACCTTGGATTTGGTGAATCTTCCCGAAGGCAAGGAGCCAGTGGGATGCAAGTGGGTATTCACAGTAAATCATAGAGCAGATGGGTCAGTTGAAAGGTATAAAGCCAGGCTAGTTGCAAAAGGGTATACTCAAGTGTATGGGGTTGACTATGCAGAGACTTTTGCCCAAGTTGCTAAAATGAATAATATTCGGATTATACTATCCTTGGTTGTTAACTTTGATTGGGAGCTCCACCAACTGGACGTCAAAAATGCTTTCTTAAATGGGGATCTGGCAGAAGAAGTTTACATGATTCAGCCTCCTGGGTTTGTAGCACAAGGGTGTGAAGGGAAAGTTTGCAAACAAAAAAAATCTTTATATGGTTTGAAACAATCCCTAAAGGCCTAGTTTAGCAAATTTCACTTTGCTTTACAGCAAATTGGGTTCAAGCAGTGCCAATCTGACCATACTCTATTTGTCAAGAGAAACCAGAAGAATGTTGTGGTATTAATTGTCTACGTTGATGACATTGTGATTATGGGGAGTTGGAACTCTAAGATTAAAAAGGTCAAAGAATCCCTTGCTATGCAGTTTGAGGTGAAAGATCTGGGACAACTACGTTATTTCCTTGGCATTGAGGTTGCCTGCTCAAAAAGGGGCATCTTCATTTCCCAAAGGAAGTATGTCCTAGATCTTTTGCAGGGCACAGGAAAGTTAGGAGCAAAACCTGTAGACTCTCCTATTGAAGAAAACCACCGGCTTGGTGATTGTACTAGAGAACCAGTGACAGATATCAGAAAATTTCAGAGGTTGGTAGGAAGACTCCTCTTCCTATCAATGACTCGACCAGATATAGCTTATGCTGTTGGTATCCTCAATCAGTTTATGCATGCACCAACATCCTTCCATCCAGAGGCAGTTGAGAGGGTATTCAAATATCTAAAGAAGTATCTAGGAACTGAGTTACTTTTCAAAAAACATGATCATATGAAAGTGGAAGTCTACACAGATGCAGATTGGGCTGGAGCAGTTGATGATAGGAAATCAACTAGTGGATATTGTACCTTTGTTGGTGGGAACTTGGTCACTTAGAGAAGCAAAAAGCAAAGTGTAGTGGCCAGATCTAGTGCTGAGGCCGAGTATAGG
The DNA here is from genome assembly GCF_000365185.1 of Nelumbo nucifera. Next base: position 6,704,512 of record NW_010729082.1, read on the forward strand.
GCCATGGCACATGGAGTTGTTGAAGTACTATGGGTGAAGAATTTGATTGGAGAGTTAGGCCTCTCAGTTGATGGTCCAATGTCTCTCTATTGTGACAACAAGGCAGCCATTAATATTGCAGCCAATCCAGTTCTTCATGATAGGAACAAGCACATCGAAGTCGACAAGCATTTCATAAGGGGGAAACTTGAAAAGGGGGAAGTTTGTACTCCTTACATCAGTTCCAAGGAACAACTAGCTGATGTCCTTACAAAGGGTCTTCACTATTTGCAACATGATGAACTATGTGACAAGTTGGGCTTGATTGACATATATGCTCCAACTTGAGGGGGAGTGTTGTAATGTGTATGTAGAGGCCTGCAGCCTACTAAGGGGTTTTTTCATCTTTGAGCTGTCGCCCTAAGTATAAATATTAACTTAGGCGCCGCCAGCTACACTTCTTGGAATAGATCTCTCTTTTCTCTTTTCTCTTTTCTCTCTTCTCTCCTCTCTTCTCTCTTCTCTCTTCTAGATCTGCTGAACTACATTTTTAATTTTCAGATTTTCTTCATTTTAATATATTTTTGTAATTTTTTATATAATTGTTGACATTTCATTCAGTTTGGACTGGATCCGATCAAATCCATTTACATTTTAATGGATTGGATTGGGTTTGGTTTGTATTGGATTTGGACTGGATTGGGTCCAGTCCATTTGTAAGTGGACTCACATTGGACTGGATTGGGTTGGACCAAATCCAGTCCAATTGACACCTCTAGTTTTGAGGAGCCGACCCATTTTGGCACCTTCCAATCCCTCCATCGCTGCATGTCTGTGCAGGAGGCCAGCTTGCCGCCATTGTTACTGTAGCGGAACTGTTCTAGGAGGAGTTTTACTTCAGGTTTAGGTCTGAAATCCCTAAAAATCCAACTTGTTTTGTTGTTTTCAGCTTAGTATTTCTTGTGCTTATTGCTGTATACTTAGTGTTGCTTGTAATTTGTTTTTCTTTCCACATCACTTTGTTTTGGGCTTATTTCTAACTCTGTACTTTTTCTTTTCTTTGTTTGGGGGAGTTAAGATAGTTTACCTCCCCCCACTTTTCTGTAACTTATTCTTAATTGAATTCAATAAAGATCTCTGTTATTGATAAAAAAAAATATTCAAGGATGACTTGGCTCTATTCAATGAAAGAAAGATCATAGTTGTTATCTGTTTTTCATTTGATTTATGATGAAATAAAAAGTCAACTTTTCATTCCTGTTAAAATTTTGCATTATTCATTAAACCTCTCACTTGTTCATCCTACAGAAAAATGGTGTGGCTGAAGGAAAAAATTGCCACCTACTAGACACTTTCTAATCCTTGCTATACAGATGAATGTTCCAAAAATGTTTTCGAGTGATGTTCTTCTTACATCTTGTTTTTTAATCAATAGACTGATTATTTATGTTCTTCACGGTCTGTCTCTTTTTTCTCGGCCTTATTTCCTCCAAATTCCCCTTCTTTTGATTCTACATGTAGATGTTTACCTCTATTTTGTCCAATGCTTACAATTAGGAATTGATAAACTATATTCTAGAGCTTCAAAATGTGTCTTTTTGGATATTCCAGACTCAAAAGGGATATAATGATAGTCTTAAGTTGAGAAAATTTTTTATTTGCCAAGGTATTACCTTTTCTGAAGCAATGCCTTTATTTATAATTAATGTGGTTTCCTAAGATTAGTCCTTTGGTGCCAATTCTAGTTCTTGTGGAGTCTACCAGACCACTTTTGAGAAGCCATAAAAACTAGTGTATATATGGCATAGGTCTTTGGCTCCTTTGACATCTTCTCCCTAGTCAGTAAATCCAGCATTTTCACCAAGTTCAATATCTTCCCATTTCTCTTAGAAAAGGTAACTGCACTTGTACTGCACATCCCATCTCTAGTTTTTTTATCCCTTGGTCACTTATCTCTTTCTTATGAACAATTCATATACTTGTTATGTTCTTTTCCATTTCTAAAACCAGTCTTTCACCCAGTTCAATACCTTTGCATTGTTCTTAGGAAAGGTAAGCACGCTTGTACTGTGCATCCCATCCCTGGTTTTTTTATCCATTGATCACTTATTTTTCTTATAAACAATTCATATCCCTGTTATCTTCTGTTTCCATTTCTAACTCTGTCTAGGAAGCCTAGTCTTCTTATTGGAGGAAAGCATCTGCTTATGGAATTCAGTTTTTTCTCTATTTTCTTCTTGCTTTGTTTCTAAATATCAAGGCATGATTAAATCTAATATTTTTTTTATCGTTCCCATGTCTAGATTTTCTAGTTGATGCCAATCTTTTTTTGTTCTGTTTTACATTAATGATCAACCTCTTATGTTTACAGGTATTCTCACTATGGGCTGTTAGTGATAGAAAATATGGAGGTTTGGGCTTCTCATCTCAAAGTGTTGGTGAAGTTCTTGCAATCTCTGGTATTTAGGCAATACTCATATTCCAAGTCTTAAAGGATCAAATTCTTTATTTTGTATTACTTCTTTAATAAAAGAAAAAAAAATATTAAAAAGAATGGATTATTACAATATGTAAGTGGTAAAAAATCACCAACAAGGCAAACACTTCATAAAAAAAAACAGAAAAATTATACCGAACTGGCCCTACAATACCTCAAGGAAAAGCCCTGAAAATTATTACAGACACCACCCATATTGTTATTTTATTAAGAGTGTTTAAATATAATGGATTAAATGACACTATTTTCCCTGTGTCTAATAACTACGGTATATAACAGGGCTAAATCAATGGTAAAATAAAAACAAGGAAAGGAAGCAAATGATAAAATGAGATAGATGTACACATAAGGTACATTGACTATGTACAGCAATATCTCTGTTCACATTTGAAGCTTTGATTAATAATTGATAAACTAGAAAGGTAAATGCATATCTATGAATGGGCATGCATTGTTGAACCTTGATAGTCTTGCAAGTTACAACCTAGTTTTTCCCCTTAATTGTTTTTTTGCTTGTCCTTGTTTATTAATAACACGTTTACATTCACAAAATTGTGTTACTGACCACTTTCAACATTATTAGGTTTTGGTCTTCTGCTATTTCAGCTTTTCCTATATCCAAGTATTGAGAAATTTCTCGGGCCAATAATGGTTTCCCGCCTTGCAGCGGTATTCATTTAACACCACGTTTTATCATTTGTCTATTTGTGTTTTATGTACAAAATTTGTACACCATTAAATTTCCAGTACTTTGAATATACAGGTTTTGTCAATTCCATTGTTGTCAAGTTATCCCTTTATAGCTCGGCTATCAGGCTTCACTCTTCAATTAGTGATAAATTGTGCTTCCATATTGAAGAATGTCCTATCTGTAAGTCAAGTTTAACCTGAACTTATATTCCTTAGGTACTGAATGTTCTGTTAATAAGAAGATGCAATTTGTTACAATTTTCATTGAGTTTGCATTAAAATCATTTTGTTTTGGCCAAATGAACTTGTAAAATAGTTTAATGATATAAAAATTTGTATTTTCAAGAGTGTGCTGAAGATAATTCTGCCAAGTTTGTTGGTAACACAATAGCTTTCTCTTGAACTGTAGGTTTTCTTTATAAGTACATAAAGAATATTGTGGTAAGAGTTTGGTGTAGGAGCCAAGGTCAATCTATATAAGGAATGTGACACATTGTTTTAGGAGAACTATAATGAGAAAATCAAAATGATGGGAGCACAAGTAAATCCTGAATGGCTTCAAATTTAACAAAAAAAAAAGGCTTACCACAATATTGTCTTTGCATATAAGCATTGTATCTAATAGTTTTCTATTTATGTTTTGTATTTTACTTGATTGTGCTTTGATTTTTATTGCTAAAATTGTGTATCTTTTCTTGTTTTTTGTTGACAAAACAATGTTCTCGCTATATAAATTTACACATGACAAGTGTGTTGCATGTGCAAAAAATGAATTAAAATGGTAGAGTGCAATACTTACAAGTTATAGATAGGTAATGCATACCATACAGGCTGTCTAGTTTAAAAATAGAATAGAGGTGTCATAGAGGTTAGACACATATGAGCATTTGAGAGGGAGCACCTGGAAGATTGTGGGAAATCAAAGATTGGTTAGACACATTTTTCCTGCTTAAGGTGTACAGTCAAGGACATAAGTCACAAAATTTGGCAATCATCCCCACCCAACCGTCTTCCTAAAACTTCATAGATGAACCATCTCCGACCTTAAAAGAAACATAATTAAAGAAAGCTGATTGAAAGCTCATAATCCCATTCCAAACACACACCCCATATGAGCATTTGACCTCCTTGTGTCCCATCAAAATCCACTACCCTTCTCCAAAGAGCATTCCTTTCAACCTCAAACCTCCAAAGCCATTTACCCAAGAGCTCATTGTTCAAATACCATTTTACTAAATGGTACCTCTTTTCAATGCCCAGCACTTCATCTTTCTTATCCCTACAAACTAAATACCATTTTACTAAATGATACCTCTTTTCAATGCCTTTAATACCCCAAAGAAAATCCCTTTGCATCTTCTCGATTGAATTCTCCACAGAAGATGGAACATTAAGCAAGGATATTATAGTATGTACAGTCCTATTATACAACAGTACACCAAGTCTACAAAAGCCCATAAAATTTCCATAAAAAGATGATTGGCTTGTCATACCATATGGCCTCTTGACATCAGCTGTGGGTAATGATGCATCAGAAGCCAAATCGTGTTTCCAAATAAAAAAAAAAATATTGACTCTAATACCAAGATGTACTCTAAGCACAATAAAGTCAGTGATTGGTCTAATAGGTACAGTGTAGAGAAGAATGTTACGAAGACAAAGTGTTCTATTTTGCATCAACGTGCTATCCTTTTAATGCATATAATAATATCAATTACTAAATAGTCCCTGACACCATGTAATTACATAATGTGATAAAGTTCAAATAACTAAAATACCCCTGAACTATTAATAATATTTATTAATATTAATGTTCATCCTACATAAGAGCATATTTAACATTTTCTCTATCTACTGTCATCTTCCTAAGGGTTTTTGTTTATTCAAATAGGTGGTAACTCTTACTGGATTATTTATTCTTCTGAATAGTGCTGTTGTAAGTTTATTTCTCATATTTTCCTACTCTTTATTGTTTTTGGACTCCCTTTTAATTTTCTTTCTTGCTAAACACTTTTTGACATGACACTGCAATTGTAGCCCCAACATCAAAGAGGAGCTGCAAATGGCATTTCGATGACCTTAATGTCTACTTTCAAAGCAATTGGTCCTGCAGGAGGAGGCTCTCTGTAAGTGTCAATATGTCATATATATAACCTTTTTTCTCACTTTTGTAGGTTGATTACAATTAAAGTAACAAATAAAGTTAGATATGAGTTACAGATTCCATTACCAGGATTTTTTCAGCTCACTGGTTCAAGTAGTAAAACTTTGCCTTTAACTGTTATCAGACGGTTGTGTTTCCTTTCTTTTGAAAACTTAATACTTTTCTTAAGTTATTCTCTTTTTAATGTTTAAAGTACTTGATTCCATTCAGTGGAACTAACAGGCGTCCTGTCAGGTTCTGGCTCTTGACCTTGTTATTTTTCTTTCCAAGAGAAATTATTAACATTCAGAATGGTGGTTTCATTTTATGTACGCCCATAAGGCAGATTTTTGGAATGCTATCTTAACTATAAGTAGGAAGATGGAGGTGAAACCACTTGGTTTGATTCCTCAACCTTCAAACATCCCCTTAACTATCATGTTCATTAGTTTAGTTTCCCTAGGCAGTTTAAAAAAGTTTTAGCCATGAGCCCTATATGAGAACCCTGGAGAACTAAATCTGCACAAGAGAGTTATGGGTTGTCCAAGTGAATCTATCTCCACATTAAAGAGTTTATTTATATTTCTTGTCATTTATATGTAGAAGTTCTTAAATACCCATATTTGGCAAAAAAAAATACATAACAGAATGACAAAACATATTTCAGTAGTAGAAGAGCACAATAATATGGTACACTAACTACATAAATTACAAATTCTCACCCACTGTTTTATTTCCACCTCAAACTGATGTGTTTGTTCTGACATCTGTTTCTCAACTACCCAAATCATAGATTTGGTAAAAAAAGAATGACAAAAATCAATTGTTTAAGGTGAAAGAGTGACAATGCCGAGAATTCAAGATGTGTGCTAATGCCAAGGGCAGCCAACTATTGCAAAAAGTATGAACACTCTGAATGCTAGGCAGAGATATGGGGCAGTGGTGAGTGATTTGGGATGCTATATGTAGAGAATAAAGAATAAGTTCATAGGCAGTTTTGTCTTTTCATTTTTGTTTACTAAATACTAATGAGGATTATTATTGTTGTCTTTGTAAACTATCAGATGATATCAGTAGAATGGAGCATCCAGCCCTAACAATCTATTCTCCCAAACACTAAATCTACTCTTCTCTTCTCTTCTCTTATCCACTCATTCTATCTAATCTCCTTTCCACACTATTAAACAAATCAATATTTTATATTGAGAGCTATTGCACGATCAATAGAAGTCATCAACAGGTAAAGGACTCTATTGACATCATCAATCAGTATAGATATGTCAGTGGGTGTTCTAATGGCATATAACTTAAATGCCTAAGTACCCTAAAATCTGATAGAACAGAATAGAAATGTCATAAAGTATTCTGGTGACCTGAAACTTTAATTTGTAAGAACCCTAGAATCTGAAGAGGTTCTCTTTTACTTAGTTTTTCATGTACTGCTTTCTATTAAAAGGTACTGTTATGATATTTTTCTAGTTTACTTTGAAATACCAGAAAAATAAAAGATTGAAAGATTTGATGTTGTTAACAATGTATAGGAGTAACAATGTCATTGCATTTGGCTGATGATTAGGTGCCTATTAAGAGGCTATTTGAATTTTGAAATACAACTATAAAATGTTAATGATAGAGGGGTATGAGAGACAATAGACTTTCTCACCCCATTTCTTTCTTGTGATTTCATTCACAATAAGCCACCAATTTGTGAGTTATTTGGTATCAGAGTAACTGATATTGAATAGAGAAGTCTGACACAGTCACCAAGGTGTTGCTGACATCACTGGCAGCCATATGGGTGGCATTAGCAGCTGCATAGTCAGCAATCAGCAGATCTTAAGAAACCTAAATAATGATCAACCGTGAATTTAGAGTAATTTTCATACATTTTTTAATGATGCTTTAAAAAGATCTAGTATTCTTTTTTTATTTTAAGGTGGAAAATTAGAGAAAATTACAGTTCTGATCTTTTGGTTGTGAATTAGTGGGGTTGAATCTGTGTATGGATTCTGTAATATTTGACCAGAAGCATATTTCTAGATCTCCTAGAGGTATCCCATAATTTTCTGAGGTCTGAAGAATATTTACAATTTTTTTTTCTTCAGAACTGTTTACCACCCAGCTTTATTATTACCTTTTTGGATGCACTATTTGGTGTCTATCTGCTATATGAATCATTAGGAGTTGCGATTGTGTTAGTATGTGCTGCAAGGGCACTTTAGTCTTTTTACCTTAAGTTGTACTGCCACCCTAATATAAATAGAAGTTTAGGCATCGCCAACCCAGATTTTTGGACCCTCCATCAATTTTCTGTTCTTCTGTTCTTCTCTACCTTTTACCTTGATTTCTTCTTGGATAATATGGTATAAGAACAAGAACCTAGTTGGTTGTAAATGGGTATCTACAGTTAACACAAGGATGATGGATCAATTGAAAGATACAAAGCTCACTTGGTAGATACTTCTACATATGGTATTGACTATTAAAAACCCTTTCTCCTATTTCCAAGATGAACTCCATTCAGGCCATTCATTCTCTAGCATCTCACTTTTCTTTTCCTCTTTACCTGATGGATGTAAAAGTGCCTTCCTCAGTGGTGACTTAACAGTCAAGGTAAAGTTTACAAATTAATTGGTTTGACCACTTTAGGGGAACCATTCAGAAGATTGGTTTTATTTAGTCTCAAGCTGATCAAACTCACTTCATCAAGAAGGTAAATAACTCGGTGATGGTGTTGTTTGTCATGAAGATGATATTGTCTATTGGAAATAGCCCTACTGAAGTTGTTAACTTGAAGGCTTTCTCAGCATTTGAATTTGAAATCAAAGACCTTGGAGAACTCAAGTACTTCCTTGGCATTGAGGTGGTTAGATCTAAGTAATTATTTCACAAAGAAGGTATATGTTAAATTTATCACAAGAGAGAGGAAAGTTAGGGGTCAAAGCTGTTGAGACTCCTATTGATCTCCAGTCAGGTGCTGATGATGGGGAAGTCCTTCCCAAACAAGAGAGTCTTTCAAAGATTTGTAGGGTGGTGGTTGTATCTTTGTCACACATGACCCAATATTGCCTATGATGTGAGTTTGATTAGCATAGTTGTCAAGGCAATGCCTAGGTGACAAGGAGCCCTTGGAGGCTCGCCTCACCTAATCGCCAAGTAGTTTTGTATATCATGTTATAAAATACTTTTATATTCTTAATTTTTTGAGATTATAATTATAAAAAAAACATTTAAACTAAAATATCCATTTTTCTTATATACTAATTCCTTTTTATTATTTTCTTATTTGTCAGGGTTTAATCAACACAAACATTGATAACTTCTGTATTGAACCCTCAAAGACTTCAAACCTGAACCAACAAGTAAAGAACTTAAAATTTTGTCTAATCAACACATTTTCTTCTTTTCCTATAACAAAAATATAGGTTCATCCCTATATTTTTTGAATTTTCTTTCCTTTCTTCTTTTTCTTCTCATGAATATGTTGATTTTCTATACTTAAACATGAAGTTTATACTTTTCTTATGAAAATTATGGATAATTGTTAAGGAAATATGGCTATGGAACCTAGAGAACTACCCTAGGATATATATTTTTTACTTAAAAAATCCATCGCCTAGGCAACTAGGTGATAAGGCGCCCTTGAAAACTATGTTGGTTAGCCAGTTTATGCATCATCGAAGAACAACTCATACATAGGCAATGGATGGGATTATGTGCCATTTGAAGGATAATCCAAGAAAGGGTATCTTCCAATCAGGGTCATCTTAAGGTGGAAGCCTTCATAGATGCTAACCGGGTAGGATCTATTGATGATAGATGGTCTACCGTCTGAATACTGCACATTTTTTGGAGGTAATATTGCCTCATTAAGGTCTAAAAAGTAATTTGTTGTTGCCTACTCTAATGCAAAGGTGGAGTATAGAGCTATGGATCCTGGGATATCCAAGTTGCTTTGGTTTAATAATCTCTCAAGTGAGATTGGAGTTGAGTTTGAGAAGCCTATGAAATTACACTGTGATAATCAGACAACAATTAATGTTTTCCTCAATCCTATGTAGCATTATCACACTAAACATATTGAAGTAGACCACTACTTTATTAGAGAATGCGTTACTAATGGTGAGGTTTATTATTTCTAGTCTGGAGATCAACTAGTTTATTGTCTCACCAAAGGAGTTCCTTAGGTAGGCATGTATGATATCTATAACTAGCTGAGGGGGAGTGTTAACAATGTATAAGGGTAACAAAGTCATTATATTGACAAGGATAATAATGTCATTATGCTAGTGGAGGGAAATCGGGTCTTCGAGTTCCTCACTGGATATGATATTGTCAGACAAAACATTCTAGCAAAAGACAATGCTGGGATGGAGCCAAGGGCCGGTACTGAGATGAAAGATGTGGTATGTGAGTATTGCAAGAAACTTAAGCACACAAAGGATACCTATTGGAAGCTACATCCAAAGCTCATACCTCCTAGATTCAAGAACACCAATAATGATAAGAAGAGTGGGAACTAGGAAGAGTGGCAATGCCAATGTAGCCACCTATTTTGAGGTTGAAAAAGGTTATAGTGATGAGAAATCAATAGGGGAACAACTTGTAGCTCCCATAGCAAAGTATGAGAAGTATGGACAGCTCATCAACCACTTAGAATCTACTACTACAGCTAGTTCCTCTTCAGGGAATGGTTCCTCTTTTGCATATGCCCATTCAAGTATTCATGCTACTGCAAACCATGCTTCTATCTTAGGTAATTATAGGATACCTTGGGTAATTGATTCTGGTGCCTCTGACCATATGGCTAGTGTGTCCCATTTATTTCCTACTTATCAACTTTTATTTGGCCAAGACAAGACCTCTCTTGCTAATGCCTCCCTTACTCCTATCTCTGGCAAGGGAAACATTAGAGCTTCAGATACCCTCACCTTATCCTCAGTTTTTAATGTTCCTACACTAAATACTAAATTGCTTTTAGTTAGTAATTTGACAAAATCCTTGAACTGCAAAGTAACCTTTTTCCCTTCTTACTATGCTTTTCAAGACATGAAATCTCAAAAGGTGATTGGGAGTGGCCATGAAGTGAATGGGATAAACCTGTTGGATATGCTTGGACAAAGTCAAGTATCACTTCAGAGAGCAACTTTTGGTTCTAATGCAAGTCATGCAAGTTGTCAAACCATTGTAGAAACTATTATTCTACAAGTAATAAAAGATCTATAGTTCCTTTTCATATTGTTCACTCTGATGTGCGAGGGTCATAACATTTACCTTGAGTGGGTAGTTATAAATACTTTATCCTGCTTATTGATGACTTGTCTTATTATACCTGGCTTTACCTCATGCGTTCTCATGCTGAAGTACCCAAACTTGTGAAGAAATTTCATGAATTTGTGCTTACCCAATTTGATACCTACATCAAGATATTCCAATCAGATAATGCTAAGGAATATTTTGAGAGGGATCTTGTTTCATATTTTGAGAGGTTTGGGGTTATACATCAGAGTTCTTGTCCGCGTACACTAGAGCAGAATGGGGCGGCAAAGAGAAAGAATCAACATGTTGTTGAAGTAATCGGGAGCATTCTTTTAGCCTCCCATGTTCTAGTGAGATTTTGGGGTGACGCGGCTATGACAGCTACCTACCTTATTATTCACATACCTTCTCGAGTTTTGGGGTTCAAATCTCCCTTTGTTGTCTTGTTCCTTGAAGGTGAAGTTCCCTATTCCTTTGCATGTCTTTGGTTGCATATATTATGTTCATGTTCCTAGCTCTCAGAGACATAAGTTTAAACCCAAGTATCGGAAGTGCATATGTCTCCACACAAAAGGGTTATTGTTGTTTTGATCCCACTAGCGATACTCATTTTGTCTCCATAGATGTTACCTTTACAAAGTCATTTCCTTTTTATGGTCATTCTCATGAGGGGGAGCATTCCATTAAGTTGCTTGTTTCATCACTTCCTCTGCCTTCTCTTGTTGACCTTGGCGTTGAATCCCTACAGTTTCTTCTATCCCATTGGCAGAGTTTTCGTCTCATAGTTCTTTCATTCCTGCTCCTCCTCCACCTACTAGTCCTTCAGCTTTCACTACTCATCCTATTGTTCAAAGGTGGTACCAAAAACAAAGGTTACGACATGAACAGGTTGTTCCCTCATCTGCAATTGAGCCTCAATTACTCCCAACTCCTGAAGAGAGGGCAAGTCCTTCACCGCTTGCTCAAGAACCTCCCTTCCCAAGCTTGGACCTACCTATTGTTGTGACAAAAGGTAAGAAAAAATGTACAACACATTGTATTTCCAAACACCTATCTTACAGCCTATTGTCCCCATCTTATTATTCTTTCTTCGCTTCTATTTCTTCTCAACTACCCAAGTCAGTTACAAAGGCCTTGTCTAAGCCAGAATGGAGGGAGGCTATGAAAACTTAAATAGAAGCACTTCGCAAAAATAATACCTAGGATATTGTGGATTTCCTTCATGAAAAGTAACCAATGGAATGTAAGTGGGTGTTCACCATCAAGTATCATGCTAATGGCACCACTGATAGATATAAGGCTTGGCTAGTAGCCAAGGGGTATACTCAAGTATATGGAGTTGATTATTTGGATACCTTCTCACCAGTTGCAAAAATGACCTTAGTAAGAGCTTTGTTGTCCTTGGCAATGAGTTATGGCTGGCCATTACATCAGTTTGATTGAAGAGGTTTATATATCCCTTTCCCCAGGTATGTATTATAAGTAAATGCAAGGCAAGGTATGCAAGTTGAAGAAATCCCTTTATGGCCTCAATTAATCCCCACAATCTTGGTTTGACAGATTCAGAGCTGCACTTGTTGAGTTTGGCTATATGTAGACACAGTTTGATGATACTTTGTTTGTTAAGAGAAGTACTCAGGTTACCTTCCTTATTGTTTATGTTGTTGATATTGTGGTTATAGGGAGTGATACAGAGGAAGTTCAGGCACTCAAAACTTTCCTTAACTTAGAATTTGAAATTAGGATTTAGGGGAGTTAAGATATTTCCTAGGAAGTGAAGTTGCTAGGTCTAAAGATGGCATCTTCATTTCCCAACGGAATTATGTGTTAGATGTTCTCATGAAGATTGGGAAACTTGATGCAAAACATCCTTATACACCTATTAGTGCCAACCATAAACTCTCAGCTAGTGATGGTGACCTCTTGGTAGACAAGGGAGTGTTCCAAAGACTTTTGGGGGAGTTACTATACCTTCGCATGATACAGCCAAATATCTCATATGTTGTCAGTTTGATTAGTCAGTTTGTGCGTTGCCTTAGAAAACACATATGGTTTCTGCAAAACGGGTTTCTGTGTTACTTGAAGGGAATTCTGGGAAAGGGTATTCTCTTTCTAGGCATGGACACATGAAGTTAAAAGCTTATACAGATATCGACTAGGCTGGTAGTATTGATGGTTGGAGATCTGCATCAAGTTACTATGCCTTGGTTGCAGGGAACATTGTCCCTCGAAAAGTAAGAAATAGTTAGTAGTAGCCAGATCTTGAACTGAGGCAAAGTGCAGGGCAATGGCACATGGAGTTTCAGAGTTATTATGACTCAGGTCACTTCTAGAGGAGATGCATATTGCACATGATAAGTCCTTAATGTTTATTGTGATAACCAGGTTGCGGTTAACATAGCTCACAATCTAGTTCAGCATGATAGGACAAAGCATATTAAAATAGACCAGCATTTTATAAGAGAAAGGGTGGCTTCCGGAGAAGTTTGCCTTCCCCTCATTGCCTCAGAGCAACAATTAGCATATGTTCCGACGAAGAGTGTCCCTAAGGAAAAGTTACAACACTGTGTAAGCAAGTTGGGCATGATTGATATCTATGCTCAGCTTGAGGGGGAGTGTAGAAATGAAGGGTTGAATGGACCTTAGTTTCTTTCATTTCTTTAGTTATGTTTATGTTTTATGTTTATAAGTAGCGGACCTTAGTTGTGGGCCTGTTTTCTTTTTTTGTTGTTGTCTTTAGTGTTGGCCACCCTACTACGAGTATGATGTAATTGTGCTCATATTACAATTAAGAGAATAAAAGATAACATTGGGGGACTGGAGGGGATCGAACTACTCTCTTCTTTCTCTCTTTTCTTCCTCCATTACTTTTTTCTCTTCCATCTTCTTCTTCTCTTCTATTTTCTTCCTTTATTTCAGATTTCAGGTGGGATCTACAACTACAAGTATAAAAGTTAATGAGAGAGGGGCATGAAAGACATGCCACATTAATAACAACAATGATTGCCAGATGACATCAGCCACTGATTTGTGGTTCTTTGATCAACTGTGTTCTTCATAATGGTTGGAATCATTTTTTAGTACTGTTTTTTTATTAGATCTAATCGGGTTTCAACATGTGGCTTGCGGATATTAGATCTAGTTTCTCTTTAGCCTACTTTATTTGATTCACAATACTGCTTAGGACCTAGAAAGGGATTTTGCATTCCCCTTTTATTGGGTTGTATTGATTATTGCATTTATCCTTTAGAATGAAAATGGGTAAGAAGGAGGAGTTATCATTTTCAGTCCAGCACGGAAATTTCAGGCTTGGGCCAAGGTTTTGTGTTCAGGCCCAACCTATGCCCAGGCCCACAATTTTCCAAGCCGGGCCTAGGCTCAATACTTTAGGCCCAGCCTGTAATACATATTGTATAGATTATTTTATATTTATATATTTAGCATTTTATGTATAAAAGACAGGCCCAGAATCAGGCCTGGGCTTGTGTTTCATGCTTGAAACCTAGGCTAGGGCAGAGCTAGGCCCAAGCTATAGCCCTTATCACAGGTGCAAAGCCTAGCCTAGGCCCAGCCCGACCCATAATCACCCCTAGAAAGAAAGCATATCGAGCTAACGACATTGTTGCTTGTTTCCAGCTTACCTAAGATACATTTTCTACCTAGTCAAACTAGAAATTTTGTAGAAGAATTGAAATTGGACTAGGCTACCTGGTAAAAAATCCTACTTGCATTAGGAATCTAATATAATGCCTCCTGGTGACTGAGGTAAGCATGAGAAGAGTCTTTTTGCATTGTAACTAGGAATTCAACTTAGGTCAAGTTGGGTTGGGGCTTTGTGTTCAATGGGATCAAATGGCCAAACCCTAACCCTAGCCAAATGTATCCCGACTTGTAGCCCTAACTAGAATTCTCAAGAAAGCTTTGTAGGGATTGTCTTGAAGTGTTCTAATCAAGCGAGAACTTTCATTACACCTAGGTAAACATTTTTTAGTGTTTTGCTTTAAAAGAACATTAAAGATTACTTATTATTATATTGATATTTATTTTTGGAAATAATTTTTGGAGTCCCAGCAGTTATAAAACTCTTGGAAAAATCCCATGTGGTGGTGATTAGTTCAGATAGTGAGTGTACAATGGTATCCCAATCAGATTCTAACACTATACTACTATGGGGTGGAAGGACATAATTGTCATGATATTTTACATGACGGGTCTTGGTTGATAATTTCCAAGTTCTTAAAGCTATAACTTGTAAATGTAAATCAGTCCTCTAATATCAAGATTAAATTTAGTGATTAGCAGAATAGAACAGATCTGAATAACTGTATAAGAGAGGAAGATGGCGAAGAGAGGAGGTAAGAGAAGAAGAAGTCAAATTAATCACCCTTCTCCTCTAACCCTATTTTTTATTAATCTCTAAAAAATTGATGATGACAAGTATACCCTTAAGTGGGCGGCCAGCTTGGCAGTTACATAAAGAAAGTAAAATAAGAACAAATAACAGGCCCATTAAGTGAGGCCCATCAACATAAAATAAAGGATATCACATGAGAGGTTGTTAGGGCCCATTCGGCCCAGTCTCTTTACACTCCCCCTCACGCTGAGCATAGATGTCAATCATGCCCAGCTTGCTTATATAGTGTGTCAATTTGCCCTTGGGAACTCCCTTGGTCAAGATATCAGCCAGTTGCTCTTCTGATGTGATAAATGGTAAACAAACTTCTCCTGAAGAGACTCTTTCCCTTATGAAATGCCTATCAACCTCAATGTGCTTAGTTCTGTCATGTTGAACAGGATTATGTGCAATGTTGATAGCAGCTTGGCTATCACAATAGAGCATCATTGGTTTTTCGTAGTCCACCCCCAACTCCTCTAGAAGGGATCTTAACCATAGTAATTCTAACACACCATGAGCCATTGCCCTGTATTCTGCTTCAGCTAAAGATCTAGCAACTACTGATTGTTTCTTACTTCTCCAAGACACAATATTCCCAGCAACTAGAGCACAACAACCAGAGGTGGGCCTTCTATCATCAATACATCCTACCCAATCTACATCAGTAAAGGCTTCCAGCTTCATGTGACCATGCTTAGGAAATAGAATACCTTTCCTGGAGTACTTTTCAAGTAGCACAGAACCCTTTCTGCAGCAGCTAGATGAGTATCTCTGGGAGAATGCATAAACTGACTGAGAACACTTACTGCATAGGAAATAT
>NW_010729082.1:6742013-6799621 GCF_000365185.1 Nelumbo nucifera
AAGATATCAAATTTCCAGTCAAGAAAGAGAGTAAAAGGAGAGTTCGGTGATCTCTTGGACAAATCACCCTCTAGGACGCCAAGATAGGTTCAGCTAGGAAGGGGAGGAACAAGGGAAAACAGGAGCTTTTCCCCGTGGACCGACCCGTGACGAGATCCTATTCCCAGGCCCATAACAAAAACCCTATAGGGTTTGGGACGGTTTTGGGTTTTGACTTTAGGGTATCCAATACCCAATACCAGTTTTATTTTACATGGGTACATGTTCCCAATACTCTACTATAAACCTGGTTATATATATAAGAAATAAAATATGTAGTATGGTATAATATATAGTACAAAATTAATTATAATATATAATATTAAGAGAAATTAATTAAGTAGAAGCTATGAGGAGCCCTATGGCCTATGACATTCCTAATTTGTTAATTTACAAGTTTGGGGCATCTGGTTAGGTTCAAGTACAATCCAAGCAATACTTTTAGGTTAGTTGCTTGTCTATGAAATTTAAATTTTTATTAGTTAATTTTAAAAATTTTATTCACACAATTATTATTAAATTTAAATGGATTTTAAATTAATATAATTAGGATTTAAAATTGCAAAATACAAATAGTATCTATTTTTCTAAATTCAAATTAAGAATCAATTGGTTTGGGTTAAGTCCATTCAAGCAATATTTCTAGGTGAAATATTTTTTATCAATTAATTTTAAAAATTTATTGGTGTAATTATTTGTAAATTCAAATGGACTTTAAATTAATTTTATTAGAATTTGGGATTGCAATTTCGCAAATGCTATCTATTTGTCAGAATTTAGATTAATACTCAATTAGTCTAGGTAAATTCAAGTCCAATCCAAGCATTATTTTTAGGTGATATACTTGTTAATAATTTTTAAATATTTATAGTTATTTTTTAAATTGTATTATCATAATTAAGATTGCAAATGGTATCTATTTGTCAAAATTCAAAATTGAAACTCAATTTGAAATGATAATTTTAACTCTTAAGTGCATTGGATCAAATTCGACTCTCACGAGGGATAGGGTTGGGGGTTATATGACCCTATTTGATATGGGGGTACGAGCATAGGCTACCCTCATTCCCAAGCCCCAAATACCTTATGATGTCAAAATTAAAAGGAAAAAAGAAAGAAAACAATTGCTTTAGAATTTGGTAGGGGTGCAAATAGATGGGTTGACCAAACCATGGGCAAATTGTTGAAACCCAAACAATCCTTCGATTTTTATAATATTGAGAACCAAAACCAAACCAAACTAATTGGTTAACTAATTGATTGGTTCAGTTTTTTATCGGTTTGCTTCTTTGGTTTTTTATATTTATAATATATATTATAGATGAATGTATAAATACATGATACATATTAAAAATATATATGTACCAGTCAGTTCAATTGACAATCAATTTTTTATAGGTTAATCAAAACCAAAAGGACTTTTCAGTTTGATTTCCTTGGTTTTAGTTCATTTTTTCAGTTTTTGATGTGAACATTACTAGAATTTAGAAAGATTTAATAGAGTTTTCTTGTATGACGTAAGTCTCATATGTATTACATATTATAATATATGGTATTATGTTATACTGTTATTGTGAATTACAATATATTAGAACATGACATATATTACATAACTTTTAATATTACAATATATTAGAACATGATATATATTACATAGCTCTTAATATTATATATATATATATATATATATATATATTAATATTATATATTATATATTGTATATATACATATACATATATTAGTATGGATGTATCTTTGATAAAAAATATATATCATATTAAATATAGATAGACCAAATCACCAACATACCCTTTAAATACGTAATGGTTTTAGCAATTAGGACTTTAAGAATTTTTTTTAAGTCTAGTTTCAGTCCTTCAACCTTCATGTTTATTTGTTTATTTGTTTATTTGTTTACTCATTTACCCTTAAGGTTTAACAGTTAAGACCAAGAGTCCAAGACCTATTGATGGGTAACTTTTGGGTTTGTTGGATTTTTGGTTCTTTAGAATTACAAACTTAGTTTTATTTATTTTTTGACTTACACTATTTTGTTCTGTTCTTTTATATGGAAGGATTCTATGTAATGTTGGTTCTTGTTGAATGTTATTGGTTGATAATGAATTTTGAAGAACTTTTTTTATATACTTAATGTTGAGCTTGGAGAAAAGTTTAACTTGATCATATGATAATTGGTTGTCTACTTTCTAATTTATTCCTTATTCTTCGTTATAGTCTCTAAGAGCAAGTGTTCTCTGTCTCTTTCTAATTTATTCCTCATTCTTTGATAGACAACAAGTTGTCTACTTTCTTTGACATCCATATTCTTCATCCTTAATCACCCTAAGTCCATCCTCGTCTACCCTACAAAGCCCCATTACCATACCGAAATTTATAAAACCCCTATCTGTCCTACATCATGCCCTTACAAGAAGAGAAAATATAGAATAATTCTACAATACAAAATATACCCTGTGTTACTGGTACCATAGAAGCACCATATGCAGTAAATTTTGCTAACTTGGCTGTAAATGTTACACCGTAAGATCATTGTATACAAGATTTACAATCTTGATGTGCAATATTTGTAGTCTATAGTGTTTTTACAGTATCAGCATCATAAAACATGTTTTTTGTGTTGTAGAATTTATGGGAAAAAAACTAGAAGAGTAATGGCACAATATATACTCTCGTATACCTTCCTCCCAATTGCCTTGCACATAGGATCCTCACTAATAATGATACGCTTCTCATCAACTTTCAAAATACCATTTTATAATTTATCTTTGATAGAGATTGCTTTTGATTCCATTTATCGTCAATAGATCTCATGACGGGTTCTAGCTTTGAAGAAAAGCTACTAACCGTGAAATCTGGCCATCTATATTTCCAATTTTGTTTCAAAGTGTGCAAAGTTTTGGTTTTTCCTAATAAAAGACTGATTGTAGTTGGCTCACTTAAATGCAGGTGATCAGATAGTTTTCTTCATACTAAATGTAATTACTGCAGTTGAAGTGGTCCTGACTTTCAAACCATTTCTAACTCGGCCCTAATGCGTGAAGCTAATATGCCGTCTATTGAGCCTGCAGACTCCTTTTTGGTAGTTTCTCTATGAAATGAAGTTGTCCACCCCTATCCCAGTTATTATGCATGATAACTCTTCTCAAAAGAAAAAAAATGCTTGATTACAATTGCTATATTCCTGGACAACTGTAAATCAATTCTAATACTAGAATTAACTGTAGCATGGTCTACTTTCTAAAGTAAAGATCACAATGAAGTTGTAAAGTTGGGTGGTTATGGGATTCGAGGATGGGCTACCCCTGGTTGTGTAGCCCAATGAAAAAAAAAAAAAAAAGAAGCTAGAGGTTCGATAAACAATGCAATTTATTTCCAATTGTCTCTCGGTTTATACCCAGCTAAATTTGACACTAAATTGCTCAAACAAAAGAACAGGAGAAAAATAAATGATTAAATACTTTTTCCCGTGAACCACATAAAACACAAATTGTATCCTCTTTTTTGCTCCACCTGCTAGTTTTACTTTTATGTGAGAACAGCTCAGCCCATGAAGCTTTCCAAGTAAAAAATTGGAACGATAAGAAACTTTGGTCTTCCAGATAATATGCTACCTGAATTTGACCTCTTCCAAATTAGTTTGTCTGCTAATAATGATCTATTAGGTTTCAATTGTGCAATATGCTTAATCACCTATGGCTGAAACAGTTCTTGTATCTTCTCCATATTCCAAGTATCATTTGTGTTCATTAGATCTCAAAAATTTACTAACATTGCTGATCTGTTAATTTTATGCCGCTTGGGATTGTTGGTATCCATGGCTCCTTTAGAGCATCTACTGACGTTCCATCCTTAATAATCCAAAGAAAATTAGGCTGAAGTTCTTTTAGAACTTCTATGGTTTGCCTCCACCTAAGTGAGCTATTGTTTTTTGCCTTTAGTTGAAAAAAGGGGTAATGTGTGCCTTTTATATATGAGGCGCAATAGCTTTGTGGTGAACTATGTGTGGGCCAACTTATGAAGAAAGGTTATTCAGTAATTTTTTATCATGAAGAATGCAAGATTTTATATAAGTCAAAGAAAAATATGCAGATGATTTGCAGAATACATTCAATATGTCAAATTGCAAGCATGCAAACAGCCCCATGGCATTGAATACAAAACTTTTCAAGAAATGATCAAGCAGGGAAGAATGAGGTTTGGAAGGCTTCCAACCAAAATTTTGTTGGTAGGGAAGAATGCGCAAGCAAGGTTAATCCGGTTTCAACTATGTGTCAGTGTTTCCGTTACAACTTTAGGTGTGTGTGGACATGAAGGTTGGCGGAAATTCCATGTGTATTAAGAAAATTAAGAAAGGGAGTTCTGGAGAATTCACCAACACCATCAGTCCTAAGAGTTTTAATTTTGAAGTCAAGCAAATTTTCAACTTCGGATTTAAAATGTAATGGAAACAACCAGCCATATCATGCAAAATCATCAACAAACAAGGCATAATAACGAAAGCCAGAGACTGACAATACAGGGGAAGGTCCCCAAAGGTCACAATGAATAAGTTCTAAAGATTGCTTAGTACATGAACTAGAACGAGATAAAGGTAATTTAGAACTTTTGCCTTACTGACATGATGAACATAAACCACTGTGATGAGATGGTTTCAGTGATAAAGAATGAAAAACTATGGCTTGAATGTCTCTTGAAGGATGGCCAAGGCAGTGGTGCCAAATGTCACACGGAAGAGTTGTTGCAAGAGCGGAAGGTTGTGAATTGAAGTTGGGAGAGTCTTGAAGGAATAGAGTCCACCCTCAATCGGTACTTGATGTAGGATCTTTTCTATCGTCTTGTCCTTCGCAAGGAAACCATTAGCATCAAAAACAAATATTACAATTATTATCTTTAGTAAATTTACAAACAGAAAGAAGATTAGAGGAAGCTTTAGGACAGTGTAGGAGATGATGGAGGTGAAAGTTCGTATTAGGGGTGTGAACCATGGTGGAGCCTACATTCTTGATACCAAGCCCATGTCCATTTCCTATTGTTACATGTTCAGTACATGAATAGGAATAATGGCTATGAAGATTACCAAGATCAGGAGTAATATGGTGAGAAGCTCCTGAATCTGTATACCAAGTAGTATCATTAGCAGTCCCTTGTGTCGTAGTAGCCATTGCAAGAAGTTTTTCAGGTGGATGCCGACCCTAGGGGTGTTAACAGTATTTGAAAATCCGATTTCGAATTCGATATTCGATATTCGACATAATTGAATCGAATTCAGATAATTCGAATATTTAATCGGTTGAATTCGGATATGACCAGTTCCAATTCGATAAATATCCGAATTCAACCGATTATTTAATTCTTATATAATATATAAAATAATTAATTAATCGAATTGGATATTCGAATATTTAATCAGATTTGAATTCGAATATTAATTTTCAATATCCGACGAATATCGAATTGAATTCGGATAGTGCCTGATCCTATTCGAATTCGATCCGTTTACACCCCTAGCTGACCCTCTGGGAACAATCAAATCGCAGTATGGCCAACTTTATTACAAATTTGACACGTTGGTCAAGAATTTGGATGCGGTCCACATCAGGTTGTACAATACGAGGTTGAGGAGAACCAAAGGAGTTACCTTGTCGTACTAAATGCTGTTGCACAGGACATTTTCCATCATTAGGAATGCGATAATTGAAAGAGTTAGAGAATATAACATATTCAAGGACTTCACTTAACAGCTTAAGCTTTTAGGTTGAATGGTTCTTTAAAATGGTACCAAGCCACTTTAACCAAGTGATCTAGTGTTCGATTCTCGTCATCCCATTATAACATAATTAACTAAGTTCCAGCACAAGGTATAGGTGTGACTGTGCTGTCCACACTTCAAGCCCAATGGACTTTCGTATGAGGGGGCATGTTATAGAATAAAACCTATTCAATGACTTCACCTAGCAGCTTAAGCTTTTAAGTTGAATGGTTCTTTATGAGAAAGGGCTACAAGTTTTTGGTGGGAAGTTTGTGATTTAGTGGCAATAAAAGCAGTTGGTATCAGGAGATAGTTCCTCTACTAAAGAGATTTCTTCACAAATTAACAAATCATGAAGTTCTTCAAGAGTAACAATATTGGTACAAGAATGTCCCCTAATAGCTGAAGCAAAGGGACGATGTGACGCTAGTAATCCATCAAGGATGTAAATCTGAAGTTCATCATCAGAAATTGGGGAACCACAGGTTGCCAATTGGTCACTAATGACCTTAATCTTCTGGAGATAATCTTGCATGGATAGTGGACCTTTTTTCAGACGATAAAGTTGCCTTCGAAGGGCTGTAAAGTGCATGGGAATAGAGGAGGCATAACATCGCTCTAAAGCCTCCCAAGCTTCCTTGGAGCACTTCACACCCACCATATATGGAAGGGTAGAAGTTGAGAGTGTGGCTTGGATCCATGACAATAACATTTGATCAGTTTCATACTTTCATACCATGAAGTGAAAGATGGATCATCCTTAGCAGGAGCAAGTCTTGATCCATCATCAATGAAGGACATAAGATGATGTCCACTGAATATTGGTGATGTTAGAAATGACTAAGGATGAAGATGATGGGCCAGTGTTGGTATAGTTTGTAGTATTAGCAATAGGAGATGATGAATCAGTAGTTTGAGAGTGAGTATAACTTGACCTATCATTTTAAACAAAAGAAACACACTTTTAGGATCAGAGTTTGCAGTGTAATTGAATGAAACAGGACAAAGAACAATTTGACAAGATCACCCCTGTTGTCTTGGGTTGATCGTTGAATTTATTTATAACATTGTTGTATGACAGTTAATATTCAAGATACAGTGTACAGATGTCAAAATATGAACAAATAGAGAGGTAGTTTAAGTAACGAAACATTTGAATATGTGGTTCAGACATTGTAAAGCATTGTATGGTGTTCATGATGCTAGGTGTACATTATCAGCATTGTCATCAACTAAGGCCAAGTATGTGTTCAGCGACGAGTGCGGCATGTAAAGCTACACATAGTTAAGAAGAATCCTCAAATATATATTATTTTCATTTCGAGCAAATAGATCTAACCACCATTCTCTATGGTAACAAGTCAATCATTACGGTGACAAAGAATTTAGTATTTCACAACCGCTCAAAGCACATAACATTTCATTAGAGAACTTGTGGAAGAAGGATATATTAGTGTAAAACCGACCCGGTATGTATGTTTGTATATATATATATATATATATATATATATATATAATTATGTTTTATATATAATATATGAAATATTTTATATTTAATTTGTATTTTTTTAATTCAGTTTTAGGAATTCATTCAATTCATTCAATTTGTATTTTATATAAAGACACTCAGTTATGAGAAATTCATTCAATTTCAAAAAATGTTAGGAATTTGTAAAATTAAATTAAGGGGGATGTTGAATATTAATTTATAATTGATGAAGGTCAATTATGAATGTGGGAATTAAACTAGGAAGTGAGGAGTTGAAGAGTCAAAAGATTAAGAGATGCATGTGTTTGAGTCTTGGACTCCCATGAGAATTTATGTAGGGACTAGGGAGTTAATGCTTATAGTAGCTTGGAAGAAACCTTTGCGTATAAATAGGGCAATTCAAGTCTTAGTAAAAAAAGAGCTCATGCTTCCTCTGCCCCAACAGCAACAAAATTGCACTTTGTTGATGTATAAAATGTATACATAATAGAGTACTGGTTTAGACACCTAATCGGGGTTCTAAAGAACCCTCCAATAAAAGATTTAAAATAAATGAATTTAAAAATATCTTTAAATGGAAACCTTTTATTGCCTCTTTACTGGTACTAAATGATTTGCAGGAGAGTTGAACAATAAGAATTTTGAATTTTTGTTCAGTTTTTTTCTAGTTTTATTTAAATATTAATATTTTTAGTTATTAAATTGGTGGGTCCCAATATCATATCTTATGGGTGAAGAAATGAAAAGAGTTGCTATTCTCATGTTTGGTAGATTGAGATGTGGGATAGCCAATTAAAACACATTGGAACTCTTTTATTGATAATAAGAGAGAATTAGTATGGAGAAATTTACATGAGCAGTATGTAGGAAAGAGTACAAATACAAACTAAGCCTTAAGAAATTTGTGTCATGTGTCCTACATCCATGATAATGTCTCATGTGGAAGAATTTACTAAACATTCAAAGTTTTTCCAATTCTAGGGTATTGTTTTAGTCCCATAATTGGATTCTAAAGCTTGTAGGGGGTATTTGCTATCATGATGTTTTATCATTTTATGTCTAGCTATGACACAGAAGGGCATGATACCTAAAACACTGATAATCAATCAACTGGTATTATAAAAGTGGCAACCAATTAGCTAGTAATTCATCAAAATTTACTGGTGGATCGATCGGTCAAAGTTCTTCCCTATCATACCTTTCCGACATCACAGATAGCCTTTTTATTTTTTTGTTAAAAGGAATTAAAAAGCTACAAGCTCATTTTTGGCATCATAGTTCATAGATAGTCTTTGAGAATAAAGTTCTATCTAGGGTTATAAACGGATCGAATTCGAATTCGATTAGAAAATTCGATATCTGAATTCGAATCCGATTAGAAAATCCGATATTTGACGGATATTGAAAATTAATATTCGAATTCAAATCCAATTAAATATTTGAATATCTGATTCCATTCGAATTTGATTAATTAGTTATTTTAGATAATTAATAAATATATAAAATAATTATTTTATTGATATAAAGTATATAAATATATAAATTATTTATATAACTTAATTATTATATATAAAATATTTTATATATTATATATAAGAATTAAATAATTGATCGAATTCGGATATTTATCGAATTGAATCAGGTCATATCCGAATTCGAATCCAATTAACTATTCAGTAAGAATAGGATATCCGAATTCGACCGATTATATATTCAAATTATCCGAATTTGATTCTATTATGTCGAATATCGAATTCAAAATCGGATTTTCGAATACCGTTGTTACCCCTAGTTATAACCACTTTGGATGTCATTAAAAATTGGAGACATGTTCTCTAGAAATCCCCCAAGTATGGCTCAATTAAAATTAACTTTGATGTTCCAAAAAATAGTGGTGGGGATCGTTCAGGTTATGATTGAGTTGGCTTCGGATGCCACGTGTCACCTTCATAGCCCAGTTTATCTCCTCAGCCACGTCGGCACCGCATCATGAGAATAAGCGCGACCAAGATAGGAGATCATCACACGGATGGGGACAACTTCGCTAGAGATTAGGTCTTATCCCAAAGACCTCGGCAGGTAACCTCATCCCGACAACCCCAAAAGCCTCATCCGATCAGGACACGGATCATCGGTTATAAAAAGGTACATCCCACTCAAGGTAAATGATCCAACTTTTGACTCACATATTATTACTCTTCTCGGACCAACACCGTTCTCTAACTACTCGGCCTGACCGCCCACTACTTTCTACTGACTTGAGCGTCAGAGTACCTACTCGGGGTTAATTCCTCAGCTCCACCTAGTTGGCAAAGATTATATGACTATGACCTCAGTTCTATAGCATGCATCACTAGAAACCATAGTGGGAAAATATTAGAAGCCAAAGCCTATTATATTAACACCACCACTATGAAATGTAGCTAAAGCTTGGGCCACTTCGGGAGCTCATAATGTGGCCCAATTTTAGGAATTCTCCCATCTGCATTGGAAGAAACTCTCTTGTCGTCATCTGTTGCTTGAGGAAGCTGACCGAGGTCTTATGGAGACTAATGACCATCATCGAAAAGTGCTTGAAGCTTGCAGGCAATCTGGTTCGTGGCATTTCTTACGTTCATTAATTCTTTCAGGGAGGCAAACGAAGGAGTGGATTGGATGGCACGTCAAGCTCTTATGTAGAGTACTTGTATACATCAAGAAATATACAATGTATACATAATAGAGTATTGGTTTAGACACCTAGAGGCAGGGTACATAGATTTTGCCTCACAATTTTGGTTTAAGGCTTAAGCCTTTGTCAGAATGAGGCATAAGCCTCAAGTGCAAAGCATTATTTAGTGATTTTATGCAAAAAATACATATTTTTATAGTTCAAATATATAGAAAAAGCACTTCAATAATTATGGGCCAAATAAAAAGGAATAAAAATGAAAAACCAAAGGGCAAATCAAGTTGTATTAGTTTCTTTTAGTATTTTAGCCTAAGAGAGTTTAATGCAAAAAAAAAAGGGTAAATCAAGTTATTAGTTTCTCTTGTATAAATCAAGTAGATTTTTTTTTTCTTAATATTCTTATTTAACATCCCAAGTTTGTTATTTTTCTCATTTCTTTTCTTAATAGATTTATTTTTCTTCTTATTGATTTTTTGCATAGATCAAATCAACTAAATTGTTTCTTTTCTTCCCAATTGTTGGATGACCATAACTCTTAATGTCCATAAGAATAATTTTATAAGGTTGCATTTTAAAACATAAAATGTATAATGCTTATAATCGTTAAATGATTAGTTATTATTTTATTTAATGCTTAATTATAAACTTCTATTTTATAGATATTTGTACCTTCCATCATTTTAACTTGGTATATTACATCTTATTTTTATCATTTACAAGCTTTAATTATTTTTTTTTTTAACTTTGAGACTTACGCCTCGCAACACCTTGAGGCTTATGCCTCACCTTTTTGGGCCATTACACCTCAACTACACCTTTAGCCTTTTAAAAACTTGTAAAAAATATATTATAAATAAAAAATAAATTTACATAAATCACAAATCCAACTTACGGTCCATTTGGTTTGTAGTTAGAATCGGAATCAAAATCAAAATAATCTATTCTTTCCACCTATATAGACAAGAATTGGAATCAATTTGAATAGATTCTCATTCCCAAGGGAGGGAGAGGGATCACCTGGAAAATGAGACTCGATTCCGTCCAACCAAATGGACCCTTGTATTTATGTAGATTTTCCCATTTAACCAAACCGTGGGGCACTTTTTGTAACCGAACCGGTAGTATCGGTTTTTTGAAAACTAGGAACCGAAACCTATCGGTTAACCAGTTGATCGGTTCAATTAACCGTCAGTTCGGTTCGTCGGTTTTTTATTTTTTTACAATATAAATTATAAAAATATATAATAAAGAATTATAAATATATATAATATTCTATTTTAAATAATAAATAATATATCATATATTATAAATATATATTTATATATAATGCATATTTATTAATTTATAATATATAAAAAATATAAAAATATATATATAATATATATAATATACACAAGTGTATATAAAATATATAGAAATATATGTATACCGGTCGATTCGGTTAACTGCCAATTTTCTATATTGATTAACCGAAACCGAATCAGTACCTTCGGTTTTTTAAAAACACTGAACCGAAACTGATTCGGTTTTTCGGTTTTTTTTCTCACCCCTAATAATTGGCTCGATTCAGATTCAGCGGAAAGGAAACAAGGCAATATCGGATCTTGATCCCATTAATAAACAGACTACGTTTAGATTCGGTCATGACTAAAATGGATATCCATATCCCACGTAAACAAATCAGATTAAATCCGATCAATTTCCAGCCCTAATGTGTGTAATAACAAGCCGGGTTAAGGCCACTTGAATTTAATAATGCTCGGGCCGACCCGGTCCAACTTTCTTAGTTTGATCAGCTAAGACTGTGTTTGGTTTGAAAGAAAAGGTAAGGAAAGGAATAAAAGGTAAGAAAACCAATACCTTTCTTTCAACCAAACACGGTCTTATGGACCAATTGTAAACCAACGGTTTTCAGTCCTGTGGAGCTTGAGCCATTCAATAATTTTCTTTCCGGAACAAAAGATTCCGATCCAACGATTTTCCATACAGGCATCGCCTTTCATTCAAGTATCTTGTCTCCCTGATATTTTTGGAGCGTGTTTCAAGTTTCTACTACACGTTCCCTCCTTATCCACCTCTCTTCTGCTAAACCCTGCAACAGAATAATTCACCCAAAACCTCCGTCGATGGTGACTGAAGAAGCTCTTCCCAAACTCAAACAGACGTAGTTTGAGAAAACGAGGTTTCAAATGCTCATCCATTCGTCTTTCCATAAAGACCCCGCAGCTCTATTCTCCCCATCTATGGAGCTCTCTTCTCCCTTCAAGCATCTCCTAAGACCAAATGCCTCACCTTCACCTGACCTTTCCTTTTCTTCCAGCTTCTCCGCTTTTCCCCTTCAAATCCACCTTAGAAATCCAAAATTCAAACAACCCATTTCGCCAAATTTCCGTATCTTCGCCGTTGCCGTAGACCCCCAAGAACTTCCCAGGAGCAGTCCTCAAAGGCTCCTCAAGGAGCTCGAAGAGCGTAAGAAGGTCGTCTTTCCGAAGAAAAAGGTTCCCCCGAAGAGATTCATTCTCAAACCCCCATTAGATGACGCCAAATTAGCAGAGAGATTCCTTAACAGTCCTCAATTGTCACTGAAAGCGTTCCCTTTATTGAGCTCTTGTTTGCCATCCTCCAGACTCAACAATGCCGACAAGACTTGGATTGACGAGTACCTGCTTGAAGCCAAGCAGGCTCTTGGGTATCCCCTTGAGCCGTCTGATCGGTTCGGCGACGACAATCCGGCTAAACAGTTCGATACCTTATTGTACTTGGCCTTCCAACATCCATCATGCGAGAGGACGAACGCTAGGCACGTCCGGTCAGGGCATTCGAGGTTGTGGTTTCTAGGGCAATACGTGCTTGAGTTGGCACTTGCCGAGTACTTCTTGCAGAGGTATCCGAGGGAGTCTCCAGCTCCAATGAGGGAGAGAATGTTTGGGTTAATAGGAAAAAGGAATCTGCCCAAGTGGGTCAAAGCTGCTAGCTTACAGAATTTGATTTTCCCATTTGATGATATGGATAAATTAGTTCGGAAGGAGCGAGAGCCGCCTGTGAAGTAAGTCTCGCTTTTGCTTGTGAATTGTGTTCTGTTGTTGTTTATGACAGTTTTATGAGGTGCAGTTTGAATCCATTTGCTTTAATTAGAATTTTGCACTTTTTTTATTTGGGTTTTGATGAATTTAGGCAGCTGATTTTTCTATTGTGTTTTCGAGCCTCAATTAGAGGTTCTGAGAATGAATTTAATATTTACTTGATTTACGAGATTAATTTTAGACCGTTTTTACTTTTTCTTTTGGGTTTTGATGGTTTTATTGATGAGCAAGTCCTATGTTCAACTTTTATTTTATTATTTTTTTACTTTCATTTTGCTCTTAGGAAGTAGACGTTTTTGACAACTTATATAAATATCTAAATCATGTCTCTTGATCGACAAATGAGGACCAAAAGTTGATTTGATTATTATAATTAGTTTTGGGTTTTTTGCAATATATACAAACAAAAATTGTGTTCAAATGATTTTTCTTCCTGACCCAATGAACTTGCTTTCCCTTGTATGATGCTTATTTCAGATAGCTGCTAACTGGATTGGTTCTCTACCTGTTTAAAGAAAGGTCATTATATTTTCTTTTCATTTTCAAACCTTGTTGTGGTAGGCAAGGATTGGGCTAGAAAAATGTGTCCAAGAACTTTATAGAAGATGTATATCTTTTGGTTGAAATTAATGATCATGAGACTAGGTCCACATTCATGTAAGATGATGGAATGTGTGTCTGTCTTAAACACTTTTGACCCGGACATCTGAGTTTCATAGATGCAAAATTGAATCTTTAATCTTATTTAGATCCACAAACTAAGATTTAAAAATAGAAAGAAGATGAAAAATGTATAAGACCAACAATAACACAAAAACTGGTGATGTTTTGAGGTGGTTTGATGTTTAGAGGCTGATCTTCTCTTCCATTGTATCCTCACTGTCATGTTACTAGTGAGCCATTTATATTTTTTCATTTCATCTCTATATACCCAAGTAGCAGTCTCTGGCTTCTGTAACCATCCCACCACTATGTTCGACTCACCTTCAATAATCAACTTGTCCAAATTCAACTCTTTTGCTAACTGCACCCCTTGAAGTACTGCCAATAATTCAGCCCTAATTGAATCCCCCAAACCTGCTGGTCTTGAATACAACACAACAATGTGTCCATCTGTACTCTTCAATACCCCTCCAACTCCAGAGGGGCCTGGGTTGCTTTGGCTACTTCCATCAAAATTTAGTTTAATGAAGTGATCATCCAGAGGTGACCAAAGAACAGAAACAGGCTCCTTGGGCTTTATTCATGATTCTTATTCCTTGGAACCCAAACCCATTGAAATTCTGAGTCTTCTGGACCCATTTCCATTTTTTTTATTGATAACTCAAAATTTCATTAAATGAAAGTGAATTGAATATTACAACTGCCAAGAAGCCCCAAACTGGGGGGCCTCTCTCACCAGTCCTTTTCCACTGTTTACAACAGATAAGTTACAATCCTTCTTTTTCTTTTATTTGTACAACATCATAAGACGCCCCAAAGCATCTGATTCCTATTAACCCCATCCTATGCCAGAGTGTCAACAAAGCCATTTGCCAATCTGTGAGTCATGTGATACTCAAATCTTTTGTAAGGCTTTAATTTCCCTCATGATACTTGTGTAATGCTAGGTTCTTTTACCATCATTTTCGTCCAATCCACTACCACCTCCAAATCTCCTTATATACTCAAAGCTGGAATGTTAAGTGACCTGCCCAATTTTGTTCTATATAAAATTGCTAATTATTCCATTCTCATAGAGTTTCCATAGCTTATTGGACCCAAGAACATGGCTTTAATGTTTCCTTTTGAGTCTTTTATTACTCATTCAATGCTGGGAGGCCCAAGATTACCCAAGCTTTAGATATCAAAGTTTAGTTCATAAGCATGATTTTAAGGCGGAATCCATTGTAGTGATCTCTTTATCTTTAATCTAGATGACTCAGCCATCCTTTGCCACCCTCTTAAGATATCATCCAATGTGAAAGGGTTAAAGGACTTCAATGTCTTCACCCAGTGTCCTGCTATATTCATAATATTTTCCAAGATCTCTTCTTGTGGCCTTGACTTGTCCAGGAAGGCAGGAACATTCTATTGTTCCTCTCCTACCATAAATCCCAGAATCTAGCTGCCCCAGTACACTTCCTTTCATTAGTATCTCTCCTTTCTTGATAGGGAAAAGAAAGATGGCTTAAATAAACTCTCCAAACTGGGGGCGGGGAGGCACCTGCAACCAAACAAGTAGAATGAGTAGAAGAGCCTTTCCCAAATCCAAGTAGCAAAAGAACAGGATATTAGTAGGTGATAAGCAATGCTTTAAAATGTGGAAGCATGAGACATAGTTCAAAACAATAGAGGCATAAGCCTCCTTAAGAAAAGGGAGATGAGGAGGAAGAGGAAGGAGGATCTCCTTTTTTTTTTTATGGAAGATGTCTTGTATTAAGAAGGAAGATGCAGATCACCCTTTCGCACAAATTGGGCTGCATTTAAAAG
Source organism: Nelumbo nucifera (assembly GCF_000365185.1). Next base: position 6,757,538 of record NW_010729082.1, read on the forward strand.
GTGTTGGAGGGGTTTGGGGGGTGGTGGCCTAAACTTTCTTTCCTTTTTTCCTTTCCTTTTTCTTCTCTCTCTCTCTCTCTCTCTCTCTCTTTTTCTTTTCTCCTCTTCTCTTCTCTTCTCTTTCTTTCCCTTCCCTTTCCTTTCCCTTTCCTTCTTTCTACCTTTTTAGTATGAGGTGTGCTTGAGGCATATGAGGTGTATGCCTCTAGCATGCTCATGCAAAAGGTGTACGAGGCATGCACCTCATGGACCTGAGGCATATGTTTCAGAGGCATCAGCACCTCTGGCATAAGCCTTAGGGCGTTTTGGGGGTGCCTTGCCTTGAGGTACACATCCAGGTGCTCACCTCCCACAACTTTTAAAACATTGGTGATAAGCAGACTCTCCAATCACCACTTACCAAACAAAGAAAACATACATGAGGAGATGAGTATAAATAAGGCCTCCTTTTTGTAAAAAGATCACAAGAATTTATTTTTTGGTGGAACACCTCCTAACAGAAAGCCCATTTTAGGTGACACCAGCCAACACCAAACCTCCTTAACTGAAAAGGACAGGGGAACCACATGATTAGGAGAGAGAACCTTGGTAGCCTATTTCCATTTCACCAAGTGGAATATCTTTTTATTACTCCTACCATTCCAAACAAACTCTCTTTGGATCTTCTCAAGGTGTACAGATATGCTTGCGAATGCAAATTTTGGATCTTATCATTCTATAATTGTCTGTGAATGCCTAATATTTCGGATTCCTTTATTGACTGTTGGATTAGGTCTGGTAAATACTGCTTTATTTTCTACTAAGATACTGCTTCATATGTGGTTAGGTCTGTCTTCTGGGCTCTGTTTGGAGCAATATACTTGTGTTTTGGCATGCCAGAAGTATATCGTGTTCTTTTTGAGGTCTTTGGAATGGACCCAGATGATGAGAGCTGCCAGCCAAAATTAAGGAGACAACTTGAAGATGTTGATTATGTATCTGTGGAGTTTGAAAGCAAAAAACTCAGTTGGCAAGATATTGTTGCCTATAAGGCAAGTCATCTTTTTCCTTTTCACTTATTGTTTTCCACTGAATTTTTTTTATGGAAACCTTGAATAATTTTCCTTCTTCTGGGACAATTTTCTGGAAACCTTAAATTTTAAATTCATGGGTAGGAATTGGTTTCCATGCACTGTTTGCAATATCAACTGCACTCAAGTTTCAGTTGGTTGGAATCATTTCAATCTAATGAATGGTACCATGTACTTTCCTGGGCTTAATAGAATGTCTGAAGTTCTAGGTTTGCAATCTAATTAAATGGAAGGTGTAGCAAAGAAGGTTACAATATTGCAAGATTATGAGAGGTCTTTATGAGATAAACAATGCTGGTACTTGTATTTGGCTGTCCTTATATAATTAAATGGTTGCAGATCTTAATTAGGGAATTATTGGAAATTTTAATTCCTGGATTAACAATGGTTTTACTTGCAGCCTCCAGAAGATGCCCTTTTTGCACATCCGAGACTTTTCCGGGCTTGTGTTCCACCAGGCTTGCATCGGTTCCGAGGAAACATTTGGGATTATGAAAGCAGACCCCAAGTCATGCAAGTACTGGGATATCCATTACCGATGACTGACAGGATTCCAGATATAACTGAAGCCAGGAACATTGAAATTGGACTTGGGCTTCAGGTAATATTATTATTTACAAACTCTCCTTTCTGTTACCACTCTGGCTTATAATTGTAAGATGTACAGATATCAGATATCAATTTCAGATACAGATATTAGGTGTCAGAAGATTGAAATATCAGAGGCTTGTTATTCTAATCTAATCTCTACAATTATTTCATAAAAATAAAATATTAGTATTTCGAAATTTAGTAAAATAAATCATTACACATCAAGAAATCGTAAACATGGGCCATACATGGTCTATGCATGTAAACATGATCTTCACCTTCTCCAACAGGTGGGGGAGCTTCGGATGGTAACTTGGTAAGGGAGATATTGAGGAATCTAGGTCTGCAAGTTTGCAAGAGAAGAAAACTTGTTTAAAGAGGAAAATTTTGGAAGAGAAGAACAACAAAGTCTATAATAGAAGGACGGCCCTATTATTGTTCTAGCATGTGCAAAGGAGGAATTTTTGAAACATTTAATTCTTTACTCTGTGCCATATTAAAAGGATTTTAAATAAAATTTTATTGCTAAAAATGGCAAATACATCTTCATCAGGTAACAAGAGGTCACTCCATCCAACAGAAACTGAAACAAGACAAGTAAATAACAAACAGCAATCTTCAAAGTACAAAAAGCAAAAACACCAAGGCTCTTTTTAAGCATTCAGAGTCCATGAAAAATCAGCACCGAAGTCTTCTTTCTCCAGTCCTTGAAATTCTGGAAGCAGCAACACCCATCCAATAACTGAAGAACTGATTTTCACCACAACCTCTTCTACCCTTTTCTTTTTATCCTCAAAAATCCTTCTGTTTCTCTCCCTCCTTACCTCCCAACAAACAGCAAAGGGGATACAGCAGCCATAAAATTTTGACCTTAGGACCACCTAAGGTTAAAAAAATTGTTACATATCGGCCTGCATTGGGAGCACCCTGATATGCCCCTACAGAGGGTGTATCGGGGTTTTGACCAGTTCAGGGGGTGGAGGAACCTTAAACTGCCCCCCTGAACCGGATTTGAAAAAAAAAAACAAACAAAAAAAAAAACAGTACCAATACTGCCCAATATGCCCCTAGTGGCGTATTGGGTGTATCGATATTTAGAACCTTGGGACTACCCTGAATCCTTGGCCAACAACAAAAATTTCAGCCGAATCTGATATAAGTACATGGATTAGTTAAAAAATCAACTGCTAGTAGTATTGTTATTATTTTTGTCAGACTTGTAGATAACTAGAATAATAAAGGTCTGGAAAAACTTCTACTCAAATATATGAAAAATGAAATTTTAATTTGCTGCCCATTTTTTTGGTTCTTTTAATACCAGGAATAAGGAATCGATAATAAAAGAACTGTGTTAGTTATAATGTAATTGACTGCCATTGGTACAATGAATTGGGTGAAGGTGTGGAAAAGGAGGGATTGACACCATGTGGCAAAATCTTATCCAATAAGCTTGGATGTGGTGACAAACAGAGGCTGCCTGAAGTAAATGTTGTGTATTAAAATTTGAGAAGTTCTTTCTAGGGAGCCTGGGTTGCTAAGGTATGGTGGTAAATTAAGGGAGAGTATGAAAAGAAATATCTTGGTTAAATTTATGTTGCTTGTGCTTATATATGTACATGTTAATGAGTTTGTATATTTAAATTCTTCGTGTTGGAAAGCAGCTTTGGGGAAGTGTTTGACTCAGGACAAATTGCAGAGTAGGGGCATGTCAATGGACTGTGTTTTGTTCATGGAATAGGGAGACATCAAGCCATATGTTTCTGCAATGCCCTTTTACAGTCAGGTTGTGTTGCACTGTTCTTGCAAACGTTTTGGCTGGGTGGGATGTTTTCCTTTCTCCATTTTTTCAATTCTGCAAAGCTGGCAGCCAAGGCATCTATGAGGCCCATGGTGTAATTACATTTTGATGGCAATACAATATCTTAGCTATTCAAAAAAAAATGCACGTAAAGAATTCTTAATAGATTATGCATGTATTATGTGTATATCGGACCTGCTAGATGTGAAACCTGTGTCTGGATTCACTGGCATGGCTGGAAAATTGAACAGGGTGGGTCAGGCCAGACTAGGTAGGGGTAATCATGGACCAGGCCAGGGCCAGGCTTTCAGGCCTATGACTTTAAACATCATCATCATCAAATATTAAATATATAATATTTATATTATATAACATATAATATATGTATAAGATATATGTTATACTTTATATTATATAAGTTGTAAAATAACACATTCGTATATGTATAACATCTGTATATATTTGTAGTCTGGACCAGGATACAAATGATCACTCCTAAGGCCAGGCCAGGCCAGGCCAGAAATTGCCACCCCTTATGATGCCTAGATATGGATAGCAACATGGACACAGATATAGGCATGGGTATTTTATTAAATATGCTTATATCATGCTCATAGATTTCAAGGCGCCAAAGCAAGGCTAGGCAATAGGGGGCGCCTTGTCGCTGGTGTAGCCTAGTCGCCTAGGCGAAGGATTTTTTTATGTAAAAAAGGTAGTTCTCTAGGAACCATAACCATATTTCCTTGATAATTATTCATAATTTTTATAAGAAAAGTACAAAGTTCATGTTAAAGTATAGAAAATCAACATATTCATGAGAAGAAAATGAAGGAAAAGAAAATTAAAAAAATATAGGGGCTGAATCCTTATTTGAGATCTTTGAGGGTTCATTACAACATTTAGCAATGTTCGTGTTGATTAAACCCTAAAAAATAAGAAAATAATAAAAAGAAATTGGTATATAAACACACAAAATGAATATTTTAGTTTAATAGTGTCTATTTTATAAATCTAATCTCAAAAAATAAAGAATAGAAAAGTATTTTATAATAGAAAGTACAAAACTGCTTGGTGATTAGGCGAGGTGAGCCTCAAAGGGCACCTTGTCGCCTAGGTGTCACCTTGATAACTATGATCATGCTTTGATATTTCTACTTTTCATTCATTTACAAAATCCACAAAAGGAATCATAAACTCCCTTTTACTTCCTTCAAATTTCTTCTGTTGTTATTTCCAGCCAAATGGTCCAGCTTAGTGCCCCAGGAAGAATCTGCCATAATTAAGCTCCTAAAATTTAAAGATTTTTTTTTTTTTTTTATGAATAAATCTTCATTCTTTTGATATGCTCAATGTTATTCAGGGCTAGCAGCAAGTTGTACTTTTTTGATACACATAGAACTTGCTATCAGAAAGATTCCAACAGCCACCATCTTATCGAACTTAACTTTCATGGATCTTGCTTAGGCAACCCAGGTCGGTGGAAGTAGGAGGTGTATTCAGTAACAGTCAAAGAAGCCTAATAGCTTTCTATTCAGAGCCTATAGACCATGGTAACTCAACAATGGTAGAATTATTGACTGTTCTATAAGGATTCAAGTTGGCAAAAACTCTAGGTTATAAAGACCTTCAAGAGCAGTTTTGAGCTGGTTCAGAAACAATGACTAGGGCTCTTGGGCAGGCACAAAGTGAGAGATACTACATTTGGTTAGGGAGTTGAGAAGAATTTCTTATGGGTACAGTGTACAGAGATCAGCCAACAGTCTAGCTGATGTTCTAGCTAGGCACGAGGTAAATAGAAGGGAACTATTTTGGGTGATCATTTTTCCTGCAGTCACATATGAGATGAATGCTTGTACAATGATTAGGTAGCACTTGCTAGCCTAAACTATTAGAAGGGTTGTGTGGTACATGCTGTAATATACACACTTCTTTATCAAAAATTAATCTAGAAAGAAGGAAAGAAAAGAAAAGAAAAGAAAGAAGGATTGGGACATGATGGCTAATGGCTGGTCAAGAGTATTTTCTTGATCAAGTCCTTGTAAATTTTACACGAATGTCAAGGTTAATATTTGAAGCATCTTATTATGTACAGTGCAAGTGGGGTTGCTATTAGCTAACTAGGATTTATGAATTTTGCATTCGATAGACTCGAGAACATTTGAAATTGACCTATATTGTCATTTAGCTGATACCTGTGCATCCAATACAATATTCATAAAACTAGTACACTACCATCATTTAGGCAACAGGAACGCCCCAACTATATGGGGTCGGCTACATAAATCCTGTTTTGCCATTCAGCTTTGTTTAATGCTAACACTACCATCATCAGATGAGTTGAAGAAATGCTACTTGGTATTTCCTGAGGCTTTAATCCTTGTATTCTACATTATTCAATAGGCTTACTGAAGTGAGGAAGTGACTGAGTGTTCCTTTTTGGTATTAGACTAAGTTTAGATGTGAGAACTTGTTTAAAGGAATATTGATCAAAAACTTGTTTAAAGGAAGAGAGAGGAAGAGAGAATTGAAATGATGGAAGAGAAGTCAGGGCTGTTTGCCCCCTTCTCTGAAAAATGTTCTTACAAACTTTTCCTTTGTTGCAGAGATTTCCTTAAAGCACTTCTTGAAGTCCTGGGACCAAATTACAATGACACTCTTCACTACATTCTACGTTGTTCTTCCTTAAAATTGTTCAGTAATTTCATGTTTGATGGAATTAAGTTGGAGCTTCAATCTTTTCTTTGGCTTCTTTTGATTGTGATTTTATCATACTTATCTTTCAATTACACTGCATCTAAGAATTCAACATTTATAAATTCAATAAATGTTTTTCTGTCCTGAAATATCTTTCATTATCACTGAAATGCAGCTGTGTTTCTTGCATCCATCAAAATACAAGTTTGAGCATCCAAGGTTTTGTTTTGAACGCCTAGAATATGTTGGCCAAAAGATTCAGGTATTACCTTCTTCCTTTGGTTCTGCAGTTACTTCCCTTCATTTAGCAACAGTTTTAAGCTACATATGTAAATGTTGTGTTTTGAAACATTGCCCCATTCCATCAATCAACTTCGCTCTTACAATGTGAAATTTTATCTTTATGGTGTTGAGGTCACAGTTACTGGTCCATCATCCACTATATCTTCATGGTTTGTAAATTATTTACTTGGGAAAAAAATTGGTTGCTTTGTTTCTTAGGCTTGGGTCTTGGGGAACTACAATTTCTGTTCTTTGTAGCTTAGGTGAAAAAGTGATTCTGACTCAACTGAGTCCAGGATCCTGTATGTTTTTTCCTATCCTTCTTGTCTCCCACTGGAAGAGTGGAATAAGGTATAATTATGTCAAGAAAGTGGTAGTTACGGTTATGTGTACATCATTATGGACTGCAAATTTTTCTGAGGCTTCAATTTGATGTTTTCCTTTACTCTAGGATCTTGTGATGGCTGAGAGGTTGCTCATGAAGCATCTTGATGCTCCTGGAAAATGGTTACAAGAGAAGCATCGTCGCCTTCTGATGAACAAGTTCTGCGGGAGGTACCTTAGGGACAAGTACCTCCATCGCTTCATCATATATGGTGAACAAGTCCAGGACTCATATGAACACAATAGAAGACTAAGGAACCCAGCTACAACAGCAGTTCAACAAGCCATCCATGGGCTTTCATACACTGTATATGGGAAGCCAGATGTCCGGCGCCTCATGTTTGAAGTTTTTGACTTTGAGCAGATCCAGCCAAAAGCAGTCTAAATATATGTGATTGTCTTGATTTAGCACTTCAATGGGTGAATGCAGTTTTTTCTTATTTATTTCCAGGTGGTTGTGAATTTCATCCACTGGAGAGAATTAGAGCTAGTGCTGATAACGTTCTGAAATTGCCAATGCAATGTACATATACATACATCACGGCAATGCATTACAATTTGTTTTACACCAAAGCCATTTAGTGTAGCATCAGACAGTGATAACAATGTTCATTATGAGGTGTAATTGCTAAGCTGTTCTCTGGATCAGAGTGATTTCCTGGAACTTACCATTGGCTGCTTTTCTTCCTTGATATCATGGTGCTAATACTTGAATTCAAGATCCAATAGTGAAAGCTGGCTTTGATTATTTGTACATAAGAGAAGCTATGATCAATGGAGACCAGGTAGATATGACAATCAGCCAAGCTGGGAAAGTTCCAAGTTAGACTTTGGTCAATCCCAGCCCAGTCTAATTAAGTAGTTCGGCATGGGCTGGCTCAACTGACATAATCTACCTATACTATCATATTTAGTTCCTGTTTGGGAAGGCTAAGCACAGAGGCTTATGACTTTCTGAGGTGGGCCCCAAACGGACAGTCTGTAAACTATGTCTGGTGAAAAATCCACAGCTCAAATAGGCTAAAGTAGTTTATTTGGAATGCCATCCACTTCAGCCTCTTTGAGTAGTTTATTTGGAGTGCTCCAAAGAAGTCGAACCAGCTTAGCTGAATCTTCAATGCAGCCGGGCCCTTAAGTGAAGTGACCTTCCTGTTGCATAGAAAAGCAATCCAAGAGGGGGTGAATTGAGGGGTGAACTAATTTTGATTTTATCATAAACCTATTCTATTTTGAATTCTTCACAAGGAGTTTCTCAATTCACTATACTTTGTGAAAAATGAGGAGAGCTTAATGAGATGTAATCAATTTAAGCCACTCTTAGAACATTAAACTTCCTGAGATCTTCTAAATTTCTAGACATATGAAAGTTGTATCAATCAATAGAGCATTCTTTGATAATATTACCTAGAGTATACGTTGTTGAAGGTGTTTTCAGTCTTTTATTAACGCGTCTCTAACAAATGCTTGTTGACAAAGGTAACTTGCTTGATGTTAAATGAAATAGATCTAGCAAAGTAAAAGAGCAATCAAGAATAAAATAAACAAGAGAGACACAAGGATTTCTAGTGCCCTTTCCTACATTCACTCCCCAAGGAACCCCCTTGGAATTTTTCACTAACCAACTAGTTTCTTGGCTAATAGCAAAACTCTTACCGTTGTTCTGCCCTTCTCACCTAAGGACTACAACCAATTGGTTTTTACTGTACCAGTTACATCAACCTGATCATATTTAGGCTGTCTTTGGCATTCCTTATTTTAATGACTTATCTCCTTTTTGCAGTTAAAATGCCCCTATGAAACCGAGTTTTTAATAGCAAAAGGAGGTAAGTCCTTAAAATAAGGAATGCCAAATGCAGCCTTAATAGAGTTGGTCACACCAAATTACATCAGATATTTCAATAGTTAAGCACATAATATGACCCTAGATAGCCTGATACAATAATAAAAGCACAAAAAAAAAATCTCCTTAGGATAGATATTAGCATTGTAGTGCAATCCTATTCAACACCATATGCAAGAACTTGGGCTTCAAGGCTCTTCCAAGTATTTTAGAATTTTAGCTCAGATTCAAATTAATTTTTCCCAAAATTTTCCCTCTTGCCTTAGCCTTTAAGATTTCATTAAGATTTTCCAATAGAGCTGTTTCTTTTAACCAATTATTCCTTAGGATTAGTTGAGATTTAAGATAATCTCAGAAGATTTTGGTTCAAGCTCACACAGTGACACAGAACAGAACCCCTGGTTTGGGTTTTCCTTATCATTGCCCCAGGGAAAATCATTTTTTCAATTAGTTCAAATGGGCTTTTTATAGAGAAGTCTCAAATTTGACCATTAGGCTCAGTTTGGAAAGAGTATAAATACATACAAAATAATATAAAATACAAGGTTTTGCATTCTCCATATTTGTATTTGTACTCCTTCCAAACTGAGCCTTAGAGGCAAGTACAAGACATTAAATGCCTTTTAGAACGTTTAAAACAGGCCAATAATAATTACTTTTAAATGTTTGAAAAAAAATGCATTGTAGGAGTTGACTCCTCATTAGTCTGGAGTCATCTCTAGAGCTAAGGAGACGACTCATCATACCATGAATCGATTCATGACATCTAGAATTTGAAAAATTATCACTTTTTTTTCCTACCTAAAACCAATCCAAATCATTTTTAAGCCCAATCCAATCATGTTCCAAGGTCAAGGGAAATTAGGGCAACCTTCTAAGGTTCAAATTAACTTTGTTTGAGACTTTCTTCATGCATATGAGCTGACTTACATGAAATGACTCTAAGAAGTCAGATTTAACAATTGAGAGCTTCTTGTGCATCCTGCTTGTTCTCTTTTGAGTTTTGATTGCTTTTGCACATGAGCAGCAAGTCTTTTTTGCTTCTCTTGCATGCCTCATGAAAGATGTAAACATTTTGGAAGCACTTGAATAATGATTTGCACAACTTGGGATGCTTAGGATGTAGGACTTAAGCTTGGAGATTTTCTTGCATTTGGCTTACTCTTCTTTGACTTGGAACACTTCAGCTCTTTGAGCAGCAACCTTTTCTCCCTTTTCCATTCCCATTACTTGAATGTGAAATACTTTGAAGATTGAGCAGCATTTTTCTTTCCTCTCTTGCAAGAATTTTCTAGTGTCATGCTTTCTAGGTATCATAGTTGGACACTTGGACCCTTTATCTTCTTTTTGAGCTCCACTCTCATGTCCAAATATTCACATGTATACTTGCAGCACCCTCTAGCAAAGATTTGAAGTATATATGATATGATATTTGAGTAATTAAAGTATAAAATGATATGGCAAACAGGTTTGGGGGCTAAGGAGGATGATACTCCAACCAATCAACACAATTGATAAATATCTAAACAAAATTCTATATTAAAATTTTATGCTTTTAAATTTTTGCATGTATCTTCATAATCATGTATATATGTGTATTTTACATACAAATGAAAATTGTAACAGGTTCATGTCCAGTGTGTTGATTATATTATTTTCTGTCAATCTGATAAAGTATGTGTTTCTTATGTGTTTATACCTTATAGTCAAATGAACTTTAGGATTTGTGTTAGGAAAAATCTATAATGCCAGAAAGACATGATATCGAAAAGGCTTTGACCAATCAAAACCCTCATGAATTTTGATGAAAGCCCACCTGATTGGTTACCATTTTTATGATATTGGTTGATTGGTTATAAGTTTTTCTAGTATCATGTCTTTTTGGCATCATAGTCAAACTCTTGTGTTATTGATATATTTTTAAGATTTATGTGGTTTTTCCTACAATATGCATGCTTATCTTAATCATTTTACAATATCAAAGGTACAAGGTATGGGAAATGCAAAGAGTATGAAAAGCAACTTCAAAAGATGTATTAGGATATGCTTTGGATATGCATGGATATAGGGAAAAATTAAGATAAACATGGAAAATTCAAACAAATCTAAAAACAAAATACATTGATACCAATAAGGCCTTGTTTTGTTTGGTCTGTTCTCAACCTTTGATGTCTTAAAAACAATATTTCTTAACTTCAAGTTATTTTTTTAATACTTTTTTTTATTTTTTAGACTTCAAACATCAGATCTGATAACATTTTTTATTTTTATTTTTTGTCCTCAAAATGCCTTTCACGTATTTTGTTCATCATCTATTATTAGTAAAACACTCTTGCTATACTTTATTAAGATTTTATAAACAAACAATACTGAAATATTATTTTAGTATTGTTTTTATAATAACATGAATTTAAAATAAAATAATATTATAATATGAATATATTAAATAAAATTATTCAATAAGATTTTAGTATTTGATTTATCATGTTTTATTATTTTATTAGTTTATTCTTATTTTGTTATTACTTTATTGTTGTTTTAATATTATTTTGTTTTTATATGATTTTATTTTAATTTAATAATATTATTTTTTAATCATGTTATTATAATTCATAGTACTAAATAATATTATTGGAAAAATATAATATTTACATATTTTAGTTTTAAAATAATACAATATTAATATTAATATCATGTTGATAATATTTCATTATTTTATTATGATTAATTATTATTTTATATTTTATTATTTTTATGCTATTTTATTAATATTTTATGTTGTTGTTTTATATAAATTTTACGAAAATTTTAATATTTTATTATTAATAATGATAATTATCATTAACGTAAATCCATTCTCATAATCAACTACGGGGACAAAATGATAAAGTAACCATTTTCAAAATTCAACATCAGATTTCAAAACAACATTAGATAAAACAAAAAGCACCAAATTTCAAAGTACTTTCTTTTAGAGCTTTTTTGATTTTTAGACATTATATATTAGAGCAACAAAATGACACTTAAATCTAAATCTTTAATGACTTTATTTATTCTCTTCCATTAAAATGGCAGATTCCAAATAAATTAGAAACTTGTTCCAGCCCACTACATCCTTTTGACTAGTACAGATTTTGAAAGTATTGGACAGAAATATTAGAAATTTTCTCATGACGGCTAACTTATGCACCCTCCTCATTCTTGACGTATTCAATCATATTTCTTCTTTGTCTAATCACATAAGACAGCTGAAAAGACTTGTATTTCCATCTCCTTCATTTAACCAAGGTTGTCTCCATTTTTGCCTCAAAAAAGACTCCGAGACATTTAAAAGTTTCTCCCCTTCTTAGGTTCTGCTTCCACACATTCTTTTGAATTCTTTTAGAATTTTCCATTTGTTACAAATCCACTCAAATTCACATTTCCATCATCAATGTCCAATTCCAACTTTCAAGTCTTTCTTTATTCTATTCAATTTGAGATTGATCCTGAATCCTGTATATACCCCTTAATTTGATATCCCCATCCATCCCTAAAAATATCTATACACCTATCATCCAACAACCAATAATTTGATAGAACTTGAAAAGGTTTCAGTCTAGACTCAATGCAGATCCCCATTTAGGCCCATAGAACATAATGCAGATCACCAGTGAATTACAATCAAAGCAAAATAACAACACCCTCTCCACAAAATACATAGCATCTCCCTCCAAACTAATTGCTATAATTTCCCTATCTTAATTTATATAAAAAACAATTCTAAAGATGTATATATATATATATAGGTTTACTCCTCCCTCAATAGTAAAGCAATTCATTTATGAAGAAACATTAGAATCGTTATACATAGTCCAAGTAGGACAACAATAGAAATGAATATAAGAAATCCTAGGGCTGTTCATAAGAAGACCCAACCCGACCAAACCGACTAACCCGGACCAACCCAACCCGAGTCGGTCGGGTTTTCTTCAGCACAGTCGGTTTCGGGTTGTAAAAAATCATAAACCGATGGTTCGGATCGGTTTTCATGTGTGAAAATCGAAATCAACCCGAACCGAAACCGACTTAGTAGTTAGTTCCTAGTTAGTAGTCACAACCTACTTAGTTCCTACTTAACTAAGTTGTCTCTATCCTAGTTACAACCTAACTTAATTTCTAGTCTTCTATTTAGGAATGACATTAATGGCAAGTATTATAAGACAATTAGACAAGGAATTTTTTTTGGAAAAGTTTAAAGAAAAGAATTAAAGGATCCTAGTTTTTATGGTCTTTTACACCAAATAGGCAACCAATTACAATTAGAATTAGGTGTCCTTTTTTACTTAGATTAGAAGGTTTCTTGAAATATACAAATTTCAATCTTCTTTCTTTAATACAGTTTGACTTTCTATTTTCTTGATAACTTCTATTCTAACTTGGTCCGCCCCCCTTAGCCCCTCAACTCAAGCACAATCTCTAATACAATTTGACTCTCAAGTATCAAAATTTTGAAATTTCAATTTATTACCATGGTTGAACTTAGAGCTGAAATCGACCCAACCCAACTCAAGCCGACCAGGTTGATTTTGCTTAACACAGGATCGATTTCGTTTTCAATTTCAGATAACCCGACTAGGTCGGATCAGTTGGAAAAATCTCAGTAAATCGACCCAACCCGACCCATAAACAGCCCTAAGAAATCCAAACCATCCAATTGCTTTTAGGGTCAAAAGATGCCAACCTTTGCTGCCAATTTACTACTCTAGCCCTTTAACCATTCTTACTTACTATATATTCATCCGAATCCAATACTGTTGGACTTCCATGTCCAGCATAGACAGACAATATTCTCATTCAGAACCCCAACTCAACTCAGCCTTAATTCCAGCTATTTGGGGTGGGTTTCTCATGGTCACAACATCATATGGGAATGAAACATTTTCTTGTTCTATTATATGGTTTGATCCACAACTTCTGGCGGGAGATTCTTGAAGTGGGTCCCTGGTCGAGTGGTCGGTCCCCTATACACGTATGAATGATATGGATTTGACACCCGGTGGGCTCCCTACATGAAAGAAAGAATGATTGAAACATTTCAGAGCCATTTGGGGTTGCCACGTGGCAATAGGACAAAAGTCTTATGTTTCCAATATTAGAATATAATTGCAAACAAAAGAAAGAACAAAACCAGGATAATGTGAGGAGTAAAATAGGGTATCCAGTGGTCGATCTTTATTTGTTTTGGGGAGAAATAATGAAGGGAAGAGTAGAGATAGGCTCGACACCTTTTTCCTTGCATGTCAATCTCATCCTCCATTTAAAATATTTGGAAAAAAGTTATCCAAAGCGTTCATTAATGACCCAGATAACTATTGCTTTCTGCAGGAGTACTTTCTACGATAGTCAAGTGAAAGAGGTGATTCCCACGACAAAGATGAAAAAGAAGTTTCACAGGGCCGTACCTCACGTCGGTCCAAGGTCCAATAAAGAGGTAGGACGAACCATTCTGGTTCGACCGGTGGATCAATTGAACCACGTTAAAACTGATCAATCTATATTATATATATACCTATGTTGTCGATACAAAATTAGTCTGTATTTTTCAAGTAATTATGAGAGAGTCATGTTAAAAGATGCCCGCGTTTTATAAGGGAGTAAATATATTTAATTAGTAAGGTTCAAAATATCGATGTGATATATTCATTATATGAGATACAATATTATGTTTTGAGAAAATAGTGTTTTTTTTTTTTTGTTTGAAAACGTTTCTGTCAAGTAGGACGTTTCTTTGAACAATAACACTTTTTGTTTGGTACTAGTGCTCAGCATTGGTACCCATTATAGTCCACGTCACTGCTACATCATATCCTCATTGGCAGCAACGAGCTCCAATCTAAGAAAATATCGAATTCAGTGTTGCTCCAAACCACACCTTTTCGATATCCAAGGTGTGGCTTGGAGTATTGTTTTTTATGAAAAAACAATTCCAAACAAGAGCACCATTTTTTCCAACGTGATGCTGATGTATCACTATTTTCTGGAACAACGACATCAATGCCAAACAGACACTCAATGTGAGACATATCGTATCAATTTTGAAGGCCATTGATGTATTATTTAGATTTTAAATGTTTTAAATCAAGAGTTATGACGTGAAATTAGATTTGATAAAATATCAAAGCTAAAATAGTCAAAACATAAATTAATTTCCGTAAATTTTACATATTGAGAGTATTGATACTTTAACTTTATTAATAAAAATTAATCAATTTTGGGCGTATTTAAATAGCCCCATAGTTGATTTTCTTTAAATAAAAAACAAAAAATTTGAAAAGCAGCTCATATGGACTGCATTTTAACTATAATGCTAAACTTTGACATTTTAATACTGGTTCACAAGGCCGGTCCAGTACTGGCCGCTGGTTGGTCTAGAAGGGGTGGACCGTCTAGAACAAAATTCTCCTGTCGTTTTCATAAATTGTCAGAAATCGTTATCCTAGTATGGACTGATCCGTCAATGAGTTAAAGATTCTGGGCATTCTCGTCATTTGAGCGCATTTTACTGATTGATAAGATTCGGGGGCATTTGCGTCATTTGAATTTACAATCTTATCCACAAAGCCTCAAGGGTTCCGAGTTCCAACAGCACGTGCCTGTCATGCAACTAACGCCACTCGGCAACCCGAAAAAGCTTCTCAAAACAAAACAAACCCACCCAATGAAGGTCCCGCTTGGTCCTACACGTGTCAATTAACACGTGCAAACCCACGCCTTCATAAACCCCCTCCTCAAATCAGTTCGTCTTCTTCTCTCCTCCTGCTCCCTTCTCCCCTGCAAAAGATAGGAACCGTCCATCTTGGAACCGCTCCCGATCCTTCCCTCCCGGAACCGATCTCCGGCACGTTGCAGTGTCAACCTCCGTAAATAAAGGCAAGAGAGGTGGCATTTCCGTGTACCCTCTTCCGTTTTCCTGACATAACCACCACCATCACTGAGAACTGGCCATCGCCACCACCTGACCACCTTCCTCTGTTTTCTTCTCCCCGCTTGTACTCTGTAGAACAGTTCTTCAGTGTCAAAATTCGTAAATAAGGACAGCGTTTGGTGGCACTTTCTGAACACTCGTCCAGCGTTATTTTTTTGTCTAGGTCTTCTCTTCCCGCAGTTCTGATTTGTAGATCTGTGAGAAGCTTCTGAGAGATGGGGAATGCAAATGGGAGAGAAGAGGGGGAGAATGGCGGCGACGATCCGTCGGTACGATCTGATGGGGAAACGGGCTTTCGCAGTGATTTCCCAGCCAACTCTGACCGCCCGGTGCGTGTGAATTCGTTGGATTCGATGGGGAACTCACCGCCCCAAAGCCCTGGTCGGTCTCGATCTCCGCTTATGTTTGCTCCCCAGGTAATCTCTCCATTTCCGCCTTTGATTATTGTAGGATTTGATGTATTCTTTACTTTTTTTTCTCCGTTTTTCATTGGTTCTGTTTATGGATTTCAATTTATGTGATTGATAGATAAATTGGTTATTTTATTCAATTGATGTGTGGCTAGGCTACTGTGGTCTTGGAACTGATGTGTTCTGTTAATTTATGGTTGAGGGGTTGGTGGATTTTATTCATTTTCCTGTAATTTTAGGCTTGATGAGTCAATACTTGTTAGGATCTTCAATTTCTCACTTGTTGGTTGGTGATGCATTATGTGTGAAGTATTGTTAGAATCCATAGAACACGAGAACTTCAATGTATATATATCAGATAAAGGCAAACCATTAATATTTAATAATAAGAAGCTTTTTCCATTATTGCATAGTACTTGAACACCAATAATAATGCAGTATGTAATTGTCTTGTTTGTATTTCTGCATATTTTCCACATACAACTTGTTAACTGGAGAAGGGGAAGTTCCGTGCAGTGTAAGAAGCACAACTGAAGCACAAGGAGTTCGAAGAGCTTGAGACATAAGGCACAAGGTGAGGTGTGCACCTGAACGAAGTGAGGTGCCAATTATTGGGAAAGGGAAAAGAAAAAAACTTGATGCATTAATCCATCGAAAAAGACCAACAAGCTATGCGAGACATAACCCACAAAAGGAGCATCACCTTCAGCTCGGTGTGCCTTTTACAACATGGGTTGCTTGATGAGGGAAAAATAAAAAGGAAATCTAGAAACGTCACACTGGAGTTTGATGAAATATTTGGCTCTGATACGTCTTGGCAGTGTTAGTTCACCTTATTAGTAAAATTCATGCAAATACCATTTCAAGTTCATCTAAGATATGCATTCTAAAAGATGAAAACTATATGCTTTTGGCATTTTCAAGTTTTATGGTGGCTGGGATTCTATAATTTGGATATTGAAATAGGATTACTCAGTTCCTTGTGATTGAAGTCTAAGGGATTGAAAACAACTTTTGGAAAAATCTTGGGCATGTTAATTGTGGGAAAGATGCAATAGGATATGACTTTTTCCCCTTTTCTTAGCTACTTTTTTTCTCATTGTGTGGTAGTATGTGTACGACATGGTATCAAATGGATAAATGTGCATTTGTCTTCATTGCCATTTGCGTGATTCACTGTTGCTCATTTGCTGCCCTTGTTCTTTTTCCCTTTTTGTTACTCTGTTATTTCTTTATTAGTATAAAATTGTAGCCTTCTTTAGTTACTAATAATTTTTTGACATGCAATTGATCTATTAAATACTTATGATATGTTGGTTTCGAAATATTGGAATTAATTGATTAAGAGTGCTATTGTCTTTTAGATACACTGATTTGCTATGTTTTGAGAGGAAAATGGGTGTTATTAGTAAAGATAATTGCTATTTTTTCACATGCATTCTAATTGTTATTTACAATTATAAAATAATCTAGAATTTATATTTTTTTCCTTTATTCTGCTGCCTATGTAGCTAGGTGATGCCCAGGTGGGGCAACATTAGGCTGCCTAGTTGCCTAGGTGGGTGCCTAGGCGGCACCTAGACGGTAAAAATTTTATATAAATAATTAACTTGTTTCTAGTTCCCTAGTTTTATATACCATTCAGCATACATATTATTTGAAACAATAGCAAGTCTCTTTATTAATAACATTGAATTTCCTCTAAAAATGTGGCAAATTATCACACCTAAAAGATAAAAAACTTTTAAATATATTAATTTCATTATTTTAAAAAATTATACTATTATAATAAGTATTTTTTATCAGCAACACAAAAATTGATTCATTAGATTAAAAAAGCATATACAAGTATACAACAAGTTGTGGGCAGAAACAAGAAGCCCAAAATAATTTATCCCACTAATTACAAAACAGCCCAGAACATAGATTGTGTTTGAACCCCTTGTTTAGCTAGGCCAGCAGCCATGCTGTTAGCTGATCTCCTAATCCACCTTATTTAGATCAACATGTCTCTAGATATATGCTTGAAGCACCTGAGCTCAATCCTTAGCTTCCATATTACTCCTTCACCCTTCTTCATCCAATTCACAACAATTTTTGAATCTCCTTCAATAATAATCAGTCTGTGAATCCCCATTTCTATAGCTTTTCCTACTCCATACACTGCTGCCATCAACTCTGATCTCACCACATCATGCTGAACAGGACCTGAGAAGTGAGAACGTGATCAAAATATTTCCATTCTCTTCCCTTATTACCCCACCAATACCCAATGGACCACGATTTCCCAAACAGCTACCATCAAAATTTAATTTCTTCCACCCAGTAGCTGGAGGAGACCAGACCTCATGTACTAGATCTCTTCCGGATGCAGTGTTAGCAATTGTTCCCCATGATCTTAAGAAATCTTATATCCTAAAATCAGCAAACAGCTTTAAGGTTTTCACCCAATGTGCCACCCTTAAAGTTATCACTTCAATCACAGTTTCTTTTCTTCTTTCCTTGTCATAAAAAATTCTTAGGTTTCTTTTTTCCCAAATTGTCCAAGCTACTGCTGCTCTAGTGAGAACTAAAGAAGCCTTCCAGATTATTAGGGGGAGTCCAAGTGCAGCCAAACAGAGAGGAAAACCACTCCTAAATATAGTTAGCAAAAGGACAGGAGATTAAAAGATGAATATAGTCTCACCATGCAGCTTACATAAGGAGCACCAGTTTGGGGACAACCACCAATTTGGTCTTTTCCTCTGAAGCAGATCACAGGTATTAATGGTGCCATGGAACACTCCCAACAGAAAGCACTGACTTTAGGAGGGATGGGCTGAAACCAAATCTCCTTGGCAGGGAAAGAAAGAGAGGAGGAGGTAGCAACAAGAGAATTCAAAAAGGACTTGCAAGAGAAGGACCCTGCCTGACTAAGTACCCGCACTCTAGAATCTGACCCACTATCCCCTAAGACCATTGAATTCAACAAGTTAACCAAAGTAAAGATACTGAAATTTCAGATTCTCTCAGATTTCTAGTAAGACCCAAATGTCAACTCAGGTTTGAAAGGGAAGAGGATATATATATATATATATATATATATATATATATATATATATATTATTTTTATCAGCCAAGGTAAGTTTTATTAATCACAGTGTGAAATTTGAGCTTACAAATTTGTGGGTAGTTTACCCACACTCATACGAGTAAACAAATACAACTAGAGTTGCAATCCCCCAAAATCAACCTTACAATTTAGCCCAAAATAAGTGCTGCCTGTTTGCCCCCTGTTTAGCTAAAGTATCTGCCATGGCATTTGCAGTTCTTCTCACCCATTTAAAAGTAACACTTAGTTCCCTTGTTATCATTTCAACTTCCCTAATCCTTTGCCTGTAAACCCAAGTGGTTTTTCTGTGAAATTTTGTCCAGGATGTACTGATAAATTCACAAATAGGTTTTCCTTTGAGACTAGAAAGAGCAAAGAGGGAAGGGAAAACCTTAGAAAGGGGGGCATTGCCGATCCAAATGTCCTCCCAGAATCTAATTTTCTGACCCAAAGCCAAGTCATACCTTATGTAGGGAAGAAACAAAGGAAGAATGTCATGGATGGCATTCCAGGGAGCAGCAACCAACTAACCCTTTCTCTAGCAAACCTCTAAATCCATTTGTCCATTAAAGCTTTGTTAACAGTTTTCAGGCTTCTCACCCCCAAACCACCTTTTTCCTTTGGAGTACAAACCCGTTTTCAACTGACCAGATGGATTTTCTTTTTCTCCTTCCAACCTTTCCAAAGGAAATCCCTCTACAGCCTTTCTAATTTATGAGCCACTTTAGTGGGTATTGGGAAGAGGGAGAGGAAGTAGGAGGGAAGATTAGAAAGAGAACTTTTTAGGAGAGTAATTCTACCCCCCAAGGAAAGATATTTGGCTTTCCAGGAAGCCAATTTCTTTTCTAATCTTTCCACCACCGGTTCCCATATTAGGGAGGAGGAACACTTAGCCCCCAAGGGGAGGCCTAGGTACATTGTCGGCAAAAAACCAATCTAACATGCAAGAGCTTCTGATAGAGTTTCAAGATTCTCTATCTTTCCCACTGGAATTACTCTACTCTTGGCCCAATTTACTCTCAAGCCTGTCACCACTTCAAACCAACTCAGCACCCCAAGCAAGACCTCCAGTTGATCTAGATCCGCATCAATAAAACACAAGGTGTTATCTGCAAACTGAAGTAATTGAACTTTTTCTCCTCCTGGAGCTGACTCAAATCCCTTCCACAAACCCTCTTCACCAACTCAGTTAACAAATCTTTCCAGGAAGCCATTTTTTTTTTTTTTGGATAGGAAATGGTAACTTTCATTAGATAATTAAAAAGATTACAGACTTACCACCCACAAAAAGGATGGAAAAAGAAAATAAAAAACTTACAAACAGGCCCAAAACAAAGCCTCCCTAGTAACTCCTTGCTTAGCTAAAGTGTCAGCCATTCCATTTGCTGACCTTCTTACCCAATTAAAGTGCATTCCAGGAAGCCAATTTCTTTTCTAATCTTTGCACCACCGGGTCCCATATTAGGGAGGAGGAACACTTAGCCCCAAGGGGAGGCCTAGGTACATTGTCGGCAAAAAACCAATCCGACATGCAAGAGTTTCTGATAGAGTTTCAAGATTCTCTATCTTCCCCACTGGAATTACTCTACTCTTGGCCCAATTTACTCTCAAGCTTGTCACCACTTCAAACCAACTCAGCACCCCAAGCAAGACCTCCAGTTGATCTAGATCCGCATCAATAAAACACAAGGTGTTATCTTGCATACTGAAGTAATTGAACTTTTTCTCCTCCTGGAGCTGACTCAAATCCCTTCCACAAACCCTCTTCACCAACTCAGTTAACAAATAAAGACTATCTCCATTATACAAATAAACAGAAGAGGGGAAAGGGTGTCCCCTTGCCTGAGACCTCTAGAGCTTTTAAAGAAGTCAGCTAGTTCTCCATTTACTAGAACTGCAAATTTGGGGGAAGAAACACATACTTTGATCCAGTTCCTCCATTTCTGTCCAAAGTTCATCTTCTCCAAAACAAAATCTAAGCATTTCCAGTTGACATGGTCATAGGCCTTCTCCAAATCCAGTTTGCAAACCATCCCTGAAATACCCTCCCTTTTCATTGAGTCTATCAGCTCATTTTTCCATCAGAACACTGTCTAGCATCTGTCTACCCAGCACAAATGCAAATTGATTCTTTGCAATCACAATACTCAGAATTATTTTCAATCTTTCTGCTAGGACCTTTGCCAGAATTTTATAGAAACTGTTCAGCAAATTGATGGGTCTGAAATCTTTGATGTCAGTGGCCCCTTCCACCTTAGGAATTAAGGAAATGAAAGTGGAATTTAGGCTTTTTTCCTGGGCTGCAGTTTGGTGGAAATCTTGAAACACTTTCAATCTTTCATCAGATCCTCTTTCACCACCTCCCAACACTTCTTATAAAAAAAGACTAGTGAGACCATCCGGCCCTGGGGACTTATCAACTTTCATATTCTTAATTACTTGCCAAATTACAGCCTCTGAGAGGGGGGGGGGGGGCTTCCAAGTCTCTTTGCTGTGATTCAGAAGTCTTCCTAAAAGCAAGACCATCTGGGAAAGGTCTTCTAGCTCAATTTTCCTTAAGCAACTCTGAGAAATATTTGATGGCAATAAATTTCATCTCAGCTCCATTCTCTCCCACTTGGTCCTCAAATTCCAATCTCTCGAGCCGATTGAATCTATTTCTTGCACCTGCCATCTTATAGAAAAAACTAGAATTCCTGTTCCACTCCTTAAGCCATTTGACCTTGGCCCTTTGCCTCCATTCTAATTTGTCCTTAAAAGCCAAATTGTCAATGGTCATTTTTGCTTCCAACCTTCTCTTCCTTTCTTCCTCTATTAGAGGTTCGTATTCCTCAGCCAAGTCCAAATCTTTAATCACTTCAAGACACCTTTTTTTCTTTGATTCTGATGCCCCACAGAACTCCAACCTCCAAGATTTCAGGATCTCCTTAACTAATTTGATATTTTTTGCAAATTTGAAAGAACTTGGTACCCTCTAGCAGGAGATCAGTCCATTTAGAGCTCAAAAGGGGAACCAGCTCTACCTCTTCAAACCACATATTTTCCATCTTGAAAGGGATTTATTATTTTACCTTGTTTACCACATACCAGCTGAATAGGAGAATGGTCCGAAATTGGTCTTGGGAGGGCCACTTGTTTTGAAAGGTTAAATGCATTCTCCCATTCCAGAGATATAAGAAACCTATCTAAGGGGGGTGTTCTGTAGTGTGGATGAGAAATTGGTGGGTGTGGACTGGTCCACACCACACCCTGTGGTAGGGACCAATCCACACCACACCACAGTCCACAACTGTTCTAAACTGTGGACAAACTGTGGACTGGACCAGTCCACACCCACAATGGCGTTTTGTAGTGTGGTGTGGACCAGTCCACACCACACTTTTTTGATTCCATGTATCTTATGTACATTTTATGAATGATCTACACCAACATTTTAAAAAATGACTTGGAAATGGAACCGTTTTGGCCACCGGTTTCTAGGTTGATGGTTCGACTATCCAATTCGAATGGACGGGCCCATTCTTACAAACAAATTAAAAAAATTAAAAATAAAAAACGGTAAAAAATCGTTGAATGAGTTGATGGTTTGACCGCTCGGGTCAACGGGTTGACTTTTTCAACGGATTTTAGCCAAAAAACTGGGTTTGGGGTAAAATGGATCTGCTTGCCTGGACGGTTCCCAGGCTGAACAGTACGACCGTCCAGGTCAACGGCGGTTCGAAAACCTTGATCTACATAGTTAATCATAAATATCTAATTTTTACATTTTATATGATAAATATATTGAAAAAATGCATCAATGAATTAATATTAACCAATAAATATTAATTTTTTTATAAAAACAATAGTAAAATAGTTAAAAATTTAAAAAATATATTTTAAATATAATTTTATTGATAAAACATTAAAATTTTAAAAAATAAAAATTAAGTAAAATAATTAATATTTTATTGATAAAAATATTAAAATGTGAAATAGACAATAGGGTAGCCTTTCAGGGAAAGTGTGAAGTAGGGGATCAAAAATCAAGTATGGACGGTCCCCAACCACAAGGTTTTACCATGGATGAGAAATTGGGGTGTGGACGGGACTTGTCCACACCCAGTCGAACGCAACCAAATCCCGTGGACGGGACCAAAACGGTCCCATCCACGAGATTTAAGTGGTTCCGAACACCGCCTAACTTAACCAATGCTGGGGACCCTTGGTTATTGGTTCAGGTAAACTGAGCCCCCAATAGAGGAAGGTCGATAAGGTCAAAACAATTCACAAAATCTGCAAATCTTCTCATATCCCTTGTACACCGATTCCCTCCCTTCCTTTCCTCCAAGAATCTAACCACATTAAAGTCCCCACCTATAACCCAAGGAATGGAGTGTGCCCCTCTAGCTTCAGCAAGGTCCTCCCATAAACTCTCCCTCTCCACACTATTTGTTGGATCGTATACATTAGTAAACTACCCTTGACAGCCTCCCTCAAACTCCAAGATTACCGAGACTGAGAAATCACCAACTCGAGAAGAAACAAGATTACACCTTTGATCTGTCCCAGAGAGTAAGGATACTCCCAGCACTTCCCCTCGCTAGCTTACCCATCTCACTTGATCGTCACCCCAAATACTCCTAATTATTTCAGCCTCCACTGAGTCCAGTTTAGTTTCTTGGAAGAACACCACATCTGACTTCCACTTTTTGAGAAAATCACAAATCACCATCCTTCTCTTGCCTGACCTCAACCCCCTCACATTCCATGAAATAATTTTTAAATCCATAAATAGAGAGACAAGAAACCCCCCTCACCCTAGCATTAACCCTTCTTCCCCCCTCTCCCCTTACCTGCCTTATCATTCAAGCCCCAGACCAACCTCATAATTTCCATGTTTTTCCCCCATTTCCACCTTTTTTTGCATTCAGTTTACCCTTTTCCTCTAACCATCGCCATTCTATCTTTTCTAAATAACTCATCATTTCTTTCTCCATGCCCACAATTGATACCCCCAAGAACTTTCCCAATCCCAAGATCTTAGAATTCACCCACGCCGAGGTGGCTTCCATCCCTTTTCCTTTGCCTCCCTCTTTCCCACTAACAACCCTTCTGCCCTCTTGACCTTCCGTCAACTCCAAACCAATTTCTCCTCCCCCCCACTCCAAAAGATGTACCTTGTTTTCATCATCTTGTGGGCCATGCATCGCCCCTGGAACTTGAGTTTCCTGATCTCTTATTACTGCTAGTGGAGTTATTTCTGCCAGCAGCACCTCTGGAGCAGGAACAGTCGCCAGGATTAGAGTACCATCTCCACTGCCACACGATGCTGGAGGAGTCTTCATCGACTGATCTTGCCCTTATGAACGTAGCCCCGATGCCTGTGTTCTCTGTTCAGGCATGCCTCTTCCGTCTGAACGTTGAGTAGGGCTTCTACTACCTTCTATTGATGGTTGAGCACCAATTTGGAGCCAGTTTGGGTCAGAGGGGGAAGAGGATCCATTTTTTACCTGTGTTCTCTGGGTCAGAACCAAATCTGGATGGGGCCAAACAGTAATATGTTGGTTCTGCCCAGAATTTTCCCCTATTTGAACTCTCAGCGAGATTTGTTTTTCCAAAGCTACCCCTCCTCTATCTCCATCTTTTGCCAACACCCCACCACCGGTCGGCCTTTTCGATTAAAGAGAATCTCCAGCTGGCAGCAACTCCAGTTCCTGGAGACATTCCATCAAAGTTTCTTTTAACCAGTTTTCTGAGACACCCGCCCAGTTTTGATCTTTATTTGAAATTTGAAGCTTTCCTTTGCTGTCAGCTGAATCTGAAGACTCCATCCGACGGTTGGCAAGAGAAGGATCATCTTCCGGATTCACCCGTGTGATACGACGGGACTGAGCCTGGTCCATCCACATTATGGGCTGCAGGTCTTCCCCTCTCTCCCCATTCATCTTCTCCCTCTCCGGCGAACTCCCCTCACCACTGCCTTCCTCTTCTTCGTCAACAAGAACCAAGGTTCTGTTTAATTTATTTATGAGTTGATTTTGTTGTACTTACCTTTTTTTTTAATGATTAAATAAGATGATTTCCTAGCTGTTTTGTATTTTCTGGGGTTTCAATTAGTCTAGGTGTTTGGAATTTAGGTATTGCTGTATAGATGTGGGGATAGAGATTATTGATCTTGAATATTGACATGAAATCTGATTGATAGCTTGTGAATGGATAGACTGACCTGCTTATGTGCTTTTACAGATTCCTGTAGCCCCTCTGCAGAGAGCTGATGCCCCACCTGTTTTCAATCAAATGTGGCTGAATGAATCTCCTGATGAGCAAGATCCTCCTGAGCAAGGAATTCCCATAATGATCACATGGAATTATGGTGGTAATGATGTTTCTGTGGAAGGGTCTTGGGACAACTGGACATCAAGGTATGCTGAAGTTTCTCTTTTTGCCCCCCTTAATGATCTTGCTTAGTGAAAGTAGAGGAGATGTCTTCTGCAGTTGAGATCATTGTTGCATTGACATGGACATGGGAGTCTGAATCCAACATATGTCGAATAAGGACTCACAGACATGTCTGTGAAAAAGTATATATGATTAAAATATTTTATGTTTTTTGAATTCTAACATTATATACGTGCAAAAGGGGGTTTAAAATGTTGCATCTTGTACGGGCCCATGCCCCATCCCAAACCTAGACTTACCCAGCCTGCAATTATACATGGGCTGGGCTTGGATTTTTGGTCCTTGGGCTGGGCCTGGACCCAAAAGTTCAAGGCTTTTTATTTTTCAAGCTGGACCCGGGCTGGCCCTTCGGTAGCCCAAACCCTGCCCAACTACCTACATACATATATGCATGTATAGACAAACATTTATATGCACACACACAAATTTTTTTGGGTAAACAATACATATATGCATACATACATACATTTATATCAAATTTTAGTGTGAGCTGATTGACCAACCTGAGCCTGGCCCTGGCCCGAGCCCAACCTGAGTGCATCAAATTTCAGTGGCTTTACCTGGGTTGAACAGATCATGCTTGGCCTCAGGCTTGGTTTGAGCTTAGGCCTCTTAGGTTGGGTCTAAACTGAGTTTAAACCCAGCCCAGCCTGTTCCACTTGCACCCCCACTTGTGTCAAATAAGCTAGGAGATAAAGAGGAAATGTTGTGAAGTATATACTAAAGAATCCATTGAATGTTGGAATCTGACACAGACATGTCCATTTAGGAGAATCCGTGCAACAGTGGTAGGAATGCAACTTTGGCGGGCTTGTGTGGGCCCTTGTCAAAATTTGAATGGGCCTGGCCCAAAGGGCCAAGCCCAAACCAGTGTAAAATTCCAACTCAGGCCAACTTGAGTTGTACCCCTAAACACTGTTTTAGATCCTACAGAAACTACTTTCATGTTAAACATCTTCAACACATACTATGTCTATACTTTTTTGTGCAGGAGGAAACTGCAAAGATCGGGTAAGGATTATTCTCTCCTGTTGGTCCTTCCATCAGGAATATACCAGTACAAGTTCATTATTGATGGCGAGTGGAGATACATTCCAGAACTACCTTACGTAGCTGATGATACGGGTTGCATATGTAATCTCCTAGATGTGAATGTAAGTAATTCAATCCGTATCCTGCCACATAAGTTTGTGCAATCTGGATATTTTGAATTGTTCACTATAAAAAACTGACATTTTCAAAAAAAAAAAAATTGCCGTTCTGAGAATGGCAAGGGTTTGCTGGGTATTTTATTTTGGCTCCTATTAACTGCAAAAGACCTTATGGCTTCCAGAATCCATATGTTTTGGCAGATCTACATATAACGTCAATTAACTTCACTATTTTTTGAAAATGTGAAAGTTACCTTATAGCAATCATGAGAAGAACTACAGGCCTATGGAGTTTCATTTTCTTAAAAAAAAATATTTTTTCGAATCTTCCTATTCCTGACTTTCAACTTGTCACTAATCTGCCAATATAAAATCCCTAAACAACTTGGAATGCAAAAGGCAAGGGAACCATCATAAACTGAGGGTCATTCAAGTTTCCTTATCAACACTAAAAAGAAATCACTACTAAGTGACGTTTGGTGACAGGACACCCATGGAGGGCCCCTCACTTAAACTGCACATCTAACTATTTTATGTTCTTTATATTTTGAGATTATAATAATAAGATAGGCATTATTACACTAAATTAAGGGGTTATCCCCTACATTTTCTGAAAATTTTTCTTTCTTTTTCTTCTCTATGTTGAATTTCTATATTTTAATATGAAATTCATACTTTTTTTATAAAGATTATTGATTGTAGGTTTATATGGAACATAGAGAATTATCCTAGGATTTAAGGTTTTTTATTTTTTTGGAAAAAGAACCCATTGCCTAGGCGGCCCCACAAAGGCAACTAAGCAACATGACACCCCTGCCGCCTAGCCACACCTTGGCATCATGAAAACCATGGGCCAGCTGTTGGCTTTCTTCCCTCTCTATGGCTGTTGACTGGGCTTCATCTCTTGTTGATGTGATACAGTGTAAATGAGTGGGTCTGAATTGGCTTGGCCGATTTTGGGGTGCTTGGCACTTGTATATATTAATAAAATTTCAGCTATTACTGACTAAAAAAAAAACGATCTTCTCTTTCTTGCAGGACTATGTGCCGGAAAATCCAGAAAGCATTGTAGAGTTTGAGGCCCCACCATCACCAGACTCCAGCTACAGTCAGCAGTTTCCGGTGGATGAAGACTTTGCCAAGGAGCCAGTGGTTGTTCCACCACAGCTACATCTGACAGTCCTTGGAATGCAGAACCCACCAGAAGCTCCAACGAAGCCTCAGCACGTCGTCCTCAACCACCTTTTCATAGAGAAAGGTTGGGCTTCTCAGTCTCTGGTTGCTCTTGGATTGACCCACAGGTTCCAGTCTAAGTATGTTACCGTTGTCCTTTATAAGCCTCTCAGGAGGTAAGAAAGAGCCCCTCCAACTTTCTGGCACTCATATTTGTACAGGGGAGCTTCACTATGCTGTTTCAACATTTGTGTTAATAGATGAACTTTACGTTCGCTTTCCTCGTATTTTTCTTCTATTGAAGGTCATATTCTATTTTCCTTTGACTATTTTCAAGAACCAATTTCACATTTTTTCCCTCATATGTCAAGTCTTTTTCCCCCCTTGAAGGCTTGAAAAAGACGAGACAAAAAGAAAGGAGAACAAACAATAAAGGAAAGAGAAGGGAACTAAGGATGTTCTAAATTTTCTTTTCTTTTTTTCTTTTTTTCTTTTTTTTTCCTCCTCTTCATTCTCCAGCTTGGTTTTTTCTCAAGTAGTGGAAACAATGGAAGAAGCCTTTTGAAAGGTAAGGTTCAAACTTCAAAGCATTGATATGCAGCGATGCATACATATCGTACGATAGGTATTGGCATTTGAACCACCCATACACTAAATACTCGAGTTTTGGCCACTTTTGAAGGCCAATAATGCCCTTCTTCGAGATGTTCTGACTCAACTCTTGAAACTTTATTCTTAGAAATGTCTTTGCATCAATTCTTGAAACTTAAATAATAATAATAATAATAATAATCTAAGACTCGTACATATTGATATTTTGTAGTTAGAGATGTCCTAGCTCAATTCTTGAAACTAGAAAAAAAAAAGGGAAAATTAATTTAAGATATTGAAAGATCTTGTCGGTGTTTGTTCTTTGTAGCATATTTTTTCAGTATTCTACCATTCCTTCCTTCCATGCTCATATGTATTGGTTGGTATCTATGTATCGATTTTTATTGACTATTGAATGACACAAATCATATTTTTTGAAATTCAAAGTTCAAATGGTCATTAATTATGCCATTCAACTTATCAAATCCCACTTCTCACTAATCGTCTTAACACATTTTTTTAACTATTAGTAAGTGTGCATGTATTTTATACATAGAAATTTTAGATGATAATAATGATAGTAATACAATTTTTTTTACAACTTTTATATATTTTTTGTTTTTTATTATTAATTGGATGTGGATTGAAAATCCAAATCTGATTATATAAACACCTCATTCAAATATGTGATAATCGGATCGAATTGTGAAGATTCAAATATCATTGATATGCTTACTAGATTGGTTAGATTCTTCTCTTTGTAATATTTATCTTTTTTGTGTAATTTTTTTGTTCATTTATAAAAAAATAAAAAATTTAAATAGAGGGAATTGAATAGGGTGAAAAGTAGTAGTTCAATTTATAATTTAACTCATAATTGAATATGGACCAAATTCAAAAATGAGTATTTTAGTCAAAAAAAAAGTTTCACAAATTCATATTTTTAATAATGGTGTAAATATAGAATTATAGATGTGTTCAATTTTTTTTTGTAACTTTTTTGTATTTTTGTGTGTAAAAATAATTCTAATATGTCACACTTACATTTTGTTTAATATGATAAATATATGATATTATACATGTGCCTAAATATTTTTTTTTCTCAAAATTTATGTATTTTTTTTCATTTATGTATTTTTATATTTTATTAACTTTTATTATTTATCTATGACATTAAAGGTTAACATGTTTGGCCCAAAATTTGAACTATTGATTTTTGCTAAACTGAAAAATAATTTCATTTTTTGTCAGTTCTAAATTATGTATGTCATTTTCATTACCAATAAAAACAATTTTTGTTTATTACACTTATTTTTTAAATTTATTAATAAAAATATCATAAATGTATCTATTTTTTTTATATTTTTTGTAAATTTTTATATTTATTTCTATTTTAAAAAATTTATTACATAACTATGACTTTGTAGGTTGATCAATTTTGATTTAGATAGTTGAATTGTTTAGCCACCACTTGATTAAAAATGGTTTTGTTTTTTAGTCAATTTTAAAATATATGGGTTTATATTATTAAAAATAATGACACAAATCTAATTTAATAAGAGAAAATGGGAGTTAATAATTTAAGTATATGACTTAATGAGATGTATTAAATGAGGGAATTGAATAGGGTAAAAAGTAGTAGTTCAATTTATAATTTAACTCATTATTGAATATGGACTAAATTCAAAAATGAGTATTTTAGTCAAAAAAAAGTTTCACAAAAATTCATATTTTTAATAATGGTGTAAATATAGAATTATAGATGTGTTCAATTTTTTTTGTAACTTTTTTGTATTTTTGTCTGTAAAAATAATTCTAATATGTCACACTTACATTTTGTTTAATATGATAAATATATGATATTATACATGTGCCTAAATGTTTTTTTTCTCAAAATTTATGTATTTTTTTTCATTTATGTATTTTTATATTTTATTAACTTTTATTATTTATCCATGACATTAAAGGTTAACATGTTTGGCCCAAAATTTGAACTATTGATTTTTGCTAAACTGAAAAATAATTATATTTTTTATTAGTTCTAAATTATGTATGTCATTTTCATTACCAATAAAAATAATTCTTATTTATTACACTTATTTTTTAAATTTATTAATAAAAATATCATAAATGTGTCTATTTTTTTACATTTTTTGTAAATTTTTATATTTATTTCTATTTTAAAAAATTTATTACATAACTATGACTTTGTAGGTTGATCAATTTTGATTTAGATAGTTGAATTGTTTAGCCACCACTTGATTAAAAATGGTTTTGTTTTTTAGTCAATTTTAAAATATATGGGTTTATATTATTAAAAATAATGACACAGATCTAATTTAATAAGAGAAAATGGGAGTTAATAATTTAAGTATAAGACTTAATGAGATGTATTAAACGAGGTGGGAAGTAATAATTGAAGTTATATTTTCAACCTTACCATTAGATGTGGACCAAATATACAATTATGAGCATTTTAGTAGTCATTAAAGTTGTAATAAAATGGCTTTTATATTTTTCTCAAACAAAGTAGAGGGTAATCTTAGTCCAAAAAAAGTTTCACATTGCATTCACATGTGACAATTCTAGACAATGATAATTATCGAAATAATGTATTCAGAATTTTCTATAAACTTTATATATTTTTTATTTTTTTGTTTTTATATTTGTTTGTTTTTTATTATTAATCAGATGCAGATTGTAAAATCCAAATCCGATTACATAAGCACCTCATTCAAATATATGATAATTAGATCAAATTATGAAGTTTCAAGTATCATTGATAGGCTTACCTGCTTGGCTAGACTCTTATTTTTTTATTGTTGTATCTTTTTGGTGTATCTTTTTTTTTTCTTTTCATTTATCAAAAAAAAATGTAAAATTTAAATAAAGAGAATTGAATGAGGTGAAAAATAGTAGTTCAATTTACAATTTAAACCTTACAATTAAATAGGTACTAAATTAAAAAATGAATATTTTAATCATTGTTTTAAAAATTAGACCAGACTAGATGATCAAACCGTTTGGCCTAGGAACCGGTTAAGTCATTGATTCCACTTTGGCCATGAACCATTATTTTACAAAAAAAAAAAAATCATTGAAATGGTCAGAGAACTACTAACTCAAATGTTTTAACTATTAAAATGTTTCACTTGATTAATAGATATCGGGTTGCTTTAAAACTAATTCCAATTTTTTTATTTATTTTAAAATAAAAATTAAAAAAAAAATAGAACATTTGGAAAAAGAAATTTTCGTATCTCATAATCTTGTTTAGTTATTTCTAATGATCAAAATTAGTAAGGGTTCTTAGTTTTTCCATTTTGATTTTGAGTTTTCTCTTTTTTTATGATTTCTTTTAAGTTGTAATAGCAAAACAAATGCAACTCCAATAAAGAAATAAAAAGAATGATGTAAGAGATGAGAGATTAAACATCGATCTTATAGAAAAATGAAGCAAATGATCTGGGATCTGAGATCTAAGAAGAGGGCAAATGGTGTTTTAGCGATGGTGACGATGAACATGGAGATAACCACCAGTAGTGGTTTCTTCTTCTTCTTCTTCTTCTTCTTCTTCTTCTTCTTCTTCACTTCTCAGCTTTAACCATCTGTCTCATTCCCAAAGTCTCACACTTCCCTTTCATAGTAATGTATATATACGATAGACTTTAACCTAATTCTAATCTAACAATCAAAATACAAGGTTACATTATATTTTACATCTTACCGGTTTGACTGACTCAAAATGGACGATCAAATTAGTTTTAAAATATGTAGGTTTATATTGTTAAAAATATTGACTTAGATCTAATTAGTAGCATTTATTAATGAAAATAACTTAAAATATAGGATTTAATAAGAGAATGGGATTTAATATCTTAAATATAAGACTTAATGAGAGGGGATTAAATGAGGTGAAAAGTAATAATTGAAGTGATTATTTTAACCTTTATAATTAAAGATGGATTAAATACACAAATATAGGCATTTTAGTATCTATTAAAGCTAGAATTAAAATTATAACAAAATGACTTTTATACCCTTTCTCAAACAAAGAAATAGAGGACAATTTTAACCCAAAAAAGTTTCATATTGCATTCACATTTTTATATATAGTGTAGATATAGATTAACTGTTCCTTTTAATTTTAGATTTCAAATTTTACATCAAGTTTATTAATTATCACCTTTATTGTCATTTATATTCTCATTTATTAAATACAAATCTTGTCATTTATACTCTCCTCTATTAAATACAAATTTGAGAAATATTTACTCACTAAGCTCTTTGTAAGGCTTGAACCCATGTCAATTCCATTGTTATGCAAGTAATCAAAATTATATAGGTTTATTTAACTATAAGTAATGTTATATATGAATGGCCATCCAAAAATTAAAAAAAAAAATCAGTAAAATCAGTATTTTATAAATATTAAGGAAATGAATGATTTGTCAAATCTATTAATCTATATTTATATCAAAAAATATTTTTAATTTTTGTTGGTTTATGAAAATAAAACACTAGAAATAGAATAATTAATTATTACTTATAAAAAAGAAATAGAATATTATTTAGTAATTAAAATTTATGAATTTGCATACTTAGAAATTCAAATGGATTCAATATATTTTTTTCTATAAAATTTTAATTAATATTTTAATTTATAGTAAATAACAATGTTTTTATTATTTATAGAAATAAAAATGTTATTTACAAAATACTTAAGAGTTTCAGGATTAAGTGAACTTATTTTCTTGTCCAAATACAATAGTAAAAATAATAAAATAAAAAAAATGATTTTGTGATTAAAATATAATAGTTTTATATTATTTGTGTCTTGGATCTATCTTCCATGAGTCTAATATATTTTTCATAATTATAGTTCATAATGTAATTTAAATAAACAATAACATATCGATGTCTTAGACTGATGCATTGTTAGTAAAGTTGTATAATATCTAAATGTCTAGATATATAGATTGTGACTTATTTCTTCCAATAAACTCATAAAATTAACATTTCTTATTTATTTATTCCTTATTCATAGTTATTTTAACCTTATGTTTAAGATTATTAATGTACTTGTTGGGTTTGTGGAAATTTCCCAGATGCATGCAAATGTATAAAGCACACTGCTATACATTTCCATTTCCAAGCTTATCAATACAGCACGCAAAACTGATATTTTGAACCTTGTTTGTATTGATTAAAGCATTCTAATTGCTAGTTAACCACTACTGTCTTTTCTTTTTCTTGGTAGAAACCACTATTGATTTAGTTGTGTAGAGAAAATGCAATGAGCTCAGATGTGATAAATGTTTTAAAAAAAATGACCTAGAATCGGAATTGTTCTGGCCACTGTTTCTGGGTTGACATTTCAACCATCCGGTTCGAATAGATAGCCGATCTTGACAAAAATTAAAATAAAAAATGGCCAAAATTGTTGAACAGATCAAACCGGTCGACGATTCAACCACCTAGGTCAATGGATCGTTGACTGATTCAACGGTATTTGGCCAGAGACCATTTTGGAGTAAAACAGAACTGGTTACCTATACGGTTCTTGAGCCAAAATGGTCATGTCTAGGTCTACGACAGTTCGAAAATCATGGATCTGATAATTAATAAAGTACACATTGCACTCTCTATGCTTGAGCATGCCATCATGATTGGCATCAAGGTTGAGATTATCGATTGGTGTGCATCATACCATACATATTTGGCTTTTGAACCACTATATGTTATATACTACAAGTTAGGACATTGGCCACTTTCCAAGGTTAATATCCTTTTTAGGCCCTGTTCGTTTTTTGGGAAGTTACTTATCCAGGTAAATGTACTTATTAAGTGAAGTAT
This sequence comes from Nelumbo nucifera, assembly GCF_000365185.1. The sequence continues at coordinate 6,791,877 of NW_010729082.1, forward strand.
TTATCCATGTTCCTTTTCTTCTCAAGTAAATAAGATAATGATTATTTTAGCCATGAAAAAATATTAGTAGAAGGGACACTTTTGTCCCATGCAAGTGTAGGCAATGGGAAAGTGATACCGGGTAGAGTAAGTGATACCTAAGGAAAATAAATTATACAAAAAACGAACAGGCACTTAGGGTCTGTTTGGTTTACAGTTGGAATCGGAATCGGAATGGCCCATTCCCATAGTCTGTTTGGTTCACACAGGAATGCGAATGGGAATTGAAATCAGCAGGAATGAGATTTCATTCCCTAGGGAGGGGTAGGGAATGACCATTTCCTCAAATGGGGGAATGCCATTCCAACAAGAATGGAAAAGGAATTTCGATTCTATCCAACCAAACAGTTGAAATCGGAATAGGCTTTTTCGATTCCAATTCTATACCCTATTCCCATCAACCAAACGGGGCCTTAGAGATGTCTTATCTCAATTCTAGGAATGGAACGGGGCGTGAATCATATTCCCTATACTCCCAACCCTGATCCCTTACATGTGAAGATGCTACATATCCGGGTGAAAAAAAAAAAAAAAACTCTGTAGAAATATTTAAATGGTGATGGTAATTTCTGGGTCACGAAAATTAAGCATTCTCAGTCGTTAATTTGTACTGATAGGCTGAAGAGTGGAGATGTTTTATCTTATGGTGCTCAATGGATTATCAATGATGGATGGTTAGTTGACTTTTTTAATGATCCATGGTGTGGTTCATAGATTTATTTGAAAGATCATACTTCCGAAAGGCCTTTCTCCTTTTATTGACCATAACACCAATATAGCTAGAATCAAGGTTTTTAAAACTGATCCAGAGAATGAACCGGTCAGGGGTCTGATTCCCGGGTTGAACGGTTTGACATTGTTTTAATAGAAAATAAAAAATAAAAATAAAAAATGATTAAAACCGTTTGAACGGTTTACCGTCTGGATCAGTGATTTGTTGATCAAAATCAATGGTTTTTGGGAAAAAATGGAACCAATCACCTGACCAGTTCTTGGTTTTCCGGTATGACCATCCGGTCCGGTCTGGTTTTGAAAACCATGGCTAGAATGTTGACTTGTTGCATGACCTCTTACCTCAGCCTTTCATTAATATGATCACTAGAATCAACTCCCAAATTATCGATGACGATTCATGTTTATTAATATTACAAAATCGGTGATTTTTAAAATCAGTGTTTTTTCAAAGATCAATTTTTGGTATCATTTTCGTCATGGAAGTCGATTTTTGAGAAATCAGCTTTGAGTCTATTTGGTATTGATCCTCAAGAGCTGATTATTTTTATATCAGAGTTATTATTTAATACCATGTTGGATGTCATGTCATCATAAAAAAATCAGAAATAGCTAGAAATCTGGAAATCATCGAAAAAAAAAAAGATGATCCCTGAGAAGGGCTGATTTCAAGAATTGGTTTTTGGCTGATTTTCTGAAAATTACCAAAATCAGCCAACTAAACAGAAATTTCAATGCCGATTCTTTTAACAATGATGTGGCTCCAACATGGCAGTGATTTTTAAAAAATCATCATGGATGCTAGACACCACCTTAATTTCAACTCCATCTCTAACGGGGCGGTACACTACATCTTTGAGACCGAAAGCTCTTATATCCTCCAAGACACCGTCTGGTTTGGATCCCAACTAAACTTTTGACCCATTGGACCTCATTTGCAGGGTTTCTTAGACCTGCAACAATTCTGGTCGGACTTTGATAGAGCCAAAGATGTAGATGAGGGTGGGGTCCTATTCAAAAGATGTGTGTCTTAGGCAAATATGGCAAGCCCGAAATGAATCACTGTTTGAAAATGTGCTTTTTCAGGTTCAGCCATCTTCTATTATTTCTAGGGCTGAATAAGTAATTTCCTCACTCATTTCTCTCTACAAAATCACCCCATCTCCAACCCTGTTTCATGTGGCTCCTTTTACAGCAACATGGTATAAACCTCAAGGGGCATCATAAAAATTAGGGATAATAACTGTTCAGCCCATTTCAGAATTCTTAGTCTCATCATACAGGTGGGATGAATTCTGATCATGGATTGATGTCAAATTCACAGGCAGGATGCGGTTTATAGGGGGGAATTCTAATAGACTATGGAACATTGAATAAAACATTATAAAAAGGAATAAGATAAATTATAGCTAATATCAATTTAAAATTAATACAAAACTATCAAACAATTATTAGTTTTATAATTAAATTTTACTAATTAAAAACCACCTTAAGTTCCACTAAAAAAATAAAAACTTCATTCACTTCAACCTTTTTACTGTACTTCATTCACATGCAAATTTAAGAAAAAGATTTGTTTCCTTTTACTTTACTTCAGCCCTTTTACCTTACTTTGTCAAAAAAGAGTAGGAAAAATTACTTTAAAATGTCTGGCAAAATAAACTAGTGGAGATAAAATTGAAACTTTAAATTATGTATGATAATGCCTTAACAATGATAAAGGTATTTTGGTAACTTCAATGTCTTTATTATTGAAAAAGCCAAGGGAAAAGAGGTATTTGCACATTTTTCAAAACTATAGAGGAGGTCTTTGTTAGATTCAAACACACATAGATAGTTTATAGAATTGTTATTAGAGGATGCTTTTATAATTTTACCTAAAAATAATACCAAATAATAAATACAAATTTATCTAGAGCATAGGAAATTGACTACTCTCACTAAAACACAACTTAGATTGTTTCGAGATAAACTAAACATAACCAAAGATAAATAAATAATACTTGAATTAGACTTGGATGGACACCACTATCCTCAATTTTACTCATAAATAAAGGTTTTAAATTGAAAGGTAGAAGTGCAAAATATGAAGATGTCCTTGAGAGTTGGGCCAGGCCAAAGTCCAAGGTCTTGATTTTAAGATTGGCTAAACACATGGAAGCATTGAATTAGGAAGGAGTCAAACGAAAAAAAGTCCAATATGCGGTGAGAGTGGATCAAACACGCAACCTTCATATCTCCAATCTGACGCTCTCCCAACTGAGCTATCCCCACAATGCATAGTAACCTCTAATTGATCTTAGATATATAAATCTAAGAGAAATCTTCTATTTCATTTTGGCAATTCAGGAAAATCTTACCTGACAATATTTTCAATTCTCACTTAGCAACGTCAGATGTCTCTATACCATTGATTCATACTCTCAGTAGTGTATCAAATTGCGGGCCTCATTGTCTTAATGTAGAACATATATATGGCAAGTTACGGGATACTGGTCTTAAGTGTTGTGTTGTTTATCCATGTCATAGTCCTAGTTCTGCTTTTTGCCTGTTCCAAATCTTTATATATAACATCCACTGCAACAGTGTTCAAAATATCTATATAAGATGATATGTCGGTACGGTGTATCGGCCTATATCAATACTGTTTTTTTTTTTTTTTGAATCTGGTTCCAAAGGGTCGGTCTACCCTCTGAACCACTCGCTGATCCGAAACACCCATTATAGGGATATACTGAAAAGGCTCCGATACGAGTCGATACATATCAGAATAATTAACCAAGTAAAAAGTCTAGACAGAGATAAAACCCATCTGGCAACCAAATGAGGAGCAACATTTGTCGTTCATTGCACATAATTCATCATGGAGCATGAATGAAGGTGAGATAATAGACTGTTGCAGGAAGTAATGATATGGAGCAGCCTCCTTGGTGGATAGGGAGCATCCACCAACATGAGTTGGAAAATATTATAAGCATCACCTTCAATATAATAATAACATTTGATAACTGAAGCTCTTGAACTAATGAGATACCTTTATATATAGAGTCATTAATTGCTTCAGCCATGATAGTATCTTATGTATGATGACAGAACGGACATCTTGTATCAATATATATGGATATTGTGTTTTTCCATAAGCACACCGCCATTAAAAGAATTTAACTTATGGAAATAAAAACTTCTGTGACCAAAGATGATTCCATTGCATATTATGTAAAACAGTAGAAGAAGTGGAGGAACTAGGCATGCATGGTTGCTTCAATTATCTTATAAAAATGCAGATGAAACTGTGAAATTACCATGAAGTAGTGTTTTGCACCAAACCAATCTATCATCCATCTGAGTGTATCAATGGTAGGGGAACTGATTTAATTAGTGGCAATCTCCGTGGGAGATTGATTAGTTTCTTTAGGAATGAGTTGAATTGATCATTAAAACGGGAATTTCTACTCCTGAAAAAAGTCTGCAATTCATTCCTAAAGAAATTTGTCACCACCTTGTCAACTCTTCCATATCACCCCATCAGGAATTTCTACATAGAATGTCAAGGTGGTGATAAATTTCTTTAGGAATGAGTTGAGATTGCATCTGATATAAAGGGACAGCCTCTGGAGCGGATTTGATTAAAACGGTCCTTCACGCTTGAGATAATAGAGAGATCTTCCAACATGCTAAATGAGCCTTCATATACACGGGAAGAGAGAAACAAGATAGAAAAAGAAAATGGCATGGATGAGATAAAAGTACTTTTCCAAAAAAAGAGAGGTTCTAAATTAATCATTTCAAGAGTAGAAATTCCCGTTTTAATGATCAATTCAACTCATTCCTAAAGAAATTTATCACCACCTTGTCAACTCTTCCAAATCATCCCACCAGGAATTTCTACATAGAGCGTCAAGGTGGTGACAAATTTCGTTAGGAATGAGTTGAGATTGCATCTGATACGAAGGGACAGCCTCTAGAGTGGATTTGACTAAAACGGTCCTTCCCGCTTGAGATAATAGAGGGATCTTCCAACATGCTAAACGAGTGTTCATTACACGGGAAGAGTAGGGGTGCCCACGGTTCAGTTAACCAAACCGTGGGGTGATTTTTTAGACTGAATCGATATGTTCGGTTTTTACATTTAATTGAACCAAAACTGAACCAATGCAATCGGTTAACCAGCCAATTGGTGGACCGGTTAACCACGGTTCGGTTTTTTGATTTTTTTTATGCCCTTAAAATAAAAAAAGGGAACTGTGAGACAGGGAGAGCTGGAGAGTGGGAGTCTAAGAGAATGTCGCCGAAGCAGGAGGGATCGCCTCCGATGTCGGAGGGCAGAGCATCGAAGGCCGTCGTCGTCGGCCCGTTGGGGAAGAACGAAGAGAACTGGGAGAGTGGGAGTCTGAGAGAGTGAGAATCCGAAAGAGATCGCCGGAGGAAGGATCGCCATTCGCTAGTATCGCCAAAGCAGGAGGGATTGCTGGAGGCCGTCAATGATTTGATCGAAGGGCGGAGCACCGAAGGCCGTTGCCCATCGGTCCGTTGGGGAAGAACTGGGGCTGGAGAGACCGGAGAGTGGGAGTCTGAGAGAGACAGAGAGTGAGAGTCGAGAGAGCTCAAAGAGAGGGAAAGAAAGGGAAAGCCAAAAATGGTTGTTCAGCTTCACTAGTCTAGCTGCCAGTCTACCATTGCAAGACTGGCGAACTAAAAAGTCTCAGTTCGCATTTATTAGATTTTCAAAAGCAAAACAATAATACTGTATAAATGTATATTATTGTATATATTGGTTGATTCAGTTAACTGCCAGTTTTTTTAAATGGTTAACCAAAACCAAATCAACCGGTTCAGTTAACCGATTTTTTTATTCGATTTTGATTGGTTCATTTTTCGGTTTTTTTTTTTTGCTCACCCCTAGGGAAGAGAGAAGAGACAAGATAGAGAAAGAAAATGGATGAGATAAAAGTATTTTCCCAAAAAAAAAGGTTCTAAGCATGGGTATCTAAATATAAACAATCACTCAAATCTAAAATTTGAATAATAAAATAAAAACATGATAGAGAAATGATATGAATTAGATGAACTTTGATTAGAGGAAGGAGTTAAGCGAAAAAAATGCTAACTTGCGGTGAGCGTGGATCGAACACGCGACCTTCAGATCTTCAGTCTGACGCTCTCCCAACTGAGCTATCCCCGCGATGCATTAAAATCTTTAATTCATTTTAAATGTACGAATCTAAGAGAAAACTTCTATTTCATTTAGCAATTCAAGAAAATATTACCTGATATGATTTTCAATTCACACTTGGGCTCAGTTTGAGAAGAGTATATATATATATACACACGTATGGACCTATATCGATATATATATATATATTTTTTTTCTGAATCTGGCTCAGAGGGGCCGGTCTACCCAAGTAAAAGGTCTAGACAGAGATAAATCTCGTCTGGCAACTAAATGAGCAGCAACATTTGTCATTCGTCGCACACAGTCATCGAGCATGAATGAATGTGAGATAATAAACTGTTGAGGAAGTAATGATACGGAGCAACCTCATCCGTGGATGGGGAATAACAGTTGATAACTGAAGCTCTTGAACTAAAGAGATACATTTATATATAGAGCCATTGCTTCAGCCATGGTAGTGTATGATTACAGAACGGACATCTTGTATCAATATATATGGATATTGTGTTTTTCCATAACAGTTCTGGTGGCGTTGGGAGTATATTATGTGCACAACGCCATAAAAAGAGTTTAACTTGTGGAAATAAAAGCTTCTGTGACCAAAGATGATTCCATTGCATATCATGTAAAACTGTAGAGGAAGTGGAAGAACTAGGCATGGTTATTTCAATTATCTTATAAAAATGCACAGATGAAATTGTGAAGACCTTACCAACCAATACCAAGGGCCCGTTTGGTGCACCTTTCTGTGCGGAATGCCGAAAAGATGGAATGCCAGAATTGTGAAGAACTAGGCATGTGCGGCCCCGTTTGGCGCACAGAAGATTTAGCCGCCAAAAGAAGGAACACCAGAAAGATGTGAAAAGCCCATTTTGGACTGATTTCGGGAAGCTCTAAATGAAGCTTCTTGTGTCTTTCACGTTTTATTCTTGTGCGGAAAGATGCAGAAAAACGCGCACCTACCAAATGTGCTTCGGGCTGCTCAGATCTTCATGCAAAAGCTCAATGCATCTTTGACTATCAGAGCTACCAGAAGATCTTCCTAAAAAGATGCGCCAAATGGGCCCTAAGTCTTTACTACAGCGAATAGAAGACCTTACCAACCAGCCCGTTGGCATCTTGCAAAAGCATAATTTTTTTAAGCTTTCTAAATACGATCAAATGATACAAAAATAATTTATTCAAGCTAAACATGGCATATGTGTTGCAGTTAGTGTCAAGGTTTAAATTTCATTATTGTTTATATTCGTTATGTTTAATAAATCCCTATTAAGTAGGTAGTTTCCAGCTTTGACTCTTTCTCTGTTCTTTATCCGTTAGTGTAAAACATCAGCTGTTTTTTCTCTCAATTAGTTATTGTAAAGGCTATTTATTAGCCAAAGTTGTTGATCAATAAAGTTGAATCATTCCAGTTTGTTTTTAAGCTTGTTCGATTCAAGTTCTAACTCACAACATTCTGGTATCAGAGCCACCACTGGGCTTGAAGAAACAAAGTAGCAACCTTTGTGATTTGCAGCAGCAAGAGAGATGATAACTGAAGGAAATTTTGTGCAACCTGCCATTCCTCGCTTTGATGGTCATTACGATCATTGGAGCTGTTAGACAGTTTTGTATGCCCTTAGCTTCAATCATTTTGATGTACTTTTGTTGTTTAGTGGAAATAAATAAAGTGCATGTTTGATTCATGTTGTTTGGTTTAATTCTGTGTAAAACCCTAAAACTGGACATTTGTAGAGACTCATGTTAGTTTTAAATGTTCACAGCCGTTGGATAAGTCTGGGGAGATTTATCCTGCCAAGGC
>NW_010729082.1:6804306-6925313 GCF_000365185.1 Nelumbo nucifera
TTTGTTGAGCAACCAAGAGGCTATGAGCAGAAGGACAATCCACACAAGGTATACAAACTGAAGAAAGCCTTATACGGACTCAAACAAGCTCCACGAGCTTGGTTTAGTCGTATAGAAGCACACCTTGTGAATGAAGGCTTTGAGAGGTGCCATAGTGAGCATACCTTGTTCATCAAAACAAGCAAAGGAGGTAAAATTTTAATTATGAGTTTGTATGTTGATGACCTCATTTTTACTGGAAATGATGAATCAATGTTTTATGAGTTCAAGAGCTCTATGATGCGTGAATTCGATATGACTGATTTGGGAAAGATGAGGTGTTTTCTTGGAGTTGAAGTATTGCAAAAGACTGATGGCATTTATATCAGACAAAAGAAATATGCTTTAGATGTGCTGAAAAGATTTGGGATGGAGGAAAGCAATTTTGTCCATAATCCGATTGTTCCAAGTTTTAAAGTCTTCAAAGACGAAAATGGAGTCAAAGTTGATGCAACATTCGTCAAGCAAGTAGTAGGGAGTCTCATGTATCTAACAACAACTCGACCTGAATTGATGTTTGTAGTAAGTTTAATTAGTAGATACATGGGGCAGCCAATTGAGCTTCACTTACAGGCTGCAAAGAAGGTGTTAAGATATTTGAAAGGCATAACAAATCTTGGGATCTTCTACAAGAAGGGAGGGAATGATAAACTGGTTGCTTTTACCGATGGTGACTATGCCGATGATTTGGAGGATAGGAAAAGCACATCGGGGTATGTATTCATGTTGAGTTCTAGAGCTGTGTCTTGGGCCTAAAAAAAACAGCCTATTGTTTCACTCTCTACAACTGAAGCTGAGTTCATAGCCGCAACATCCTGTACATGTCAAGCTGTTTGGATGAGGAGAATCTTGGAGAAACTCAGTCATACACAAGGTAATTGTACTACTGTGTTTTGTGACAATAGCTCAACAATTAAATTATCAAAGAATTCAGTAATGCATGGACGAAGCAAATACATAGATGTTCGCTTTCATTTTCTGCATGATCTTACTAAAGGAGTAGTGGAGTTAGTTCATTGTGGCACACAAGATCAGATTGTAGACATGATGACTAAGCCTCTCAAGCTTGACACGTTTTTGAAGCTGAGGAAGCTCATGGGTGTTTGTGAAGTTCTAGATGTAAACTAATTGCAGCAGTTAGTTTAAGAGAGGGTGTCAAGGTTTAAATTTCATTATTGTTTAGATTCGTTCTGTTTAATAAATCCCTATTAAGTAGGTAGTTTCCAACTTTGACTCTTTCTCTGTTCTTTATCCGTTAGTGTAAAACATCGGCTGTTCTTTCTCTCAATTAGTTATTGTAAAGGCTATTTATTAGCCAAAGTTGTTGATCAATAAAGTTGAATCATTCCAGTTTATTTTTAAGCTTGTTCGATTCAAGTTCTGACTCACAACAGTTAGGCCCTATTTGGGGAGCTAAGTTAAGCATTGTTCAGCTAAGCTAATTCAGTTGCTTTGAGCCACTTCAAACAAGTAATTATCCGAAGAGGATGAAGCAAGCACAAACAACACAAAAAATGACCAACTGATAGTGGATTTGGGCAATGTTTTAAGCACTCTTGTAAATTGTAATTGCAACCAATAATAAACCCCAATCCTTGAAAAGGTTTCCCTACCCTTCCCTACTTTTTCCTTCAAACCAAACATAGCTTAAGTGTCAGAACCAACCAATCTTCCATCTTCACCAAAAACCTACTCAATCAAAAAGGAAAATTCTTAAGAAAGCAATGAGTTTTTCATTAAAAGATAGAAACAATCATCCATTCAATCAAATAATTTAAGACTTTTTTTAATGAAATAGCCCTTATAAGAACAAATCAACAAATGAAAAATATAGAAATACTAAAGTTAACCATGGTAAAATATTTATAATATATTCTTACATAGAAACAAAGTCACCACTGTGGTGATAATATTTGTAAAAAACATCTACTCTGATTATCTGGCATTTTAATATTTTTCTGTTAAACAAGCGTTGTGTTGTAATTTTGTAAATTTCAAGACAAGGGATTTCAAAATGAGAAGAGCCAAAAACATTCTATTTTGGATATGTAAAGCACATTAAATGCACATAAGATTAAATGTGAGAGGTAAGACAATAAGAAGTGTCCCAACAATTGTTATGGAATCGTGGGAAACCAACTTGCAAATTGGTTTAAAAAAAACTAGTTTGTAATTTATCAATTTTGCAACAATGAAGGAAAATGAGAATGCATTTAGGTTATCCACAATTGTTTGAAATCAGTATAGAGTATAGATAGGTCAAGGTACTACAATGGATAAAACCCAAATCCATAAAATTGATATAAAATGTAAATCAATGGAAACAATATGCAACTAAGATACCACATGTATAGCTCACCCAATAATCGTATCAGTTGTTAAAACCTTTAAGAATTAAGAAATTAGAAAAAGTCATATTGGAGTCAATAAGATCGGTTGTAGCTCTGGAGATGAATGTAGCTTCCATCAATGAATTCAATGGTTCATGAATTCGTCCACCATGTATTCTAAGATGAATCATTTGCAGTGGTGGTAGCGGTGCTAGTGGAAAGCAAATGGAGAGAGGAGCTTTAATCTTCAATTGAGAAAATCGATTGAGAGGGATGTTGTTCAGTTTGGCTATGTTAAGGGCTGGGTTGCTTGAGGTTTTATTGGTTAAAAGTAACGGATGATTCATCAATAACCTCACTATTAAGTTAATTATCCTAACCTTACATAAATGAGGTTGATTATATATTTTTAAATAATATTGAAGAAGAAAGGTGTTTACATTAGAAAAAAAAATGTGGAGTGCTTATATCAAAAAGCGCTCACATGTGTAAACACTCAGTATTACAACTGAAATAGATTGCCGGCTTTTGAAAATTGATAAGTTGTCCCAACCATTGATAGAAGATATCTAATTGTTGCTTTCAAGGTTTTTAAAACCGAATCGGGGGGTCTGGTTCCCCAGTTTGACTGTTCGAATCAAATGGATAACCTGTTCTAACAAAATAATAATAATAATAAAAACCGACCAAACTGTTGAACATTCGACCACCCGGGTCAGTGGTTTCTGGTCCGACCATCCAGTCTAACTTTAGACAATAAATTTCCTTCATAGAACAACACCTACCAAATAGTAATATATCTTCCGAAAAAATTAAAATGATTTAATCTTACCCTTGTCCTTCCAAAATGAATGCCCCCCATAATACCCCCACCCCCTCTCTTTAATGCATAAAATGTAAAAATATAAAGATAAGGAGATAATGGACATCCTCGATGAAACTTTCTGGAGGTTGAAAATAATTTCCAGGGCAACCACTTACCAAGTCAATATCTGTCTGTGTAAGAATTATAGGAATTCCATGCATGAAAATCTTGAAAGGCAGGATTGATAGAAGTGAATAACTATTGAAAATAGGATGTTAAAATATCAAAGATTTCAGTTGTTGAGGAAGTCCAATCACCATCAGATTTTTAAAGCTAATGTATAGAATTTCTCCTTTGATGATTTGAGACTAATACATGAAAATATTTTGTGTTACGATCACCATCTTTTTTCCAGTTCATTCTAGCCTGCTGCTTCCAATAAAGTCTCCTCCTTATCCAATTCTTTTAATTCATGATGAATTTGCAGGTCAAGTAAAACAATATCCAAAGAGAGAATTTCCCAGTAGTTTTCCTATGTTTTCATTCATATAAATCTACTAATTTCTTTATTATTTTATCTATTTTTATTCTTTTTTTTTCAAATTTAAAATGTTCATCTTGGATCATATTGGTAACAGAATACATAACAAAAGACACAACAATCCAACACAGGGGCAAAAGTTCATAACACATAACAAAGAACAAGCTTCATGATATTCAACATATAACAAAACACAACAATGGGATTAGAGAAGAAACCCCACCCATTCGACATAACATATAACCATTGATGGGATTAGAGAAGAAACAACACCCATTCGGCATAACATATAACAAATGCAGCAAAATAATATAAGAAAAACGATTTCATATCACATCGGTTAGAGATTGTTTAAAACTCATCTTTGCGGTGGGAGTAAAACCGGTTTTAGGAGAATCTGGCCGGAGAAAAGGTGAGTTTAAAATAGAGCACATGATATATAGGTACGATGACGAGACAACATACCTGTTGACGCGTTCCTGGTCGAAAATGTCGCCAGTGCTTTTTAATGCTCGCTCGCCATCCGGTTGGAGCCAAGGGAGTCCCTCCTTCCTCTAAGATTTGTAGCGGCAAATTGGAGTTCATTGTTGAGCGAAAATGGTTGGCTGGGATTCTTTCTATCATTTAGTGCAAAATACTCAAAATACCCCTTCTCTCATGTGGAAGTCGTTAACACGTGTTCGTTAATAGGGGTTAACGTCGTGGGAACCCTACGTTCCCTGGGAACACGTTCTTTGGGAGCGTCAATTTTTCACTCCCAAAGAACACGTTCTTTGGGTGCTATTCTCACACAAGAATACCTTGTTTTTTCTTGTATCAAACACGTTTCTACTCCATGAGAACACCGGGAACACACAAAACGTTCTCGTGGAATGTTGCCAAACAGGGCTTAATCTGCCACCTGATTTTTCATTTTAATCAAGAATGCAATTAAAATCTCCTAAAGCACAAATAGGGTCATACAAACAAGCAATATTGTCTTGTAAATAAGAGAAAAAAAAACATTATAACCCTCATCACTTGGGCGAACATAAAAGTAGCAAAGGTACCATTATGAGATGTTAGGATAATTTAATATTTTGGCACAAATGTATAATACTAGTGGGATACAAAACAGATAATATGATTGAATGCTTCATTTCAAATCACGAACTAACATAACTATCATAAGACTTTCATTGTGTATCAAAATTGAAACAAAATTGCATAATATAATGAATCAAAATTAAATAACCATATCAACCATAATATAATGAATCATAAACTACCACTAGTCATCCATATTTATAAAATAACCACCATGATATCACAAGAAAATCTAAAGATACATAAACGAAGGGACTAACTAAAAGGAAATAAATGAAGGGTAAGATGTAACAAAAAAGGGTATAAAAAATCACAACAAAATAAATAAATAAATGATAAGGGAAGTTTCAATTGAAAACTAACCACAGAAAAAGTCCTAAAAAAAATTGTAACCAATTGACGGATAGCATAAAAGTGGTAACTAATCAGGTGGTATTTATCAAAATTTACAAGGGGTTTGGAGTGGTCAAAGCTCTTATGGTATCATGTCTTTCTATCATCATAGGTTTTTCCCATAGGAAATTAATTTATAAGGGGGTGTTCTTTTTTCGGATTTTGAGAGGGGGAAAAGTTGGTCAATGAGATTTTGGTTCCCATTGACCAAGAATCCCATGTTCTTTTTTCAGATTTATGTGGGACCAAGGAAAGTTTATTTCCTAGGTATTATACACATCTCCTAGGTGGGTAAATAACTTTCCCACCTAGGGGGAAAGTTGCCAACACTTGAACGGGACAAAAATGCCCCTTTTAATAATACATTTTTATGGCTAAAATGGTCATTGCCTTATTTACATGAGAAATAAAAGAACATAGGTAAATGCACTTACCTGGGTAAGTGTTTCCCAGGTAACTGCATTTACCTAGGTAAGTAACTTACCGAATAGTGAACAAAGCCTAAGAAGAAAAGTGGCAAAAGGTAAATAGGTGAAACTATACGCAATGTCTTAGTAAATGACCCTTTATTAACACATGATATTTCTGTGTGGGCTTAAAGTTTTGGACCCAGACCCACAAATTTCTAAGCCTGAACATATAAAATCTAAGTGCAAGCCAAGAAATTTGTGGCAATATATGACTCAAAATATATCATGAATCACATCAGAGACCGGATCTACTGACACCAATCACATAGCACATCATAGATGCACATCAAGAATGCCTCTCATACTTGTATATGCTATCATTCATGGGGAGATGTTGCAATGCATAGCTTCAATGTGTTGGGCTGTAGGTGTAAGTAGGATTGAGTAAGTGGGTAGGTTCTACTTGGAACCAAATAGAACTAACCTTGAATGGACCTTGAACTGACTGACCCTAACTAATTTGTGATCAAGTAAGGTTTGGTTCTAAATTCTAGAACCAACCCCCACCAGGCCGATTCCAAGGTCTAGGGGTTTACCTTACCCAAACTAACTCGAAGAACCAGCCTTATAACCAAACTTTCCTTGAAATAAATCACAAAAAACTTTGAAGATGTGAAGATTTGAAACCGATACTTATGGTAACAAAGGCCATGGTCTCACTTGACAATTGAGTCATTTTAAGTGATTTGATCAATTTTCTTCAATTTAATATTTAAATGTGTATAATAAATAATATAAATGATAATATTTCCAAAATTTAAATTATAATGATAAGTTTTGAACTATATAATAATAATAACACCCTGAGATTTTTGAATGGACTTAAACATACCTTGTGAGGGTTAGATTTTACTGAATTAATTGAAAGACTGTATTGCCCTTTTTTATGTTTCAGTTTTTCAATGAAACGGATGATCCTAGAGAGAAATCAAAACCCCACTTTGAACTCCATCCAATCCCCCTAAAGAGACAACAGGAATTTGCTTGCATATAAATGTAAATTTTAAATAGATAATTAAACATTGAGCTACAGAAGAGAGCTTAGAATGTAGGTAATGAAAACCAAGCATAGTCAAAACATGAAACAAAGAAAAGAGCTCAAAAGCAAACCGTTTCCCTTCCCCCTAATTGCTACTTAACCGCTTTCATCATTCATATCACTTGCCCAACATCATCTAAACCAACATGAACCTAAACATTTTTCAGCTCCATCTGAAGTGGGAGTTCATATTTCTGTTCACACAAATTCACAGCTTCCCACGACAAGATAATAACCAAATATTCCAACCACACAAGGGTGCACACAGCAAACATGTTTTCCCGAAGGATTGAATTGTACCCAGAACTTCAATTTTGAAGAAATTGTAGAACCATGCATTTTGCCGCTAGAACTGAAGCCCTTCTATCCTCATGGAGAAGCTGAAGGCTATCTCTTATTTTTGTTGCTTGGGCATAGTCCTCTTGCTAGGTAGCTATTTGTAAGACTTGCTGTAAGGTCTGTTTATCCAGAACAGTGCTCTTCATTGGTTAAAGTTCCCTCTGAAACCTCACTTTTAACTTGGGATAGTTTTCATGAACGTGAGTGAGTTCGGTCATGGAGTATTACTTTGGCACCAATATTTGATCACAAATTTGGAAAATGATGACCCAATTTGTACTAAGACACTCCTTCAAGCACAACTATGCATTTTGTGCATTGCTCAAGCCCAGGACTCTCAAATTCTCTTTTGCACATTTTTCTCCAAGAATACAAAATTGAGAATTGGGATTTTCTATGAATAATAATAATAATACAAAGTACAGGAGATGTTCTTGATTTGTGGCTGGGAGGTGTTGTAAGGAGCAGATCCGAACTCCAAAATTGGAAATTGAAGAAGCAATTCAAAGGGAAAAATAGGATTTTTAAAATTTCAGATGGGTCATATGACATTTTTTGTTAACAGGACCACCCAATAAGGTTTGTTTTTAGTTCATTTGAAAACCTTACGGTATGTTTAAATCAATTTAAGAAAAACTTGGGAATATTTAAGTCTTTTATTATTATTATTATTATTATTATTATTATTATTATTGAAATTTAAGTTTTTAAGGAACAAGTTTTCTTATTTACCAAAACAAAGGAACAAAGTTTTCTAGGTAGACCCCGAAAAACTGCCAAGATCAGAACTAATCCAATATAATTATCTTGACACTAGGGTAGGTTACAAGTTCAAAAACCTATAATAGGGTAGGTTCCAAGTTCTACATTGAGACTGAATTGACCCATGGTCACCCAAAGTATGAGTGCCTCTTTGAGAGAAGTGTAATGTGAGGAGAAGATATGATCTAGGCTCATACCTCTTTTACCAAAAAAATATATCACATGTATAGGATAGGATCAAAACGGTCCGGTTCAATGGATTTTTAGCATGCAGTTTAGCCAACATGCGGGCCAAACTCTAAGTAGGTGTTTGGCATCGGTGCTGGGAATAGGGATGAGCATTCAGTTTATTCGGTTAAAAACTGAAACAAATAAACCGAAATAAAAAATGAAAACCGAAACCGAAACCGAATTACAATAAAACCAAAATAACCAAACTAAAATTTTCGGTTCGATTTTCGGTTAAAAACGAATTTAATTAATATATATATATAATATTATATATTATAACCTATAATACATATATTATAATATATGTTATGAAATTGAATTTCATTATTATACATTATATATAATATATTAATATATAAATATATAGCATATTATATATGAAATGCTATATATATTGTATATTATATAATAAAATTTAGTTAATTCAGTTTTTTCGGCTAACCAAATTTCTAAATCTGAAAACCGAAATCAAAATTTTTAGTTCGGTATTTCGATTTTAATCGAATAATGCTCACCCCTAGCTAGGAATATTGCATTGTTTTCTAAGAAAAATGATGCTTATTTTTGTTTGGAACTGGTGTTGCCACATAGGCGTTTTTTGAGAAAACGACATTGGTTTTGTTTGATACCAGTGCCAACAGCAATAATTTCAACATTCAAGATAATGCCACATCATTAATGCACTTTTTCCAGAAAATATTGAATTTGGTGTTGCTCTAAATCATACTTTCCCAATTTTCAAGATATAGTTTAGGGCAAAGTTTTTATAGAAAAATGGTACCAAACAAAGGGTATTGTTTGAAGCACCATTTTTTGTGATAGGCACCCTTTTTCTCAAAAAACGGCATTAATGCCAAACATGGCCTAAAATAATCTCATTCTGTGAGGAACATACGTTTCGCTACTTTTCCTTTTCTTTCTGCTTTCAAACCAAAGCAGAAAATGAAAAAAGCAAGAATTGACGGAAATTTTCAACAAACCCTGGAACAGGCACAGAGTGACAAATCAAACAGAAAATGAGAGAATACTAATGCAGTAATGCTATTGTTTTGATGGCAAACCCTAGGAGAAGTTCCTACTCCAACAATCCATCATCCGAGAGAAGCTCCTACTCCAACAATCCATCATCCGAAAACCCATTACAGACTCACTTTCTCTCTCTTTCCTCTCTCATCTACTTCTTGAAAAGGCCACATGCCTTCCCCTTCCTTCTTTCTGTATTTATTCTATTGACATGGGTGTTTCTCAGACTGCAACACCTCCAGTATTTCTCCTTTCATCAACAGGACCAGTATCAAGAGAACCAGAAATGGAGAAGAGAGGATGACGGGAAAGCAAACCTGGTGAGGTTTAGCTCTGGCTTCCCTTCTCCGATCTCCAGAGATAGAAGGGGATGGTTGCTCAACCCTGTGACTGCTGCTAATGAAGCTGGAATTTCAGGTATGGTTCTCAATTTTCTTCTTTTTAGTTATTTTTGGATGTGGATTTTACTCCTTTTTTGCTGGGTCATGGTTCATTCTGCTGATTTGATTGAAATCTTTTGGTGGGTCTTGATTTTTCGTATGCTGCATCTTGGTTCTTGTTTTCAATTTCCCTTGTTTGGCGTGCATATTTGCATAAATATTATGTTGTTTGCTCTCTGTTTCTGGTTTACTTATTTTTCTGATCAAATTTGATTTATTGGAAAGTTATGGCTTTCTTGATTGTTTGAGAAGGAATTATCTGGCGTCTAATCCTCATTTGATTCTGTTTCTGGCATATCATGGAAAAGACATGATTGCACGCTGTACATCGTTTACAGTCTTCCTCACCCCTTTCTGCATGAGTTTCAGACATTTACAGCATTGGGCTTTTTCCTTACAGGGGGAGCAATAACCTGCGCTTCAGTGCATGTGGGTGAAATCCGGCCTGGTGGCGTTAGGGGAAATCACAGACACCATTCCTGCAATGAGACATTTATTATTTGGGGAGCTAAAACAAAATTTCGGGTATTCATAGATTTCTTCATACAAGAAAAAGGAAAATATGCATTGCAGATTAAAAATGTTTTAACTAGAGCACATATCAGCAGCTACAAAACAATTCTTAGTGATGAACCCATTGGGAACTGATTTTCGAAAAAAAAATATTTGTTATTTGGAACTACAGTAGATGTTTTTAGAAGATTAAGTGAGAGACTGAAATGAATCAACTTGTGTTAAATGTTTCTTCCATCATATCTCAACTCTGCATGACACATGGGTGGTAGCCCATTTCCATACCCCTAACCTCCCCCCCACCCCCCACAAAAAATAAAATATAAAAAACCATGGTGGCAGCAGTATTTGATCCCGAATCTCCACTATAAACAGCCAGAGATCCCACAAACTGAGCCACCACCAGTTGGTCAAATGTGTCTGGTATATATGATTATAGATTTATCCTTCTTGCTGGGCTCCTTTAAATTGTAGGGCAAAATGGTTCTTTTCCAGATATGTACTTGAGGCATTTAGATGCAGAGAAGTGTTAAAAAGCAAAGGAAAAAAATAATGCACTACTTTAATGCTTTATGGTTGCAAAATGCCTTATATATGAAGCAAGAATTTTGATGTTTTCTTGTATTAAATCCTATTCTCATTCTCTGCAGTTGGAAAACAATGATATAGTGGGTAAAGGCTATGCAGAAGTCACAATCAGTGCGAAAGAGCTAGCCATAGCTGCTAGCCCAAGTGGAACTGCTCATGCTTTAGTAAATGTGGATCCAGTACGGACAACATTCTTTTTGGGGTGCCAAGACAGTATATTAACTTATAATAGCTCTACCACAGATTTTAATGTCTGGAACGATCTTTAAAGTTTACTTTGTAATTTAAGCATTCTGTACACCTGATTGAGTGTTCTGAATCTCTACAGAATCAATTTTCAGTTCAAAAATAATCCATGGTTCTTGCACCATAAAATTGCTTTTATGGGGATAAGTGATGTTCAGGTGTCCGTACATAAGTCATAGTTGCCACCCCAAGGATAATCTGAAAGAGAAGTCACTTCCTGCATGTAAGCTTCTCAGGTAATTCTTCGCTGCATACCATTACATGTTTGTTGTATTTAGAAAATAACTTCTCCATTAATTATTTGGATACTCTATATGGTGAGATTTTTGGATGAGAATTTACACCATTTTGATGGATTGGCCTAGGAGATTACCAACTTCTAAAGCCAATAGAAAGGGTGGTGATTTGCTTTTGAAGGCTTCTCATAGCCTTTTTGGGGTTTAGGAATTGCGACTGTTGATAGCTTTGATGGCCTATCATTCTCTAATGCATGTGTTTATGTTTCTTCAGTAGATACCTTTCTTATATAGAATCTTAATGACCCAAGGGTAATTTTGGCTCTCCTACAAGGCCTGAGATTAGCCAAGCAATGGGAATTTCAGAACTTGGAGGTGGAAGGGGACTCTAATTTGCTAATAGAGTGGCTGCAAACAAAGAAGTTGGGTGTATGGAAGTTTAGACAGCAAATAAGGGAAATAATCTGCTTGGCAAGGGAAGTTCGAGTAACATTCAGATAGGTAAGGAGATCAGCAAACTCTGTGGCAGATAGCTTGGCAAAACAGGGGACATTCAGGAAAAACTTTTTTTGGGCTGTACTGTAACTCTTTAAGTTATTTTGGGGTCAACACTCTTTGATATCCTTAATGAAAGTTACCATTTCCAATAAAAAATGGGTAAGCTTATCAGGTAACAACTAGGTAGGAAGGTTTAATGTATGATTTTAGGAGAAAAGGAAAGGGTTAAGAGGATTTGAAAAGGTTCTAAGTTGAATTGCTAAGAAATATGAGCTCTTAGTTGGAGAGGGGGAAGGGGAGGAAAAATAAAAATTCGAAACTAACTGTAGGGTAAAATTATTAATAAAATTCTGTATGAGGTTTGGAACTGATAGTTGTAGAGGTTTGACTGACCAAGTTTGATAGGTTTTTGAGTATTCCATGCATAAAAGGACAGAAATTCTGCTTTGTGAAAAAAAAAACTCGAAAATTCTGGAATTTATAGTTCTAGGTGGACCTCTGAGATGGTAATGGCAATGCATCAAAAGTTCCTTTAAAATGAATAAAATTACTCACCAAAAGTGAATGGAAGAATATGTAACAACATAAAAACAACTTACAGCAGTCAGCTATGGAGAAGAATTAAAGAACTTCAAAACTTTGTCACAAAAAATTTGTACCCTAAATGCCTTTAGGTAATAAATTAAAAAGACAATACTGACCCCGTTTACCCTCAATTGAAAACACAACTATAACAGTATGACTCAATAACATAGTTGTCAAGGCGACTAGGCGAGGCTAGGCGACCATGGGACACCTAGGTGATGGAAATTTGGAAAAGGGAGGACTGAGGAGTATAGGGGTGGAGCCCCTGTTTTTTCAAAAAAAAAAGAAAGGGAGGACTGGCGGAGCCCCTGTTTTTTTGGCTGAAATTTGGAAAAGAGAAAGAAGAGTGCAGACTACAGAAAGGGAGGACCGACGGACTGTTTTTTTGAGGAAAAGAAGAAAGAAGAAGAAGTGTTTGGTTGAGCTTGAAGAACTTACCTACCGCTGCCGGAGCTGAGGTGCGATGGAGTTGGGCTGGGGCTTGAGCTTGAAGTGGTCGGTTCTCCTCCCTCTCCAATCGAACAAAGAAATGGAGATTAGATTAGTTGTATACTTGTCTTAATATTAAAATGATACCATGTAGCAGATTTATTTTAAAAGAAGACAACAACCAATAAAATATCAAAACAATAAATTAAAAAAAATGGTTTTATATATGTATGTATGAAGACACCTAGGCGCCAGCTTAATTCTCTAGGTGGGCGCCTAGTATGCAAAACCTGGGGCGTTTGGGCGAGGCGACCATGAAAAACTGCCTAGTCGCCTAGGCGTTGCCTTGACAACTATGCTCAATAATGTCTAAAGAGGCCCTAAACCAATAATAGGCACTTGGGCAACTGATCATGTGGGATCCATGTGGTTAAACTTTGATTTTGACCATTGATCACTGTTGACAGTCCATAAATGTGAGCAATCAAAGTTTTCTTGATGAAAGCCTTCCCTTGATGATGAGCCTGAGATTTTAAAGGCTCCTCTAATGCTCCTTAAATTCGAATATATCCAATTTCAGCTCAATTCAATGGTTGGATCAAGAGAAATTGAGTTTGGAAATTCTTTGTTTTCTTTTTGAAGAATAGAGAGAATTTTTTCATTTAAAAGAAAAAGAAATACAATAGAAAGAAGATATCATCATATCACCCGAAAGAGACACGACTTCTAGGCTGTAAGATTCTACCTAGAAGTTCAATTGCTGACATGCATAGTCCTTTCTTGTGGTAATGTTTTTATCTTATTCTTTCTAGACTTGGTTAATACTTATTCATATATGACATGTATACTTGCTTTTCTCTTTTTTTTTTTATTATAAAGGGTAAATTGCTGAAACCTCCCCTGAACTTTCTAAAACAGTTGCAAGTAAACCCCTTCTGTTAGAATCCTCTAACAAAAGGCACAAAAATGCCCAAAATACCCATGCAGTTGCTTTTGACCAAAATGTTTATTTTCCAAATTATTTCTTCATATCAACCACTACCCCATGCCTCTCCAATCTATTTTCCAAAATTGGTTTATTTTTCAATTTTTCCCTTGATATCAATCACATCTACAACTTTAAACTCTCTTTTTTGTTGTTAATAAAGTTTGTATTGTTTTTTCTGTAGAAATCAGCCTCAGTAATAACTGTATGGGTATTTTGGACATTTCTGTGCCTCTTATTAGAGGATTTTAACAAAAGGGGTCTACTTGCAACTATGTCAGAAAGTTGAGAGGAGATTTCAACAATGGTCAGAAACTTCATGGGAGATTTCAGCAATTTACCCTATTATAATATATATTTTCTGGAACCCATCTGCATCAGATCAGATTCGGTGTGTTGAAAGGTTATGAAGATCTATGAGGGCATCCAAATATAGGAGCAGTTGGAGTTGGTTTGGCACAAAAAGAGGAAAATGGTTTGAGGGGGAAATTTTTGGGCTTTCATGTAAAACAAATAAAAACTTGCTTAAATCAGTTTCAGTCCTTTGGGAATGTTAGAGTAGTGCCTTAAATGAAGAACGTATGTGTTGTTGACTGTAAAAGCTGCTTGCAAAATGAAATAGAAAATAGAGAAAAACTTGGAATCACTCAATGGGGTGTTTAGGATCGATGTAGGCTATGCTAAGGAAAATCCCTGAATTACAGAAATATTATCATTGAGGGAGATTCAAGTGTGGTTACCGTTTGGTTGCAAAATAATTTGGAGGGACTGTGGCAGTATAGACACATGCTAAGGGAAATCAGGAGCAGTAAGGGAGATACATGCCAGTATCAAATGGGTACCAACATTAGATAACAAGGGGCAAGATTATGTATTGGGGCTGCTAGAATCCAGATGTATTGGGATTTGGTAGATTCTGGGGGGTGCGATGTAGGCTGTGGAACCATTTTCTGCTCTTCTATGAAGAACTGCTGGGTTATTAATGGCTATAAGAACTAAGGCTTTGTTGGGTTTACAGTCAGAATCGGAATGGTCTATTGCTACAGTCAGTTTGGTTCAGGCAGGAATGGGAATGGGAATTGGAATCAGCAGGAATGAGATTTCATTCCCAAGGGAGGGGCAGGGAATGGCCATTCCCTCAAATGGGGGAATGCCATTCCAGAAGGAATGGGAATGGGATTCCGATTCCACCCAACCAAACAGTTGGAATTGGAATAGCCCATTCCGGTTCTGATTCCATACCCCTATTCCCGCGAACCAAATGGGACCTAAGAAATTAGAGCTGTGGCAAGGCTTGTGATGTGATGTTGAACTTGTCAATTGGCTAACAGTAGGAAGAAAAATACAAGATTATTGTATACCACTGTTGGACTTTTGTTTTAGCTGGTTACAGGTTGGAGAGAAATCATTTATTCACCAGAATAGATAATAAAGGCAGCACTCAGGAATTTATATTCAGCTTTATACAACGTTTCCCAGAAGGTTTTGTTTCATTGGGTAATTTATCCCTTTAAAGATTGGCAGATGATAAGGCTTAGTGATTGGAAAAGGAATGTGGAGAGAAGGAACTCTGGGAGCCAATCATGCATGAATGGGGGATAAAGTTCTAGGGCCAGATGGATTTAATATGGCTTCTACAAGGAACATTAGGATGTAATAAAACCTAAGGTGGTTAATTTTTGTGAGGAATTCTTTGAAATAAATCATTGGACAAAAGAGCAAACTCAACATTCACAACCCTTTTTCAAAAAAAAAAAAAAAAAAAGAGTGCCTTTAAGGATTAATACCCATGCAGTCTCATATCAAGCTCTTACAAGATTATTTGCAAAGCTGCTGTCTAAAAGATTGAAGAAAGTACTAAGAAATGTAAGGGCCCAACTCAAATGACTTTTGTCAAAGGCTGGAAAATGCTAGATGGATTTTTGGTGGTGAGTGAATGTATTGGTTCAGGGATAACAGGTGTCTCCAAGCTAGTATGTAAAACTTATATAAGAAAAGCTTATGATCATGTAGAATGGAGGTTCTTAGAGGTGGTCCCTTGTTCTATGGATCTAAATGGAACATTTCAGGTTGGGGTGAATGGTCCTACTATAACTCACCTTTCAATATGCCAATTATACTCTTATTTTTACTAATATATCTTTTGGAGGAAGTTTGAAATTGAGGTTAATTCTTAAGGGTCAGTGAGTTGTTTGATCTCAGGGTAAATTTGAACAAAGTCTTTTGATTGAAATTGGGGATGTTGCTTCATGCTTGCTTGAAAGAGTGCTTTTGCTTTGGATTGTTATATACGTAACTTCCCATTCACATTATCTTGGTATTCCCATTTGCTAAAGGCAACATGTCAGCCTATTATCATAGAAAGGCTAGAAAAGCAATTGACTGGTTGGAAAGGTAAGTATTTATCTTTGGGAGGAAGGATTATGTTGATAAAAGAGTGCTCTTACTAGAATGGCTATTTGCTATATGTCCATATTGAAGATTCTAGCATTGGTATTTAATCAAATGAGAAAATCCAAAGACATTATGGGGTGGGGAGAATTTTATTTGTTTAAGTGAAATTAGGTGTATAATTTCCCCCAAAAGCATGATGGCTGGCTTGAAAATAATTAGAGTTATGAACAAAGCATTTTTTGAGAAGTCGTTATGGAGGTTTGGGGTGGTGACAAATATGTTATTGGAGGAGAACCATAATTACCCAATATGGAATGGTTCAACTTGAATGGGATTCAAGGACGGTTTCATCTACATGTGGATGTTATGTGCAGAAAGGAATAATAGAGGGAGGGAGGGAGGCTAGAAAGTCGTGATTTATGCCCTAGATGTCAGCTAAGTGAGAAGAAAATTGCAGTGAAAGATTTTTAATTCTTTAGACATAGAAGAGGGGGTGAGAAAGAGAGAGAGAGGGAGGGAGGGAGAGGAATTCATTAATTTGTTTAAACAACTGGAAGTAGCAGAGGTATCAGCATCGTCACTGATGGATGGATGAAGTAGTCGTGTTAGACTCTTGACACTCCATGGATTCTTGAAGAACACTTGTATGCACTGTTTTCAAAACCGGACCAGACCGGATGGTTGGATCGGAAAAACTGGGAACTGGTCAGGTGACCGGTTTTGCTTTCCCCAAAAACCAGATTTCTCTCCAAAACCGTTGATTTTGGTCAGTGAACTACTGAACCGGGCGGTTAACCGTTCGAATGGTTTTGACTTTTTTTTTTATTTTCTTGTCAGAATGGGCCAAGCATTCAGTTCGAATGGTTGAACCGTTTGATCCGGTAACCAGACCCCTGACTGGTTCGGTCACCAGATCGGTTTTAAAAACCATGCTTGTATGCGACATTTTTCCTTTTCTTATTCTATATAAATAAACAGCTAATGTGCACAATTGGCATTTTCCCTATAAAATATTATTAAGGTTCAGTTTGGAAGAAGTACAAATACAAATATTGCAAACAAATACATACAAAATAATACAAAATGTAAGGTTTTGCCCTACTTCCAAGCTGAGCCTAAATAACAAGTGTAATTTTTAGACCTGCTTACAAAAAAAAAAAAAATCTTTTAGACCTTTTTCTATACGTTTTGTAACATTAAGTTAACAAAATGTAGACTATTTTAATACCTTTTGTTTTTCTAGAGACACACTGTGAGTCCATCTTGTAAGTCAGATACTCAGACATGTATTGGATTCTGGTTCCCATGTCTGTGTCGAATTGGGATCTGCTCCTCACGGAGCACCTCACACCAACCTCACAGGCACATCCCGCCGTGCATAACGCCCATCTCCCTTGAATTATAACTTTATTGAGTAATTGTCAAATTGCAAAATGGCTACGCAAGTATCCAAGCATGACCTAATTAACCAAAGAAGAATTTTTCTAAGTGACCTGTAATATCAGGTGGCAAGAGGCAAAATCTTTCAGGAGTTGGAATCCATTTGCAATATTCTGAGAATATAGAAAGAAAACAACAAAATTTTTTGAGGAACAAACAGAGATTTGAGAACGGTGGCTGATATTGGGTAGCCACTTCGTCCTGAGTTTAAAGATCTATCTCATTCATCTATTGGGGCAGAGCTATGGTCAATATTGGAACTTGAAAATCTAATTTAATACAAGGGTTGACTATGATGTTGGAAAGACGTGATATCAGAAAAACTTACTACCAGTCAATCAGTATTATAAAAGTAATAACTAATCAGATGGGTTTTCATTAGAATTCTTGGGGGACGGAGTTGTGATTGGTGTCTTTCTGGCATCATAGATTTAAAAATATCGTATACAAGACTTTGCACCGTACATATTTGTATTTGCACTCTTTTCAAATAAAGTCTTAATTATAAATATGTGTTCGATGTTCATAGTTATAATCAATTTGAGCCTAAAAGTCAGCCCAATTAGTTCAAAGGATGCAACTTGGGTGGGCTCAGGTTGAACATCTTATAAAATTTTATTAACTGTAATTGACCTTAAAATGGTGGGCAGCCCAGTGCATGAGACTCCTGCCAATGTAGAGTGGGGGGAGGGTTCTGGGGATGGATAGATATGCAGTCTTATCCCTGCACATGCAAAGATGTTTCCAAGATTAAACCCTCGTCATTCAGGTCGCAATGGAATAATCCAACCGCAACAAACTATGAAATTTTCTAGATATTATTTACATTTTTGGAACTGTGAAATGTTTGGATATTATTTGCATTTTTGTGGGTTTGACAAATATCTAGACTTCTGTATTTGAGGTTGAATCAACCTAACAATGTGTCTAAAATAGTCAGCAGAAATCTGAACTCATTAATAGGGTACGAGAAAATATAAGTTTGAACTCTTGTAGATACACTTAAAATGTCAGATAAATCAAAACAGTCTTACATAAAAGGACCTAATATGGAATATTGGATCCACTATAGGATTATAGACCAAAATAAATTGTGTATAAGCTAGAATACATAGACCGAATAAAGAAGTCAATTCGGAATAACTTTCTTAATAGACCGACCTAATATGATGCATCGCAGTCTACCTTAAAACCAGTTATGTGAAAGGAAGATTACAACTTTGCAATTCTTACTGGTCAAAGAAATCGGCCCTTTTTAAAGCTGCCCTCTAGAGGTGACCGACCACTGATTAAAAACATTTACACTGTTCAAAGAACTGGACCGGACATTAACATAGAAAAGGGTAAGAGGTAGATTTTCAAAGGTTATCTAAAATTAAAAAAAAAATCATCTTTATTGGATATTCGAGTGCAAAGTTATGGTTTTCGAAAGTTTGTTATTTATTTTAAAAAAAAAACTGGCCAATTTTGTAAGGCTGGGACTGATTCATCAGTTTTTTGGTTGGAACAATTGGGTTAATGGTTTTGGCCAACTTTTTGTGACTTCCAGTTTTAGGGGTATGATTGAACTGGCCAAGGGACCAATCACGGTTCAATCGATCCAACTAGCTGGCCCAATATGGTTGTCTAAACATTGAACATTCAAGTTAAGGTTCAATGGGTTACAAGATTGATAGAGTTGCAAACGGTATCTGTTTGTCTGAATCCGAATTCAAATCCAATCTTATTACAGGTGCTCTAAATTCAATCGGTTTATAATTGGATAAAAAATTGGATCATCCCCTATCTGATTTGATAAAATTCCATTTGATTTGATTTGATTTGATTTAAATCTATATATATATATATATATATATATATATATATATATATATTTAAAATGTATATTGCATCTAATTTTTAAAGTTAATTTGAATCTTGTATTTTTCGTGCATGTTATTTTTTTATTCATTTTATTCATTAAATAAAATACAAAATCAACGTCATTTTTAGTTTATTTTATCAATAGTATATGATATTTTGATCATTTTTAGTTTAACTTATTAATGCTATTCGAGATCCGATTGCTATCTGAATTCAATTTGAATCTGATATAATATCGTCAAGGTATCAATATCATTTGATACTGCGACATATTGTATTGACCAATGGCAGTTGGCAATTTCAATCCACTAAACTCTATCCCCACCCCCCAAAAATGTTTAGAAAGAAAACTTAAATATTGTGGGTATCATTACTGAGTCTGGATTTTTTGTTCACAAGAATTCTGCCCACGTTTATCTCAGCCATATATGGAGAACATCTCATCCTCTGCATAGTATTATGCAAGAAGAGATGTTTCCAACTCACGGGGGGTAGTGTATCGTGGGTAGGCGTGGGCAGGAGATCCGGAATCATCATTACTTCAAACCTTGCATTTTTTTTTTTAATTTTTTGAGGCCCAAAAGGTAAAATCTATTCATCAATCAACAAGGAAATTTACATCTTAAGAGAGACCAAAGATTAAGGAAATCTGGTAAGCTGGACCAGGTCATGGCTCTGTTATGCCTAATGGCATATTGAGCAAGCTTGTGAACTATTCGATTACAAGAGCGAGATTGAGAATTAGTGGAGCACAAAGAAAAGGAGGAAGGAGGAACACAAGTTACAACATTAACGCTGCAAATATGTAATGTAAAACGGTTCATATAAATTGTAAAGTTGGGTTAGTTTTGTATTGACAAACTTGCCTTCTCCCCAAAGACATTTGGCTATAATGGATGCAAACACGAATTCCAATAAAGCATATGCTTTTCTTTTATCAAAAGCCCACTTGAATGCAAATTTACTTCTTCTTTATTGATGTACTTTTACATCTTATTATCAATGTAAATATGCATTGATCTGTCATTTGTCAATGCAAAAATGTAATATTACCAAACACAGGCAAAAATGAACTAGAATGAAAATTTACCCTGAACCAGGATTTACACTCCATTTGCATCGTTTCCAAACACAGCATCAGTAATTAAAGTATGAATTCTCCAAAGGGGTCTTTGAGGGAAGCGATACACTTCATCACCGTCTTTACATCACTTTCAATCTGAATTGAATCCATTAACATGCCACAGGCATTGATGGGGCCATGCACCATCAGTGTTGATTTTTAGCATGTTTACAGGGGGCTTAATCCAACAAGGCGGGTTATCAATGGCCATATTTGCAGTAGGAGCTGGGTCTAGATGATTGTTTTCTTGAAACTTCAAAGTATCTTGAATATGGGCATTGACAGAAGTGATAACCCTACAAATCTTATCAAAAACCACCTGGTTTCTCAATTTCCAAATATACCATATTTGGTTCCACCCTTAATCACTCTTCAAAGTAATGTCTCAAACTCTCAGCAGTAAACTCCCTTAATCGCATTCCCATCGGTGAGGCCAACCAAATCGGTGCCACAGTTGGATAGGAAAAGAAAAGGTGTTCCATAGTTTCAGGTTTTTCTAAACAGAGTGGATAAGTTGGATCAATAGATTGATATCTTCTTTTCATGATATCACTAGGGGTGTCAATTGGACTCGAATTGGTCTAATCCCATCCAGTCCAATGTGAGTCCATTATAAATGGACCAAAACGAAACCAATCTAATATTGAATGTTTTGAACCAATTTGGACTGGTCCAATTTATTGTCTGGACCATCCAATCTGTTCAAATTCATTTTGATCTAGATTGGTTTCAACCCAAACCCGATCTATTGGCACATATATTGTTATCTTATATCAATGGACTAGATATTGACTTAATCCAACCAATCCAATATAAATTTGTTATAGACGGATCAGATCCAATCCAATCTAATAAATATTTTGGATTGGATTAGTCCAATCCAATATGTCTTGTTGGTCCGTTCAATCCATCTAAATTGATTTTGATTTAGACGGGGTCCAATCCAAAACCGGTCCATTGACACCCTTAGATATCATTAACCGAGATAGCCTCCATAATACACCTCCAAATGAACATTTTGATTTGAGGAATAAGCATTTCGGAACCCCAAAACTCTTTCCACTGAAATTCATCGCAAAGTAGCTCATATTAGAAGATTTACACCCATTTGTCAAGAGCTTGTAACCAAAGTTACAAGCATAAATCTCCAAATCAATTTATCCTCGCTGTTCAGTAGTAGGAAGTTGGACCCATTTGATTCTGTTGATGATTGAAGGATCAAAGATTTGCTCAAGATCATCTGTCTTCCATGAGCCTGTGTTGTGAACAATAATGAGAGCAACCTTCCTAAATAAGAAATCGTTGTGCTAACTTTTGGAGGAGAGTTTTGTTCATCAAGGATAATTGTCTTGGTCCAAATCCTCCCATTATCTTCTGGATGTAAGAAGGTGTACCAGGCCTTTAAATAAATTGAACCTTGAATTTGAATTTTCCCATCGAGGTGGCTGATGAAATATTTTCACAACTATCTAATTAAAAATGGTCCATGTCGGCATGTCGTACAAGCTCATGGTTTGATACAGGTTGAGTACTAAATCATATTCATTGATACAGGTTGAGTACTCCAGCTCATGCCCCAAGTTAAATCTACTAAGTTTAATATTTCAAATTAGAGGTGTAAAATGGGTCGTGTCGGGCCGATAAGGCATAGTCCGCCTGTGGCCCGCACAAAGTGTGAGCCGTCCTAGGCAATGTCGCCCTCCCCAGGGATAAGTTGGGGGGGTCAGTCTGACACAGCCCACGGCCCAAGCCCATGTGGGCTAGTGCCATGTCATGCTGTGCCATGGGCCTAGGCCAGGCTGGGCCACAGACCGGGCCTTGAACGTGGGCCAAACTAGATCATACTATTTTTTTTTTTGTTTTTTTAATATTTTTGATATTTTTATTTCTTTGCTAAGTAAAACTAAAATATTTAACTTTCTTTTGAGAACTATTTGAAAAATAAAAAATCTAACAAATAAATGAAAAAATACTTAACCAAATAAGAAGTCAAAGAGACAAAGACTCAAAGTGAATAATAAATTGGAAGAAAATTAGGAATTTTTATTTCATTTAAATTTGAATGATAAAAAGCATACAATGGTTGGATGAATGAAATATGAAAATTGGAAAATGGAATAAATTAATAAAATATAAAAAATACAATATAGTTACAAATTGAAAATAAAAATTACATTATTAAAAAATATCAAATAAATTAAATAAAATTAAAACAAAATTTATAATAATTTGAAAAAATGTTATACAACTATTGAGTATATGAAAAAAACATTGACTTCATCATTTTCTCCTATTGTTCTTGGCTTTGATCATTTGCTTGATGTGAAACATCAAGTGTAGTGTCATAACCTCCTTTGTCTTATAATCTATCTTCAGCATCCAGCCAATCTTTAAAGCTGATGTACATCTTTAGACTTTCATCATTCATACATCTTCTCTTGCCGTCCAACACCTGCACTAAAACAAGACTCCAATAGAACTATAGACACTGGAAGGGTTAGTAGATCATGTGTCATGATGGCGAGAATTGGATAATCTTTTGCTTATTCACTCCACTAGACTAAAATATCAAAATTATTTGATTCATCCGATGTGAAGGAAGAATCTCCTAAAGTAGAAAAATTTTCTTGTAAATAAAAATTAAATTCAATAAATGAACTTATTGTCGAGGCAATGGATTTCTGCCACTTACTTATTAAATAATTTTTTTTTCTCTTCCACTACTGGACTCAAGTTCAGAAGTGGAAGATGTAGCTGTACAAGTTGTAGAATTTTTATTATTCCATGTTACTTCAAATTCATATAAACTATACATTTCAAATAATAAACTTTTAATTTCTTCTTTTTTATTTCCAATTTCAATATTCATATTTTCACAATATGTTTCAAGTAAAATATCTAAACCATCTTTCCTAATACTATGATCTAATATTATAGTTAAGCAATAAAGAAGAGAAATGTTCTCCCAATATTTTTTAAATTTATTTTCCATTATTTTAACAATACTTTTAAATTGTAGGTTATTTCTATATTTTGCAAAACAATCACTAATTATCATTAATTGATAACCTAAACTACAACTAATTAGATAATAAATACCCGATAATTCATTAATTGTATCATAAAAATGTTTAAAAAAAAATCTCTTATACAAATTGTCATTTCCCAATCTTCCTAAAATATAATATCAGTAGGCATTTTTGCATTATAAAAATCACTAAAAATTTGTTTGTGAGGAATACAACTTTCTAACATAGCATAGGTAGAATTACATCTATGTTTAACATCTAATATAAAATGTTTATATTTTAAACCATAATTTTGACATAAATATTTAAATTCTTGTTTTCTTGCTCCAAAACTTTTAATATATATATAATACAATTTCTAATTTTAGAAATATGAGTAGAAATAATATTTAAAACATCCTGAACATATAAATTTAAGATGTGACATGCACATCTGATATGAAATAATTTATCACTTAAACATGACTTTAATTGATATTTTAAAATATTTATTGCTGAATCATTATTACTGGCATTATCAAAACTAATAGAAAATAATTTATTGTCAATTCTATAAGCATGTAAAGTATTTAAAATACTTGCAGCAATAGTTGGGCCAGTATGTGGCCATTCAAGCCTAGTAAAACTTAAAATTCCTTTATTTAAAAGCTAATTTTCATCAATAAAATGACTGGTAACACAAATATAACTTATGTTAAATTTAGAAGTCCAAATATCAGAAGTAATTGCAACTTTAGAATTAAGATTTGATAATATATAAATTAAATTTTGTTTATATGAATAAAAATTTTTAAAGCATCTAATCTAATAGTATTCCTAGAAACTTTTTTAAATTGTGAATTTACAAAATTACATAACCAATTTTCAAATTTAGTATTTTCAGTTAACAAAAATGGTTGTTCAAAATGTACAATGTATTTTGCTAATTCTTGCCTCATTTTTTCTTGAGAATATTTAAAATTACCAACCCCTCTCCCCAATTTGTGTTTGTGTTGTTTCTTCTCTTTTTCTTCTTCTTTCTCATGAATGAGCAAATGTCTGCCCAGATAGTCAGTACCACCCTTGTTTCAATAGCTAAAGTCTTTCATACATTTTTAACAAACAATTCTTTTTCCCTTCCCCTGAACCTCCTCTACTTTAAATATTTTTCAAACCAAGCTAATCAACTTAGTGGTCTTCTTTTTCTTTCCCCTAGTATTGTACTAGGGGTGGAAGTTCCATCAATATCAATAGCATCCATATTGGTGCCAACACTACCATGCTGTGACTGAATATCGTCGGCATTGAACATATTGGGGAATTGGTTTTGAGAGGAGCCAACCACTTTTTTAATTCTAAAAAATAAAAAATTAATTTAATTGCACTTATCCGAATTGCCAGTTCAGAATCCCAACTTGATTTCAACGGTTGAAGCCTTTCAACTCCAAGAGTCCAAGCCTCCCAAATTTCTAACTTGAGATACTTGAATTGTTGAGCAAGCCTTCTTCTTGTTGAAACTTCAATAAAGTTGAGAATTGGAGAATCAAAGAATGTATGGGAGATTCAGATATTGATACTTGAGAGAGTATGAGAACTAGAGAAGAAATTAAGAGAATTGTTGAATTAGTGTGATGAGAATAGTGAAGAATAGAGCTATTTATAGGAATTGAAAATAATTCAATTGCCCAAAATACCCTAAAAACTAGCCATTTTTTATTTGTTGAGAGAGGTATTTTGGATTGTAAAGTTATTTATCTCATTACCCAAAATTGCCCCCAAACTAAGCTATTATATAGTTGTTGGGGGCATTTGTATTATTCTTTTCCCCCCGAAATCAAAATTCATAAATACCCTCTTATATAGCTATTTATACCTATTGGGGGGTATTTCTACGGGCCCGTGGGCTGTGCCGCATGCGATGTTGTAGGCTGAGCCGTGGGCCATGCTGTATTGTACTGGCCCGTGGACTTGGAACCCCAAGCCCAACACAGCCCGAACCATCGTGTTAGGCTTGGCATGGCCCATATGCCATCGTGCCATGTCGTGGTGGTCCAGTCCACATTCGGGCTGGGCTGCAGAGAACACGAGCCAATTTACAACTTTATTTCAAATGCAATGTGGGTCACTACAACTGGGGGTGCAACTTGGGTAGGATTGGGATGGGAGTTGTCAAATTTTCAATGGGCCCAAACTGTGACCTGTAACCCGAGTCCGCTGTAATTGAAATTCTTGGCAACCCTATTGACTATTCCACAGGGAATCTTCACAACCTTCTCCAACAAAGCACCATTTTTATCCTTAATCCTCCCCAACTAGAAGCCTCTATCCTTTTTTTTTCCTTTTAAACACTTTCCCAATTGATTGATGATTTTGCTCGGGTTAGGCCAATAAAAGGCCAGACCCTAATCCTAAATATTCAGATTAGGATTGACCCAGAGGTCAATGGTTCAAATGTTTGGATCAACTGGTTTTTGACTAAATCAACATCGGTTTGAAAGTAAGTGACATGACAATGACCCATAAACCAACCCGAATTCTTTTAGGGTCATGTCGGGTCAGGCTGTCTCCTAACTCGGGTCACTGGATAAGAAGCCCCAACATTTTTTTTCGGGTTGGTCGGTTTCATGGGTTGGGGCATACTTTTTGCCATGTCTACCTAAAGCCCGTTATATGACTCAATTGAAAAGTGGACCTTTATTATGCGCTTTCACACCCTTTTACCCTTATTCATATAATATGATATTCGAATTCGTTGTGCCATACTAAAATTGGTTTATCTTTGATCCAAAAACACAAAGGTGGGCCTAAGGCGACTTCAAAAAAGGCATATTATCTTGATTACCATTATTCCATGTCAATGGTTTATTTTTCAAATTTAACCAGGCAAAGTGTCAATGACAAAGAAACATGAAGGGTGGGAGCAACTTTCTGTATGACTCAGTTTGGAAGGAGTACAAATACAGATTTGTAGAATGTGCCTTGTATTATGGTAGGCTTACGGTTGACAATGTACGTGCTCTTTCAGCTTTCTAGCAATGTGTTTCTGACTAGTCAAAGCATCTGAGAAGGCTCCATTTGGTGCATGTTTTCGTATTTGGTTCGTAGTAGATCTAGCTGCTAAAAGTCGATGCATCGAAAAGACGCGAAAAGCCCATTATAGACGATTTTCAAGAAGCTTCAAATGGAACTTTTCACTATTTTTCGATTCATATTTGTGCGGAAAGACACATCTGAACCAAACGGTCTTCAGGCTATCAAGATCTTAATGCAAAAGCTCACTGCGTCTTTTGACTTTCAAAACTACCAAAAGATCTTCTCAAAAAGACTTGTCAAACGGCTCCCATCTTTGTGGGTTTTTAACTTTTAAGTACCGAGACTATCTAATTAAGACCAATGTTTGGGAGTGCTTATACTAAAAATAAGTACTTAAAAACAAGTGCTTATTCGAATAAGCACTTATTTGCATTTGGCACCCAACATTTTCAAGTGCTTCATATTGGGCCTTTGATAGTCTTTTTCTGCAATAAGCACTTAAATACGCATTTGTGACTATTTTGTCCTTCATTTTCTTTTAAATTTTCAAAATATATCCTTATGAAATTACTTTTATTGACACTTTTATGAAAGTACTTTTATAAAATTCAACTAGTGATAATTTTATAAGTGGTATTTTAAAATTCAACTAGGGATAATTTTGGAAGAAAAAAATGAATAAGTGCTTATACAATAAGCACTTAAAAAGGTTAGAAATTTGGGCTTAAAAAATAAGCTATTATTTTTAAAGTAAGCACTTATTTCGGGCTTATTTCCCAAATACCAATAAGTGCTTAATAGTGTGGTCCCTGCCCAAATAAACACTTATTTTTAACCACTCCCAAACATTGCCTAACTTGAAAAAGTTCAGTTGAAGCAGAGCTATTAGTAACTGCAATACACCCATTTCCATTAAGAATTGTTAGCATATGAAATTGTGTGATGCAAAGCTATTTGTGTCTATGTTTCTTGAATAGAAAGAATGCAAACAGCATGACAAAGCCTCTTAGTCGTCTGTTAGGAATTAACTCAGTTAATTGACAAAAGTCTGGTTTGATGCATTTCATTGATATATTACTTCTATAAACAGCTCTGCCTCATGCAAATTATATAATTTGTTCTCAATGGAAGGGAATTGTTACATTCATGTCTGCTAATAGAAAGAAGGTTCTAGTACATATTATCAAATCTCTACAGGCATGTTTGTTATAATTTGTATATTTCTGCATGATACTATGAACTACAACATGTTTGCAGTATTGATTTCTGATTCATCTTCTTCACATTCTAGTAGAGCTTGTACTACTGTATCCATGGTTGGTCTCTTGCTTCTGTCCTCCTCTATACATGATATGCCGATTTCTATCATCATTGCTGCCTGGTTCCTGTTGAACTGGCCTCTCAAACTTGGATCCACTATATCATCAACCCATGTGTCTTCTCCATACTTGATTTTTCTCTTCACCATCCTGATGAATCGTGTTAATTCTGCTTCCTCTTCCCCATTGACCACCACCCAATTGGACAGTCGAATGCCCTTTACAATCTCTAGGAGTACAACCCCATAGCTATAAACATCAACCTTTGCAGTGATGGGAAGATTCAAAGCCCACTCCGGAGCCATGTACCCTTTTGTTCCTCGAATCCTAGAGAACTCTGAACCAGACCCACCTCTGTGAGATAACTTTGCCAGCCCAAAGTCTGAAACCTTAGACTCAAAATCCTTGTCCAAAAGAATATTTTCAGGCTTGACATCACAGTGGATTACCCACTCAAGGCACTCATGATGAAGGTATGCCAGACCTTTAGCTGTTCCTAGTGTAATCTTAAACCTCTGTTTCCAATTTAGGGGACTAGCTCTGCTGCTAGTGTTGCTTCTGCTAATGCTGGCATTGGAGAACAGGTGCTTATCCAGTGATCCATTTTCCACATACTCATAGACCAACAATCGTTCTGTCCCTTTACAACAGAACCCCCACATTCTAACTAGATTCATGTGGTTGATTCTCCCAAGTGTGCTCACCTCAGCCCAAAATTCTTCTTCTTGAATCACCTCTCCCAATTTCTTCACTGCCACTACTCTATTGTCCTCCAAAACTCCCTTATAAACGGCCCCAGAGCCACCCCTTCCCAACTCTTCTCTGAACTTCTTGGTTGCCTTCTGCAGTTCAGCATAAGTAAATCTCCTGAATTGATTAAGCATTACTTGGTATCCATCCTCCATTGGTGCTTTCAATTTTTGTTTCCTGAAGAGACACCACCAACCTGATGCAATAAACAACACCTCAATTGCACCAATCAGAAAAACAAATGAGTATAGGTATTTCCATTTTGCCCTGCTGCTCCCCGTGCTACCGATACCGGATGAATGCTCTAACACTTGTGTTTTGGATCCACAAGTGAGATCAGAACCCATTGGAGCAGAGGTTCCTGATGTTTCCAAACTTTTGGGGAGTTTCAAATATATGGTGCCCTCAAAGTCTGGTGATTGGAAACCATTGTAGAGTGCACTCTTCAGAAAACAGAATGGTTTCCCTGTTAACCTATAAGTAAAAGCCTTACAAGAGCATTCCTGTAAGCACTGATTCTTGCAAGATTCTAGTGTTACAGACTGTCCGGGGCCCAAATCAAACCCATAAAAATCTGTATGTGGAAGCTCAACGAATTTCACCTGCTGAGGTTGGTAGCACCTTCCTTTGAACTTGGGCTTGCAACCACTGTTCCAGTTGCTTGGTTCCTTCATCTCGTAAGCTGGTGGACATGAACACTTTGGTTTTGGTGTGTAAACACAAATTCCATATTCTCCACACAGTCCTCGTACTAGGCACTGTTGTGGGACTGCTTCCCATGATACAACCCAGGACCCATTTGACTCGTTTAAGCTATAGAGTCTGAGATTACCATCATAATCCATTGTTAATCTTCTTTTGATTCCATGACCCAAATCAGTAGCAGATATTCTCATGCTATCGCTTGATGAAAACCTACCCATTTCATCAAGCACTGCAATTCGGGTTCTGTTGTAACCGATTCTGTCATTTTTTAGTACACCAACATCAGGATTAGGCCAATAGGCACTGGAAAAGTCAGGCCCTTCATGAATTAATTTGAGAACATTGTCGTTATCGAAGAAGAGAGCATAGTAGCCTGAGAAATATGAGTTGTTACCCGTTGCAGAGACCAGTTTATTGTTCCTGATGAGGGGTTGCAGAGGAAGAAGAGTATCGGTGGGATGATCAAAGCTTTGCCACAATACTTTACCATATGGATCCTTCAGGACAAGGTTTCCAGTGTTCAGGAGCTCGGCTTTCTCCGCCTTGGTGTTGGTGGTGTTGGTGGACCAAATGGCTGAGCCTTCGGCATCGGTGAGGACCATGGTGCCATCTCGGTGCAGTGAGACTCTTGAGCGTTGTCCATTGATAGGTTGGTCTCTGTTAGCCATCCAAGCAACTGTCCTTTCTTTGGAATTGGTGAACCAAATTGCGAAACTGAAGGCGTTTACGCCAACCTGGTAAAATCCACAGGTGAAGGATCCATCCGCGGAGGTAAGAAGGTCTGAAGCATAATTTTCAACTAACAGAGAAGAGCCTCTGTGCAAGGAATTACGAGGTGCTGAAGATGCACAAGCGTAGTGAAAGGAGATCAGAATGGAAAGAAGAGAAAAAAGAATAGTTGGAGACTGAGCATGTGGGTGTTTCATGCTCGCACTTGATCAGTTAAGCTCTATGCTCTATGTAACAACTCCAAGATGAAATCAAGAAGAACTGAGATGAAAGTTGAAACCCAGAAGAAAAAAAAAAATAGAGGACAACACACAGAGAATTAGAGGAGGCACATTTGAGGTAGTTAAATTGGATCCTCACCTCACCTAGCTTCTTAGTTCTTACCACCCGGCACTCCGAATCCAACTCTTCACTGGTGGCTGGTGGAAAGCTTGCTTTAAAAAACAGAGCAAGCAAGTAAGCAAACAAACAACGAAAACAAATAAACGAGAGAATAAAACTCAAATTGGTGTAGTGGTGCTGGGTTAACTTTGGTTGTTGGGCCAACAGCATAGGCAGTCGAGACAGTTCACCTATTCACCTCATGTTTTTATTTTTAGTCAAAATAAATTAAGATATAATTATTAATTTATCCATTCTCAAAAATTCTCTCAACAGTCATAGGCTGTCGGCTTCCAATGGCTAAAGCTTTTGGGAGAACGAAGGTTCAGCTCAGGGTCTAGACCCAAAGTACAGTTTGGATGGGGTGGGGTGCCAGTTCAGAATTGATATCAATTCATGGACCGACATTGACGTCTAGATTGGGAGTTTTTTTGACCTTTTGATGTTTATAGATCTACAGTGAAAATCAGAAATCTGTATTGAACCCGTACTTAGTGGTATTCATAAAAACCCGAAAAATTGAACCAAATCGAACCACAAAATACAGTTAATTAAAAGAAAAACCGATACCACCAATCATAGCTCGATTAACCGAACCGTGAATGCCCCTACCCGTACTTCTTCCTAAGTTTTTTTCCGATAGGCTGTTGGGATCAACCCGTAGGGCTGTGGGGACAATACTAAACGCGTTGATTAAATGCGAGTCGCTTTTACTCGTCCATTGTCGTCGGTCAATGCAAATTATCAATAATCCACCAAACAGAATTGGGATCTTTTCCTCACTTAGCACTCGTTACACCGACTTGACATCCACATCTCACCGTGTATTAAAAATCATGTCAACAGGTTGGTTGGTGCTACAAATCAAACGAATCAACATGTACCCCCAAGCATGAACGAACTTTCTAGGGTAGTGAAGAGTGGTTGGAATGAGAAACTGAGGGTTTGGATTCTAGGGCTCTCAGAATTTAAATAGAATAGATAATCAGACTTGAGGAAGACTTCTTCGGTCTCTAATTTGTTTGTGTTGGTCTCTTGTTGCTTTGTATTGTGGAGGTGCCTTCTTATCAGTTATCACCTTCCAATATTTTTTTTTCTTTTTAATAAAAGTTTTTTATTACTATAAAAAAGAAAAAAAAAAAACTCCCACCTGCATCAAGGGTTGAGAAATGGGCTATCCTTCTCTGGATCATCTACTAATAAAAGACATTCCACCACCCTTCCAACATGATCTGACACATACATCTCATATATGACAGGCCCTACTTTTGTGAAGTGTGGTGCCAGATTATGTTGGGAGAGAGTTGGAGCATCTTTTGTTAGCAGATGATCCCAACTCATCCCCCACATGTATAACCCTATATAGAGTCCAAATAAAAAATAAAATAAAATAAAATCTTCCTAGGTGTGATGTACATGTACCATGAATTCAGATTTAATCATCA
The DNA here is from genome assembly GCF_000365185.1 of Nelumbo nucifera. The sequence continues at coordinate 6,836,075 of NW_010729082.1, forward strand.
CAAAATCCATTCTCACGATTGTTATAGCTGTGTGCGATGCCATTGCTATTTTCAACATACTGGGTCAATGAGAATTAAATTTGGTGAGAAATATGTGTTATCACATATATCATATATGGGAGCCAATTCAACTAGAAAAAAATTGCATGTGTGGAACTGATCAATGTTGAAATATTAAATTCGATGTTTTAAATCAAAACAATAACATTGAATTCGTCAACCCAAAATAAATTGGTAAAAGAAACCATCTTTCACAAATTTATATAAATCAACCCAAATTGTTACAAGAATGATACTAAACACAACCTATATCTTCTGAAACTGGAATCTTGCATAAGATGACACCTAAGGGTGGACTCGAGCTGAGTCGAGCTGAATAGTTAACAATTCGAGCTCGACTCGCCAAGGTAGTACAAGATTGGTGCTTGAGCTTGAGCTCGGTTCAAGCTAGAACCTTCAGCTCGAGCTTGGCTCGGCTCAAGTTTGACTTGAGAAAAATGTTTTATAAAAATAAAATACATATATATAAAATATTTTTATTTGATATTTAAAAAAGTAAGAATTATAATAATTAATTATTATTATATATAAAAATAAAAACATTATATATATAATATTTTTATTATATATATATATATATATATATATATATTATTTTCTATAATTTTATATTATTATTATTATTATTATTATTATGTAGCTATTTGAGCTCAGCTCGCGAGCTTCATGAATCGATCTTTATTAGGCTTGAGGTCAGTTCAATTAATAAATGAGCTTATAAATTGGGCTCAAAGCTCAATTGAAACCGAGCTGAATCGAGCTCGAATAGCTCGTAAAGAACTCGTTTTGTGGCCACCCCTAATGACACCATAAATAGTGTTATTATTTAGGCTGGTGTGTTTTAGTTTTAGGTGGACGCATCCATTTGGGCATACCCATAATCATGAATAGGAGAACCACAACAAAATATAACTATTTTATGTTTTAAACTCAACACTTCTGCGACATTTCTTTGTCAATACAAAGATCTTTCTAGTCTATTAATTAATTAAAGTCCTTGTTGCGTTCAAAGCAAATTATGAAAAATTAACCAATTTAGGCATTGTTCATTTATATATTGGTTACTTATCCAGGGTGCACTTATTTGGTAAATGTTTTTTAGGTGACATTTACCTATGTTATTTTGAGTATAAGATGAGTAATATAATTACTTTTTTACACATAAAAGCCAATGTTAAAATAGTATGTTTATAAAATTTTCCCCAAAAGAAAAAAGTTATTTACCCCCTGAGAAATGACGGATGAATAAATTTTAATCGGGTAAATGAAATTAACTTTATTGTGTGGTCAAGTACTTATTATAAAAAAAAAAAAAATCTGTAAAATTGGTTAATGGATATTCCCCTCTTATTTTTCCGGTAAACAAATGGAGCCTTAATCACTTAATCACAGATCAAATGGTTCAACCATTCGGCTTGATTTATTGAGATGTTATGAAAAATTAAGAATTAAAAGTGGAAAATAATTCTAAATTAGCTATTTTGCATCAAAATAATCACAGAACAATGAATATTATATCAATAATAAAAACATCCACTTAAAATTTTACACATGTTTTATGGGAAATTGACCAAGCTAACATTTCTATGGCCAATTCAAAAATCTGTTTTTGGCTGCTGGTTCCCGAGTCTAATGATCTGACCATCCATTTGGGTTGAGCCTGAAAACATTGGGTTGTGTTGGAATTGGTGTTCCCTGAGTTATAAGCGTCTAGATACTTGTCCAGCCCATCCGGTCTAATCTGGTTCTATTTGGGTTCTTATTTATCAATATAAACAAATAAAAGCTTAGATTATCCACTTCAACTCCATTATCGAAGTTTTCAATTTTTCATATGCGGGAAAGACTTGATATCCAACGCTAGTTTTTACCAATCAAAATCCCCGAATTTGATAAATAAATAGGGATGCAAATGGATCAGATCAGATTTGAATCAGGGCATATTTGAATTCAATTCAACATTGTTAATATCGGATTCGATCTTATTTGAAGATTTGATCGGATCTTGGATCTTTGGATCTGATTTGATCCAATTTGTTTTTTTTTTAAATAATAAATTATTAAAAGAAAGAATAAAATATACCAATTTAAATAAAGAAAAAATAAAAAATACAAGTATTTTTTTAATTATTTTCATCATATATATATACATGTTTTTTATAAAAAATACACAATATAACAAATTTATAAAAATATAATATAAATAATATATTTATAAATATATATAATGCATATATGTTATTTATTTATTTATAAATATATAACACAATGGATTGGATCTTCTTGGATTGAATAGGAGGATGATCCGAATTCAATCTGATTTCTGATCGGGTCATAAGATCCAATTCGATCAGAAGATCCGACCAAAGGTGATCCGAATTCGGCCAAATAAGATCCAAGATTCGGATCAATGATCCGATCCATTTGCACCCCTATAAATAAGCAGATGATTGGTTATCACTTTTATGAATCATGATACCGTAGATGGATCAATCCCAACTCCCAAATTGTGTTCCATGAATACATTGAATTATTTTAGGGGAATAACAAGTCGGATAATATTATTAAAAGAAATTGTGGCTGGAGCTTTACGACGATATCAAATGGGGCGATGGGACTCTCTGTAAGTAAAAACTTTACAAACACCATGAAAAACATGGGAATCCAATCATACATTGGGAACATCTCCACATGAGTTTAACATACATGTATCTATGGGAGATGTTCCCAATGTGCGGACTAAATATTATGTGAGTAAAGTTTTTGTTTGGAGGAGATCGGGGCTCTCAGTTGGGCATGCACGGCTCTTTGTGATGCTCTTTATTTTGCTAAGGTGCTTGGTATATCCATGTTCGAAGGTGTTGATTGATACGATGATTCAGGGTTGAGCTCAGCTAACGCTCTTTGGGGTTCGTTTGGTTCATAGGCAGAATCAAAATCTTTTAAAATCGGAATCGGAATGATCTATTCTCATAATCTGTTTGGTTCAGAAAGGAATGAAAATGGGGATTAAAATCAACAGGAATGGGATTTCATTCCCAAGGGAGGGGCAGAGACTGGTCATTCCCCCAAATGGGGGAATGTCATTCCAGCAGAAATGGGAATTGGATTCTAATTCCGCCCAACCAAACAGTTTCCGATTCCAGACTCCTATTCTCACGAACCAAACGGGCCCTAAATATCAGCTTCTCCCATGTTTTTGCATAACGGTAATTCAGTTGGTAAACTTTGCTTGCGATTCTCTTGTTGATAGTTGTTTTGACAATAGGGATGCTCTTCCACGTTCTGTTCATATCTCTCTTGTTGATGATCTTCTTTTCCTTCCTAGGCTTAAATTTGGCTAATTGTTTTATTATAAGGTTGGGGATGAGTGATTATGATGAGCATCTGATGTACTCACCTTAAATAAAATTTTAAGGTGGCTACCCCTCCACTTGAAGTAAATTTTGGGGATTAAAAACAATTAAGGCCCCATTTGTTTAGCAGGAATAGGGGTCTAGAATTGGAATCGCAATCGGAATGGACTATTCCGATTCCAACTGTTTGGTTAGGCAGAATCAAAATCTTATTCTCATTTCTACTGGAATGGCATTCCTCTATTTGAGGGAATGGTCATTCCCTACCCCTCCCTTGGGAATGAAATCTCATTCATGCTCATTTCAATTCCATTCTCATTCCTAAACAGACTATAGGAATAGACCATTCTGATTCTGATTGCGAACCAAACGGACCCTAAGTATGTTAACAATTTTTCATTAATAATTTAAATGTTAATTTTTTTAAACTTTATAAAGTTAATTTTACTAATTTTAGAATAAGTTAATAAAACTAAGTTATTTAATTTATTTTATTTAATAAGTTAATCATGTAAAGTAAGTTGCTGAATTTTATTTTTCCCTTATTTAAATTTTTTATTATTTTCTATTTTTAATATTTTTTCTTAATAAATATTACTTTTAAAATGTTAAAAGATTGTTATTTTTGTTTTGCATAACCAAGTTGGACCAATCAAACCAAATCAATAGAGCTATAAAGTAGGTTGTGTCACCCATGGGCCAACACAATGCGTGCCATACCAAGGCTTGGCCCATACCCCTGGACCGTGTCAATGGGTTTTGAAGCCCACAAACTGGCGCAACATGGCACAATAATGTGGGCCGTGTTAGCACAACCCACAGGCTGGCATGGCACAACTCACATAGTGGCCCAGCATAACACAGCATGAACCCAGCCCACTACAAGTCATGCTGACCCACCAAATTGTATAACCATTGGGGATATCCAACAACTATTTTCCACTTTTTAGAGTTTCATATAGAAATACCCCCAAGCTATAAAGAGCTAGTTTAAGGGGTATTTGTATATTTTGGCTTTAGGTGAGCATAAAATGACTTAAATGCCCCCAACAATTATATAACAACTATTTTTGAGGTCATCTTAGTAAAGTGATAATTAACTTTATGAAATGCCAAAATATCCCTCCCAACAACTATAAATTGACTAGTTTTTAGACTCGGGATCTGCTACCCACATCCATACCCACAGAGCACCACCACCATGTATTGGAAACATCTCCCCATGAATGACAAGAGAGATATTCCCAATGCACAGCTGTCATGTCTTGTGGATAAAAATGTGGGAACATCTCATGGGTAGCAGATCTGAGATCTAGGTTTTAAAGGTATTTTGGTTAACTAAATTATTTCCAACTACTACAAATACCCTTAACCTCCTTCATTCTCATCACACAAATTCTCACTCTCTAATACTCTCATATAGTATCCATGCTCCTTAGTCATTAATTCTCATCTTTATTCAAGTTTCAACAAGAATAAGGCTTGTTCAAATGTCCTAATTTAAAAATTTAGGACACTTAGAATCTTCATAAGTTGAAATCAAGTTGGGAATCTTAACTCATGAACTAGGTAAGTGGTAATTAATTTTTTTTTTAGGGTTTAATGTTCCATTTTTTTTAAATGGGCGGTTCTTCTCAAAATCCATTTCCCTACAACTTTGGTTATGATGATGTCCAATCAAAAGATGATAGCACCAATATCAATGTCAGTGATACTATTGCTGATGAAGCCACACCTGCTACTATTTGTGCTAGGGGTGGCAAAGAAAGACCAGTGATGTCTTGAATGTTTTTAAAGTAGAAACTCTTAAGGGAAAGGAAAAAGAGTTCTTTATATGAAATGTACGAGTACTTTTAGTTATAATAGCAAAGGTGATACTAGCCATTTGGCTAGACATGTGGCCAAACATTTGAAAGAAAATAATAATGAAAATAAAACACAAATTTAGATTTTCTTTTTTTGTAATTTTGAATATTTGTAAGAAAATTTTGAGACAAGAACTAGCAAAATATATTGTAGATGTTGAACAATCATTTTATTTGTTAAAGACCCTAGGCTAGAAAGATTTTTACAACAATCTGTAAATCCCCAATTTAAAAAAAGTTTCCATAAATACTATTAGAGAAAATTCTTTAAAATTTTTTATTTATATAAACAAAATTTAGTTCCTACTTTGCCAAGTCTTAATTATAGAATTCACTTACATATGATATTATATTAGTTATATTTGTGGCATGGGTCATTTTATTGACAAATCAAGGCTTTTACAAAAAAAAATAATAATAAGTTTTACAAGACTTGAATGGCCACATAATGGTCCAACAATTGTTACAAGTATTTTAAATACTTTAAATATTTATAGTATTGAAAATAAAGTTCTTTCTATTAGTTTCAATAAAGCTACTAATAATGATTCAGCTATAAATATTTTAAAATCTCAATTAAAGCCATTTTAAATGAAAAATTATTTCATATTAGATGTATATGTCATATTTTAAATTTATGTGTACAAAAAGCTTTAAATATTATTTCGCCTACTATTTTATGATGCAACTAATGTGTTTTTTGGTGTTTATTACCCAAAATCTTGTATTTTAATTAATCAATTATTTGTAATTAGTGAATGCTTTCAAAAATATAGAAGCGGTTTAAAATTTAAAAATATTGGAAAAATATTCTCTTTTATATTACTTAGTTGCAATATTAGATCCTAGGGTTAAAAAAAAAATGGTATAAATGTTTTACTTAAATCCTATTATGATAATACAGAAATCGGTCTTTGAATAAAAAAAAAGATGAAGTTAAAAACTTATTACTTGAAATGTATAATATATTGAATCACAAATATTAGGACATACGAGAACTTGTATAGGCTCCACTAGAATGCTTACCCATTTTCTACCTTAGTTCCTCTAGCTAGAGGCCCCTTAGTCTTCTTGAAGAGGAAATGCTCACCCACTTTCAAGCTCAGTCCCTCTTAGAGTTGAAGCCAACATAAACCAAGTTAAGGAACCATGTCAATCTCGTGCTTCTAAACCCGTTGCTTACTTTAGCTCATCATAAAGTTAAGACCCCTTAGGAACCAAGTCTTGGAGTCATGACCTTCTTTTATTCGTATTGTATCCCTTTAGTCAAGACATATAGTTCTAGTTGTCCCTTTTTGACATTTCATTTATACATTTTGCCCATTCTAAAACCTTGGTCCATAATCTATGGTTTAACCCTCTCTTTGGCCCATGATGGGCCCACCCCTGGTAGACGTAGAAATAGTTGTCCACTTTGATGCTTGCACCTCTAATGCATTTAGAACCTTAGACCATCCTTTAACATATTTCCTCACCTTTGAGAAATTACATAATTTTGATATTTTTACCTAATAGAAAGAAGATGAAAAAATTATCCAATACTTGTTACATGATAAAAGAAGCTGCATAAATGATGAAAGTTTCGAGATATGTATATGTTTAAATAATTAATTGTATGGTAAAAGTAAACTACAAGATCAGGAAGGGCATGACAATTCAACTAATGGCAGTTGAAGTTGAAGGTCGAATTTGAAGTTGAAGAAAATATTGAAGTCAATGTTTTTTGTATATTCATTAATTGTGCAATACTTTTAAAATTATTACAAATTTTGTTTTCCAATTTTATTTAAAAGTTATTTCTGATTCTTTTTCAGTGACACTATATATTTTTATTTTCAAATTTATTATATTATTTTATCCCAACTCCATTGTAATTTTTTTTCAAATTAATTTTATTACATCACATATGATCAATTGTATGCATTAAATTCAAATAAAATAAGATTTTTGGAACTTTTCCCAATTTGTTGTCTATACTCTATTTTGTTAAGTGCTTATTTTTTGTTAATTTTTTATTTTTTTTCAAAATATTTGTCATTATTACTTAACAAAAAAAGTGAAAAATATTAGAAAAAACTCAACAAAGGGATCAAGCTCGTAGCCCAACCAAGCTCAGCATAGCATGGCCACATTACACCTCTAGAAATCAGGCCAGGTAGACACGGCCTATGGTCCTACCCCTTTTAAGGGTTCTGGGCCAGGTAAGCACAGCCTGTCCAAGCATACGTGATGACATGGCATAGCTTGCTACAATGTAGGCAACTCGCAAAAGTGGGTCTGGCTCACATTACACCTCTACAAAATCGGTCTAGTTCAGTATGAACTAGTAATTGAAGTTAGTGGGTGGATGACTTTTGGGTGGATAACCTAACCCTACTCTTTTTGTTTTGGAAATTGCATAACTAGGGGGATGTTTGGAACCATGGCCGTTTTTCAAAAAAACAGTGTCATGTCAGATCTACATAGGCGTTTCAACAAATGTCCATGTATTTCATTGTTTGGTTCAGCCGATTATTAAAAAATTGGGCATGTTTCAAAAATCGGGACCCTACCAATGCATGAAATGCCAAATTTGGTGTCTCATGCACATTTCCCCAACGATTGACTAATGTGTATTGTATGTGGTGCTTACCTGTCAACACATATATGAAAAACAGTGATGAAAATCACTTTACCAAACAGCATAGTATTGCTCACTGCCTACGTGGCAGAAGCATTTTTTTTTGTGAAAAACGGATCTTGAAAGCATGGACATTTTTTCTTGAAAATCGGTCCCAAAAAGTATGCACGCTTCCAAACACCATGTAGGTTGAATATAGAGCAAACGAAATGGATCCAATTCTGTATGGATTGGTAATTAAAGCTAGCGGTTTGGAAATTTTTTGGATATTCAAATAACCCAACTCATGAACTTTCCTTGATGCATAGCTATTTTTAGGCCCTTGATTCATTTCTTCTTCTACTTTCTTCTTTTTTTGGGAAACTTGCAAATCTAAGGAATCAACCTGATCCACTTGATCTATCACTCAATGCTTCAAAAAATTTCATTGCAATGGAGCTGTAAGACAGAGTAAACAATTCATGTTGATAGAAAATATTTTTAGAAAAATAGTAGTGAAATTTTCACATAATTTATAAAAAGAATTAACAAACAAATTTTTAAAATATAACAAAAAATATTTTATTGAAATTTCATTAATAGCAAAATTAATATTTTAACAAAAACATGTTAATTAATTGTAAAATTAATAGTTTTTCTAATATATATTTTCAAGAAATATTTTCTACAAATTTATATAAGAGATTTGGCAGACCAAACTGGATCAATCAAGACATGTTCAAATCGGTAACTAAATAAATTGGGCTGATCACTTTTTGGGTTATGTAATGATCCAATCCATTAGAGTCATCTTGACCCATCTTCTTGCTATAGTGTTTGCTGAAGTGTTCGCTCAGCAAACACAATAGCATTTCAATTTTCAACATTAATACAAGTAGTGATGTACGCGTCCCAAAACGTCATATGGAGAGAGAAAAGTTTTATAATTATAATATTAAAATTTTATTTATAATTAATTATAATAATGTTTTTTTATTAATTATTAAATTTTATTACTTTATTTTTATTATTTTCTTATTATATTATTTATTTTTCTCTTATTATAGATATTTTTACTCATCTTATTTCAATATTTAAGTTTTAACTTAAATATTAATCTTTTAATACAATAATGAAAATTAATATCGGAAAATACTCCGATATACAGATATAGCATCTCGTGGCCAGCGTTTTGTGATCAGCGAATCCAAACTCCATGATTCCATCCACCCATGGCCAAAATTGCTCCGAAGTGAAATTGTGTAAACAAAATATTATCTCTTGGGTGGTTTGCTCCATTTGTTTGCTTCAAGCAATTTCGTTCCCTTTGATAGTGCATTGCAAGGGAAAACAAACGATGGGGAAGCCACCAACAACAACCAAAATAGAGAAAATTTGCAGTAGTTGCTGTTCTTGCTTCTACGCATTGTGTTCTTCTCCCATACAAGGAAAAGATGCACAAAATCCCTTAAGATAGATGGCCTCAATTTCTCTGATAATTACTTCATTGCCCTTATCTCTTTTCTTTAATTAATAATTCCTTTTGCAAATTATTATTTTAGGGAGTTCATCATCCTTTAATTTAGGGTTCGACCATGATACCAGAAAAACTTACAGCCAATCAACCAGGGGGCATTCCATATTCATCAAAATTCATGGGGGTATTTTGATTGGTTAAAGATTTTCCCGTATTATGTCTTTTCAATATCATAGATTTTTTCTTTAATTTATTATTTCCATCTTCAAAAAAAAAATTATATGCATCCTAAATATCAATTATTACGAAAAAAATTTAAAAACGGAAACAGACCCGGAACCCATTTGAACCATCTAGTCTAGGATTGGAGATGGATCATATTGAATTCAGATAGGGGTTTAACCAAATTCAATCTGAATAAAAAATGAGATATTTGAATAAGATTTGATGTTTAATGGACATGTAAAGCATGGACTCGAATCCTGTTCATTCGCATATCCTGATATCCGATTCAAATCTAACTTTGATTCGAATATTGGTAGATTTGTATAAAATTTAGGGCTGAAACTTTAGTGAATTCAGGTTGATCATTTGCAAAATTTTGAATGGGCCCGACCCCGGGCCGATGTTAAATAATTTGTACATGTTCATGAGTCAGGTTTGGGTTTGACTTTTGTCAAAATTTCAATAGATTCGGCCCAAAGCCCAATACAGTGTAAAGTGAACAGGTCTCTCAGGATCTGCTGCTTGTCATGATGTGTATAACATAAATTTACAAAGTTAAATATAAAAAAATAGGTCATCTAAATCTCAAATCCCATTTAAATTCTAAGTAATTTTAATAATAAAAAATATGTATATTTATATATACATGTATAATTAGACTAGATTGATCCTAATAGATTTAATCAACAAAATCCAAACTTGATCCAATTGTGACTGAATGGATATCCAATTCTAACTTAAACAAATCGAATCAAATCAAATCCATTTGCACCCTTTATTAACATAAATTAACTCCAAATGTGATTACTTGATTTCATGAATTTCAACTACATCGGAGTCGGGTTAGAATTTGGGCCCATTTAAAAACTTAACAAATTTCCAGTTCAATCCAATTCAAGTTGCACCCCTTTCCTTTCTTAGTTCCCCTTTTCTTTGGAAAAGCTCCAACTTGCTTGTACGTCACGGTCACCGAGTGATGGGTACATCTGAAATTTCACAAGTGGTATAATCTGTGTATATAAGCACTCAGCCTCTTGAGGTTATACATTAAATGAAAAGGGGAATTGGGGATTTCATATATTTTGTGAGAATGAAGTCAATGAAGATGGGGAACAAGAGGTTGGCTACTCTGGTTGGATGCAACTATCCCAACACCCCAAACGAGTTGCATGGATGCATAAACGACGTGCATGCCATGCGAGATGCGCTTGTGAACCGTTTCGGGTTTGACCCGAGCGACATCGTGCTACTGACCGATGCACCCAGTTCATTAGTCATGCCCACGGGTGCTAACATCAGGAGTGCTCTTAACCGGATGATCGATCAAGCCGAGGCCGGGGACGTTCTGTTCTTCCATTACAGCGGGCACGGGACACGGATTCCATCGGCGAGGCCCGGCCATGGATTCAGGCATGATGAAGCCATTGTTCCCTGTGACTTCAATCTCATCACTGGTAAGCAGCAATTTCTTCCACTGTATCTTTATTCCCTTTCTGTCATATACAGTGTTTTAAAATCCACCCAGAACGGTTCAACCAGATGGTTCATTCGGTGAAACAATCAAAACCATCCAACACCTGAGAGACCTCACTCAGCTCAGCTGTTCAGGTCTCCGGGTCATTGGCTTCAGCCCCGGGTCAATGGGTTTGAATTGATGATCCTAAGAATCATTTTTAAGTTTGGATCTATAAAATTGTTAGAACATTTTTTTTTGTGTGTGTTTTTTGTGGGGGGAGGGGGGCTTAAAAGTCGTTCTGAGAAGCTAAAATATCTGATTTCAAAATAGAATCATTTTGGCCTAAATCTCATTTTTCAACTAATGAGTCTGAGCAGAAACGTAACAAGCATTGAACCTGATTAAGGGATATTCTACAAAGTGAATGTTTTTTTGCTTTCATTTGTTATTGAAATTGTTCCATCAGCAGAAAAACAAAAACATGTTTTTGAACTGTGCTTTTGATTTGAAAAGCAAAAATTAATTTGGTTTTGTTTCAAAAGACAATTCATATTTTGAAAATCATTAACGGTTTTTGAAACAAAAAGGAAATCTGTAGTATGGATTTTTTATGCTATATTATTTATGAAACATGATGAATAACCAGATTGCAACATGTATGAAATTTAATTATACATTTTTGTTTTCGGAAACAAAAAAGATATATACAATCAAGAACATGTTTTTTCTAAGAATCAATTTGTTTTCAAAGAAAATAGTTCTGATTTGCTTTTGGAACTCACAAGTAAACCCAAGCCAACTTACTGGTTCATCCACACTGCATGGTCCATCCAAACCGGGTTTATAGGTCATAAAGAATTGATAATGAAGGCAACAGAACTGCAGATTGCGACGCGATCTTGAAACTAATTTTCAGGCTTTTATGTATATACACTATACACACCATTACACATACAGCCTTGCTTGCACGTCAAACGTTTCTTGAAGCACAATCCAACTGAAATAATCAATTTTTATAAGCACACGTGGCAAGTTATGGAGGTGGTGTGGAGTGGAAAATGAGTCTTGTGGATTAGGTTATGTTTGAGTTAATCCAAATGGGAAAATGTCAGACCCAAATTTGAAATGGGTTTGGGTTAGAAAAAAGGATCATGGAAAAGCAAAGCAGGTTGGCACTTGGCAGAACCTCGAGTGCGAATCGGTTCACAGAGCAGTCGGTGCCTTTGGATTCAAACATGCACATATATTTAGGGGTGTTCACGTCTGGTTGGGTACGGTCTTAAAGATATCATACCGAACCAGTAAAATACGATCTGATAATTTATTGGATTAGATCACACATTTTTTATATGAAAATAAAATCAAAGCATTTTATTACGATCTGGTGCAGAAATGGCAATTTTTCTCATTTTTCCCCCTCCTCTTTCATGCGGGAACAGGAATGAAAAATTTTCATCTCCATTAGCAGGGATGGAGAGAGCACTCCCCACCCCGTGGGATCCCCACTAATAATATTATATATACATAGGTTATATGCATATATAACTACATATATTTCTATATATTAATATTTTTAAAAATATGATTGAATATATTTAAATACATTCTAATAGGATTGTAAATTTTACTTATTTTATTTTTATTTTTTTAAAATAAAATATAAAACAAAAACAAAATAACTAACATTATAAAAAATCACAGAAAATGGGGATCCCCATAGAAACTGAGATGGGGATAACCTTATCCCCGTTAGTGGGGACAAGAACAGGAACGGGGATTTTCGTGGGAACAGGATGGAGAGAGGCTCCCCGTTACCATTCTTAATCTGGTGCAGTTTGTAATATGATTCGGACTATTCTATTGGGTTTAATCCAATTGAAAGCCCAAACAACAATAACAAATATAGTCTTTTGGTCACCATAATGAACGCCCCTACATATATATTTTTATGCAAACTTAACGAGTCGGGTTAAGCGGGTCAGATTGAAGACTGTCAAAGTTGATAAAGGAACAAGGGTACATTACTAATTAGTACCATTCACTGTGGCTATTAGGGAAGAGCGGAAGAGTAGGGCATGTAACGGGTTGGGTTTGAAGTTGGAACTGATCCATCTAAATCTGGGCCCAGGTCCAAAATCAAAATGTTTTGGGCCCGGCCAGATCTGGCGAGTAGTCCCAGATCCAGGATGGTTGAAATGAATATTCTAGTCTTGTGTCAGGTCATTGACTACTTAGACCCTAGAATTCTACTAGATATGTCAATGGTCGGATTTGGCATGTGTTTGAATCAACCCAAACTGGAAGCGCCATCAACCCGAACCCGACATGAACCAACTAAATGCTGAGCAAATATCGACCTGGACCAACCATTTAGCGCAGCATGGATTTCCTCAACCCAAAACCCGGTAGTGTCGGGTCAGTGTGGGTTTCACTTGATCCGACCCACTGATTTCCCTAACAACCAGCAAAAAAATCTGGAAATACCGATTGGATCTGGACATGATTCATTGATATCCAACTGCATCGACTTTGGGCCATTTTAATAACCTAAATCCTCCAAATATGGATATAGGACCAGGTATCTGGTCAACCCGAGATCTGCAGCTAACTTCTGCAGAAATCTGCAGCTAACGTAACAAACATGACTGACTGCAACTCCTCAACAGATGTCGATTTCCGACACCTTGTGAATCGCTTGCCGAAGGGAGCAAGCTTCACCATCATCTCAGACTCCTGCCACAGCGGCGGCCTCATCGACAAGGAGAAAGAGCAAATCGGGCCTTCTGTTGCCAGCGGCGCACCGCCAGCCCACCGCCCCAAGATCATCCCTTTGGATTCAATCCTGCAACACCTGACTTCACTCACCGGCATCAACTCACTAGACATTGGGACCCACCTGTGCCAAGTCTTCGGTGGCGATGCAAGTATCAAGTTCCGCTTGCAAAAGCTTCAGAGCAGTCTGGTAGGGTCTTTGCACCCAGATGCAGGCATTCTTCTTAGCGGCTGCCAGGCGAACGAGACATCTGCGGACATGAATCCGACTGACGACGGAGACAAGGCGTATGGAGCATTTAGTAACGCTGTTCAGATGGTGCTGAAGGAGCACGAGACCAAACTTAGTAACAGAGAACTGGTGACCATGGCGAGAGCTGTTTTGAGGGAACAAGACTTCAAGCAGCACCCTTGCCTGTACTGCAATGATGAGAATGCGGATGCACCCTTTTTGTGGCAACCAGAGCACTCAAAGCCACAAGAACCACAACTCACAAGCATGTTGTAGTATTGTGATTTGAAACGTCAAAGTGCTTAAGTGTGATTGTTTTGCTGTAAAATAAAATCCAATAAAAGGATGCTCTTCTGTCTTGGCAACCAAATTGTATTGAAGTCAATTTAATCATGTTCTTTGAATCACCCTAAAAGGGGAAAATAAAAAGTAAAATGAAAAGTTGAAAACTCAAAAAAAAAGAAAAAAAAAAGCATTTGCTTTGGCCAACAAGTTACAAGTGCATCTATCCATATCATAAATTAAAAATAAATAAATAAATAATAGTTGAGTGTAAGCATAAATAGCAAGTCCAATTATGGTAAAATAAGTACACAGTAAATCAAAAAGTAATCAATCGTGTTAAAAACCGTCATATGGTCTATTTTTCATTTGTTCACCTTTCACAAAATATACTTACCAATCTCATTAAAAATGATACCTAATTTATCACTAGTTCAATTTTTTTGTTTCATGTTGCAGTAACGTAGTTTCCATAAATAATATTGATCATAAAGAAGGATGCTCAACACTGAATTCTCTTACACTGTTAATATGAATTACAAGCCTTCTTTAATAAATAAGATAAAAAGAAATATTAGAAGTTTACAACCAAGGTTCAAAGTATCAACACGTATCGGCCCGTATCGGCCAATACGTATTGTGTCGATGGCTTCCTGATACACCCCTACAGCTAAAGTTTTTCCCCCCTACAGGGGTTGTATCGGATCAGACCATGGTTCAGAGGGTAGCCAGGACTTAAACATAAAAAATAAATAAAACATAAAAAAGTACCGATACAGGCTGATACACCCTACCAGTTTATTTCGATACTTTGAACCTTGATTACAACCCTTGCAAACTTATCTTTTAACATTATAATATGAAAAACTTGTTCTTGAAAATAAATGAAAAAAAAAGAACATTCCATTTATCTTGGATTGTTATTAGCAAGGCATTTGTATGCCTAAATTACCTACTACAAGTCTACAACATTAATGCTAGATTTGCAAAAGCTTTTTCCAAGTCAAACCATCTCCTTACAAGGTCCATCCTATATGTTCTAGTTCTTGGTTGTGGTTCTATAAACTCTGCAATCCATTTACTTGTCCCATATTCTCCACTCAGATTGCTCGGTGAGGTGTAGCAGATGGAATCCAAGTATCAGTAGCTGCATAAATATAGTTGGGCTTGGCCCTAGCTAGCCTATTATGAGTTTCACCTAATTCTAGTTTTGGTTCTCTCATTTTTTTCCACCAACTTTGTCAGGGGACGCTGCAAGCACCAAGTCCAATTGAAATTTTCTATGAGATCTTAAAAATTTGCATGACAAAGAAGATGAATAACATGACAGCTAACCAAATTTCATGAAAGCATGCCACAAGGTCTCCATTTTTTCACATTCAAACTTAATGAGCCTGGGACAGCAGAAGACCATGCATCCAAGTCTGGAAAAGGTCCCGTAAGTGCAAGATAATTTTCACCTTCTGCTTCTGCCATTCTCTTCCAGCTTAACTGTAACAAATCAGATTTAAGGGCATTAGCTTTCATCATATTCAAGGCAACCTCCAAACCAATGATACAAATAAGAATTGCCATATGCAGGACAAGGGTGGAACTGATATCAGTAAGAGATGAATTTTAAAATACTAAACTATTAAGAAATGGGCACAACCATATATATTGCTCGAGCATGAATAGCCAAGATCTGTATAACAGTATTTATTAGAGAATAAAAACCCATTCGGGGACCTCACCTAATAGCTTAAGCTTTTAGGTTGAACAGTTCCTTAAGAGTATTGACTATCACCACAAATGGATGCATTCTTGCATTTTTCATATTTGTGATGGTAATTACAATGTCATACTAGGGTTCTTACAAGTAGTTGATGTCCCAAATTTGGATCTAACAGATCAGTATGATCATCTTAATTTATTTATAGAGTTGCTTCAGTGATAAAATTTAGTTTTTCTTTCATAATTTTTTGTGGCAGTTTAGGGTATTTTTTATGTTAGTAGAAATTGTCAAAATGCACTAATGGATTATCAGAGCCATTAGAATGGTTAAAGAACCAGAGTTTAGGATGGATTTCAGCTTTACTGCAGTCATTCTGAGTACTTTTTGTGCTCTTCCCTGAACCAAGGGTGAATTTCAGGTTTTTCATTCTTTGGATGTTTTCCACTTCAACATCTTAAACCTAGAGAAATTGTTTAGTGGTGTTTTTCAAAGCTCAAGACGTTTTACTTTAACTTGCATTTCCTCTGTTTGAAGCCCTCTTTTACTTCAGATATCTTTTTTTATTGGAAACGTGACTTTCATTAAAAATAGTAATTAATCATACGTTGTCAACCACTCAGAAAATGAGTATTGACCCCAATTAAGTTAGAAAGTTACAATACATCCCAAAAAATGTTCTCCCTGAAGGCCCCCCGCTTTCCCAAAACATCATCCACAGAGTTGGCTGACCTCCTTACCCATTTGAAAATTACCCCAGCTTCCCTTACTTCAGATATCTTCCCATTTTCCATTTCTTCACATGCCAAAACCAATGCACTGAAATAGCAAGGACAAGCCTGCTTTTGCATGACAGGACATCCTCATGATGTTGTTGTCCAAACTGGGTTGTGAATATAAATAGTTGCTCAGATTCTTGGGTAGTTGCTCAGCCACGAAGCATGGCTTGAACAGCGTGCCAAACTAGTCGATAGCACTCCTGCAGCCAACTTGACTAGTGATAAACCCAAAGCTAAAAACTGGAGTCCACAAAACAATGGTGGTTGTGGATATACTAATACCAATTGTAGTTGTCACTGGAAGGAGAAGAGGTCAGTCCTTTGATTCCAATCAGAACCAAAGGTCCAATGATGGACGTGACACAGGGAATCCTCTATTTTGTGCCATGTCTATAGAAACCTGATCATTGAGCCCTTCAAGTGTCATAGGAGATATGATCTTGCATATCAGGGTGAATAGAAACCCAACTATGATGCAGAAGCCTATCACAGTGGGACAAGTACAGATTTTGATCCATCTTGATATCCTGATTCAGGGGCAACTCACCATTTTACACCTGATATTGATAATCTTCAGTTTTGAGTTGATTATTCAGGGTCAGATGAAGTGAATGTCAGCAATAGTGCAGGCTTGGTTATAAAGAGCATTGGCTCTTCTATTTTACATTCTAATCATCATGGTTTTCAATTGAAAAATGTTTATCATGTCCCACATATCACCAAAAACTTGCTATAGTCAGCCAAAATGATTGATTTTTGGAATTTCATTGAGATTCCTTTATGTTAAAGGATTACAAGGGGAGAATTCTTCTAAAAGGACCTAGTAGATATGGCCTGTATCTGTTTCCTCATAGTGCTCAAATTCAGAGCAATTAAGAAGTTGTGGATTTCCTTGGTGAACTTACAACCATCTCAGGGCGGCATCAAAGGCTTGGTCATGCTGCTCTCATAGTAGTCAAGCAAGTTGTGTCTAAATTTGGTTTGCCATTTTCTGGTGTCACGAGTCAAGCTTGTCAAATGGAGAAGAGTCATAGATTACATCTTCACTCTTCTTCTTCATGTTCTGAGAGCATTAGATTTGACATACTCTGATGTTTGGGGTCCAGCCCAGTATTATAAAATAACGGATTTTATTATTATGTTCTAGTTATTGATGATTACTCTAAATTCTCTTGGACTTATCCAATTGCAATGAAATCTGAAGTAATTGATACTTTCATGAGATTAAAACAACATGTTGAATTGTTATTTTCTAAGAAGATTAAGAGTTTTCAATTAGATTGTGGTGGTGAGTTTCACACACTCACACTACTTGGGCTCTCAAGGAATAACAGACTGACTTGTCCACACACCCATGAACAAAAAGGTTCTATGGAACACAGGCACAGGCAAGATATTGAATCCATGCTATCTCTACTAGTCTCGTCATCACTCCCTTTCTCCTTCTAGGCTTATGCAGCATAGACAGCCGCATTCTTGATTAATAGACTGCCATCTCCTTGCTCTTGGTGGACTATCTCCCTATGAGACTTTTTCTCAAGCCACCAGAGTATTCTTTCTTGAGGGTATTTGGATGTGCTTGGTACCCTCTATTGAAACCTTATCTTGAGACTTTTCTACCAAAAAAAAAAAAATCTTGGGACAAAGTATCTCGTAACTGGTGCTCTATTGGTGGATATCAATTTTGATGAAGTGGAGCCATCATGCTATTCTAAAGCAGCCCAGAGTCTTCATTGGCATGAAACCATGTCTCATGAGTTTAATGCTCTTATTAAGAATTGTACGTAGAGTCTTGCCCCTTATGATCCTAGAATGAATGTAATTGGAATTAAATGGGTGTTAATAAGGTTAAAAGAAAATATGATGGATTTATTGAGGGTTAGAAGGCAAACCTTGTCACTCAAGGATTTTATCAAGTTGCCAGGACTGATTTCTCAAAAACTTTCAGCCAGTTGTTAAACCAGTTACAATGAGAACTATGATTGCATTGGCTGTCTCTCATGGTTGGGCGACCCATCAGTTGGATATCAACAACACATTTTTGCATGGTTATGTAAATGAAGACATCTATGGTCACCAACCTAAGGGAGATATCAACAATACATTTTTGCATGGTGATGTAAATGAAGACATCTATGTTCACCAACCTAAGGGATTTGAAGATCCCTCTTGTCCGACCCTTGTTTGTAAGCTATGTAGTGTTATATGGGATGCATCAGGCTCTTAGGACCTGGTTCTCACGCCTAAGCTCCATGTTAACTGAGCCTGGTTTCAGGTGCTCTACAGCAGATCCCTCCTTGTTCATTCTACATTGGACAGCATTCCTATTTTCATGTTAATTTATGTCGATGACATATTGGTGACAAGAACAAGTTCTTCTGTCATTACTTCATTGATTCAGTGTCTCCCCCATACCTTTATACTGAAAGATATAGGGAACTACATTATTTTCTAGTCATTGAAGCTCTCTACTGATGCTGGATTTCTTCTCTCTCAACCGCATTACATTCACGAACTTCTTCAGTGAACTAAACTTGATGGAGTGAAGCCTGTCTCCACACCTATGGCAATGTTTTCTCAACTCTCAAAACATGTTGGCAAGCCTCTTTCAGATGCCACCGAGTACTGGAGCATGGTAAGTCACCCAACTTGATATTTCTTACTTTGTCAACAGTCTGGAATTTCCCATGCTTCTATAATAGACTATTGGATGGATGTAAAGAGAATCCTAAGGTATCTCAAGTCCACTCTTAATATGGGGATGTAGTTTAAATCTTCTTCCAGACGACTAAGTGCCTTTTCTGATGCTGGTTGGGCTGGGTTCCCAGATTACCTGCATTCTACAGGAGGCTATTGTGTGTTCTTGGGGACTAATCTTATTGCTTGGAGTTCCCAAAAGCAACCTACAATTTCTAGGTCCATCATTGAGGCTGAATTCGGGACCCTTGCTAATCTATTACTGAGCTTCTTTGGATTCAATCACTATTGACAAATCTTGGGTTTTCTTCTACCTATCCACCAATTGCATGGTGTGATAATATTAGCGCTACTTATTCAGCAGCACACCTTGTCTATCTATCTATCTTTACAAAACACATAGAAGTTTATTTTCATTTTCTACATAGTCTCATTTTCAAACAGAAGCGCCAGGTTCAACACACTACTTCAACTGATCAAATTGCAGATGTTCTCACTAAGCCCTTTTCATCTTCAAGATTTACTAAACTTCAATCCAAGCTTCAGGTCCATTCTAGACCATTTCACTTGAGGGGGCACATTAGAGAATGAATCAGTTACAACTCTCACTGTGATCACATCTCTATCATTGTCATCACATGGTTATCTCCTATTCTTTCTCTCCAGTTGTTAAATAACATGTATCATTCATTATCTCATTGTAACTAATCAAAACACAATGTAACTTATCTTATTTGAATGTGATATAAATATATTGAAGTTCTGGTGGACTCAACCACTGAACTGTCCACATCATTAAATCTGATTCTCCATTTTTATTTCTCCTGAAACTTCTATTCTCCTTGATCAAGTTATCCTTCATTACCAGAAAGAAAGCCCTTGAAACCAGCAAGTTGTCCTCCAGGCTGAAGAAATCCCTAAATTCTAATTGAATTGATTCAAATGACATAAATCAAATAAATTGCAAGATTTATGAATTGACTCATAAGATTCAAAAAATAATCATAAGAACTCTCAGAAAAGGATTGAGATGTAAGATTCAAACCAAAGCCCTTTGGGATTCATGATTCAAATATTGAATCAATATCATAAATGATAAGATTTTGACAACCATCAAGAGAACCAAACCAATAAGTAAAAAAAGGAGTTAATGGAGTGAGAACCATGGTTCTAATGCAAGACTTGAGATGTCATGGAGACTCAAAAGTTGGGGACAACCAGTTTGGTTAGTCTCCCATTTCAATGGTTTAAGTCCTTTTTTTCATGCTGATAACAGATTAAAGATGTTGATTTCGCTTTCTCAGGAATTAGTAAGTTGCAAGATCATATATCAGGGAGATCTCAGCAGAACTTGTTTCTTTCAACCCCAATATTTTCTACAAAAGGGTGAAGAAAGGCATCACACAAGAATAGGTATTGGAATTTGATAGCCAATGACATACCATCCCAGGAAATGCTTTGTACAGTGCCTTGATAGTAGAATTTTCTGCCCATGCACTACCTGTTGATGAAAGATTTGGATAGGTTATCCCATATCCATTACTGTATGTATCAGAATGCACCCCAGCACAGTTCACCATTATGCGGCCATGAGGTAGCAATTTATTTTTCATTTCCAACCATGTTTCAACCTATTGTAAAAGATGAAATAAAATATTACAAATCATATGAAAACTACAGAAACAAATACATACATAAAGGATCTGATTAGAAACAAGAGAAAAGGGCTAAAAAACGAGAATCGTGCTCTTAAACACCATATTACTCAAGCATTTTTAACAAGGATAATACATTCAATGTCAAGCTTATTAACATGCTAGAGATGGAGTGCTAAAACCTTGTATTCTTGCATAAGAAGCAGGAGAAAATCTTTGTATATAAATATTTAGTTAATAAATTAAAGTTGGTTTTGCAATGTCAACAAAAAAGATCTAATATTCCTTAAATTTTATCAACTAAAAAGAACAGCCTATTGACCCTATGCATCAATATTTAAATTGAAAGTAAAAAGGACAGTTAAATTACAAAAATTCCCTCTATTTTATGTCTATATACCACTATGTACCAACTACACTCCTCAAGTTGAATATAGATGTAAATTATAATCAACTTGCTCAAAAACTTGTCTGGCTTGGCTTTTACAACCCCTTTAATTAAGAAATCAGAAGGTTGATTTCCAGTCTTAGAAAATGGTAATACATCTTAAGAAGGTATTTTCTCTCTAATGAAATGCTTGTCAACTTCAATGTGCTTAGTTTGGTTGAACATTAATATAAAAAACGTTCATAGCTATCTTATTTTCAAAGTATAGATTCTTAGGAGTTTCAGTCCCTACACCTAATTCTCCAAAAAGAGTTCTCAACTAAAGCTACTTAGATACACCATAAGTAATAACTCTGGACCAAGTTTCGGGACTAGACCAAGCAGTGATAGACTTTTTTCTCCATGTTACAAGAAGACCTTTGGCAAGTGTAAAGTATCTAGTGGTGGGCCTTATATCATCCAATGAACCTACCCAATTTGCATTAATGTAAGCTTCCATACTAAGGATGACCATAATTTGAAAATAATAGCCTTTTTTTCCTAGGGAGAACTTCAATTATCTCAAAATCTTATCAACTTCTTCTAGACAAGGAATTTGATGACCATGCATATACTAACAATTGTTAGTTGTGTTCCCTAAAACCAATAATCATGTGACACTGTAAAGGGCAATCTTGTACTATTTATATTACATTTAATTACTTTTGGGCATTTTTCATTCATGCTTACCACCCTATGTTTACATGAATAGTCCATAGCTTCTTTGTCAAGTAAACATATTCCTAAGTGTGTTAGAAATTTGAGATATATTTCTCTTGGTACAAAGATCCTAAAATAGTTCCTAGTCATAGGACTATCAAGAAGGCTTTGATAGTCTAGATAGACTAGCACATATTAGCTTGCCTTATGGGGTAATGAATAGGGGTGTAAACAGATCAAATTCAAATCAAATCAAACAATATCCAAATTCAAAACCAATTAGAAAATTCGATATTCGATGGATATTGAAAATTAATGTTTGAATTCGAATTCAATTAAATATTTGAATATTTGATTTGATTTGAATTTGACTGATTAATTATTTTAGGTAATTACTAAACATACAAAATAAATATATTATTTATATAAAGTATATAAATATGTAAATTATTTATATAATTAAATATTATATATATATAAATCACATACAATATTTAAATATTTTATATATAAATATGTGAATCAAATTCGATTTGATTACTTAAAAGGTATGAATAGGATATCCGAATTCGACCGGTTTATGATATTCAAATTAACCAAATTTAATTCGATTATGTCGAATCTCAAATTCGAAATCAGATTTTCGAACACCGTTGACACCCCTAGTAAAGAATCCCAAGTCACTTGTGTAGAGACACTAAAGCAAATATGTGGGTGCCTGTTAGAGAACAGGTTCACTAAACATGACCCATAATAGAACAGTTTCATGGAATCGTTAATCAATAGTTGTTCCTATCATCTCAATCATATAGATAATCCTCAGACCTAAGGCATAATGGATATCTTATGTATGAGGCATTACAGTTTGATAATGCAGATCCTTATGCCCTAACCAAGGGATTTAAGTATGCATATGTCGGCTGTAGTGCTTTATGCATAGAGGCATGTGAAAACAAGGAATCTATCACTCTCCATGAGGAGAGAGAGAGAGAGAGAGAGAGAGAATGTCTTATGCGACTGAAATTGGTGAGGCTTAGGAATGCCTTGGCAAGGCAGTATAGTATATGGAAAGAGTTCTAAGTGTCACCATATGAGTCATCATCAATTCAGTGAAACATATGATTGAGCCAGTAGGGTCTGACTTATTCTTCATGACCCTTTGCTCTCTCTGGACAGTGTATGACAGAAGGATTTGAGTATATGGTAACTAGAGGTGGAAAGGTTCAAACTGTTAGGGTAGCCATGACATACAGCTCATTGTCACTAATGGTTTGTGGAACCCCTATGAATAATGGTTAATTATTCACATTCAAGGGAAAATTAAAAGAGTTTTAGTTCAATTAAGCTAAAAGGAGATCCATCTGGGATGTTGAAAGAATTCTACATCATTTGCCACCGCCTAATGGCATTGAACCTAGGCCACACACATTAAGAGGCAAAATAAAAACAAAGTATGGAGGAGGGTGTGCTGACTAAGAGGGGTCTTAGTGGAGGGACCTAATTGTTAACATTAAGACCTAATTATAATTAGGGGAATTTATTAGATAAATCCTCTCCTAATTAGAAAAGGAGCACAAGCTATATAAGATAAGCAAGGGGCGGCCTTAGGATTAAATTATCACATTATCTGCCAAACCCTAACCCTAAAATAAATTGCTAGAACAATCTTAGAGTCACCCAACCCTCCTCCAAGTCTTTCTCTCCTAGATCATGATCTACATGGAGAATTTCTGTTTGTTGCTGCTTCATGTGGACCAGTCTTGGAGGTCAGACACTTGCGAGGCTGCAATTAGAATCAAGGTCTTTGATGCCAAGGAAGTCCCCCAAGAGTTCCAAGGTCTTTGATTTCAAACTCTAAGGCCAAAAATTGCTTTCATCAATGAGTTTAATAGGACGACTCCCTCTTATTACAATGTCATCAATATTCAGTATCAATACAGTAATGGATTTTCCTTTACACTTAATAAACAGTGCACAATTGGCAAACCTTTCAGCATAGCTAACTTTCATTAGACATGTTCATGGGCCAGGCTGGGCTTTATCTATATATTAACAGTACACATTCAGGCCCGAGCCCGAGCCCAAGTCAAGCCCTGATATAAAGCCCAAAGCCTGGGCCTGAGCCCAAATCCCAACTAGAAAATTGGAAAAAAAAGACTTTTCTTTTTTACTCAATAAAAAACTGATTTATTTATACTAAAAGACCTCAAAACCCAAAAATAATGTATATTATCAGGTTAGGCCCAGACTCAAGCTGGGATTTTTTGAGAAAGCCCAAGCCTGGTCCAAAAAAAGTTAGGCCTGGTGTTTTGGGCCTGAGCCCAAGCCCACAGGCCTTAATTCACGTCCAAGACTGACTTAGAATGGGTCAGGTCAGACCGGGCCAGCCCGTCAATGCGTCAAGCTACCCAGCCCATGAACAGGTCTAACTTTCACCATGATAGAACTACTACATCAGTAGAAGTCCACTTTCTTATTACCCAAGGTTCTTTTTATCAATAATGGTGACAAGAAAGTTTTAATGAAAAGAGAAATTGCGGAAAGTCAAAAAAATCGAAATACAAAAGAACCAGGAGGAGCAAATCCCATAAGGTTGTGGTTCTACAGTCCCCCAATACATTCAAGAAGAAGAAAAAGCTCCCTACTTTGGTAAGGTAGATTGTTAATACCACTCACTCCTAGCTGCCCCTTCTCTAGCTAGGGTGCCAGCTAGTGAGATCTGAACCAGCAGAAGGGGATGTTCCCTTTGGCTTCTAGTGATCTAGCCTCTACAGTGCAATGTATAAGAGCTCAAGGACCATCGTCTAAGAATTAGACTCTACCTTTGCTCTTGATAAGTGAAAGTAATAGGTAAGAGTAAGACAAAGCCTTCATAGAAAAGGCAAAACCTTGGCTTGAATGGAACCATCACAATCTACAAACCCAAAATATTTAAGGATCTCCTTCACATGGCTCCTTAAAACTCCTTTAATACCTGATGTAACTAAGTTACCTACCAAACAGCCATCAAAGTTTAATTTGATATCTCCATGGGAGAGGGGAGCCATACATGAAGTTGAATATCTCTAGCAATAGAGGAGCCATAGAGAAACTCTCATAATGTCATTAGTGGAGAAGTCATGAAACTCCTCTTTGGTGTGTACCAAATAGCCACTCTTAGCAGTGATGAAATCAATAATGATTGCATTCTTTCTCTTATTAGAGAAGATCCTGACATTCATTTCCTTCTAAATCAACCAAAGAATCACTACTTTCAAGGACCACCACATAATCTTCCCCATAAGATGAGAGAACCATGAAGAATCAAAGAATGTTGTTATGTTCTGTGGAGGCCTCCATCTCACTCCAAACAAATTTAAAAAAGAAAAAAGAAAAAGTCTTCTCAAATCCTAGAAGCACAGATACAGGAAATTAATAGGTCGTAGATGTTCTCGTTATCAACAATATAAAGGAAAAACATATGGGGTGAAAGGGGCCACAAAGGACCTAAGTTTGCAATAGAGATTAACTTCCATTTGCTGACATCGGAAAAGTTTAACATGGTTGAGAAAAAGGCAATAAATAAGAAGCCTTCTATGTCCTACATCTATTTATCTTTTTCCTGCTTGGGATATACACCCAACCCCCTTTAGGTCATTTTCTTCAACCATTCCATGTTAAAAAGATGCATTATTCCAAATATTGATCGCATAAGCAACAAAGTGTTCAAAAAGAACAGAGGATAAACAACAAAGGGGTAATCCAAAACCCTGAACAGATCACGATGTCATCTCCAATTGTAAAAGGGACATTGTTCAAGTATTCTAGTTCTAGAATGTTTGAAAAAAATATACAATTCCTAAATATCTGGGAAAACCTTTATGAATTTAACCCATAAGTTTATTTCTAACATTTTATTTAAGTGAGATATCAAAGGTAAAACATGATTTTATTTAACTGCCCAAGCATGTTTTGAACAAAAATATTAGTTATACCTCTTGCAACTGTGGCAAAACCTTTCCATCAGAAAACAAGTCCACGACAATGCCTGAATGATGCAAGCAAAAGTAAATACCATTACAGTAGGTGCAGATCAATTAAAAGACATCTCAATATACACCAATGACAAAAATGATATTTGGAAGTAAAAATTATGTTACTTGGTAAATGACCATGTTAGAGAATTAAGAAAATTAAGAAGTTGCTAGAATTCAGAACCATTACCAGCAAATCCTCCCGGAACAACAGCTAATGGAGAAAGGGCATCACCAACATGAACATGGAGAACACCACCGGCTTCAGTACACTTCTCCAGATCAGACAGTCCAAGATATTCTCTTGCTTTATCAATCAACTACATTATAGCAGGCCAATCAATTAATTTATCAAGGAGAAATCCTTGCATAAGAATGAAAAGCAGTTGTACACTCAATCTCGAGAAACATAATAACTAAAAGGGTTGAATGGAACACATATGATGATGAACCATAAGAATTACATTGTGTACTATGTACATACAAAATGTTGAGAAAAAGAAAAATGGGCCAAAGATTTTGTGCAGTATGTAAAGAAAAGAGACAAATCATACCATCTAACCTCAGCACTTCACTCATGGCTGTACTTCAATTCATACAGTGACAAAACATCCTAGTGCCAATTTTGGATGAAAGCTTTTATGCATAGTAAAAATAATAGGACTAGTTGCATCAACAAAGAAAGAATCTTTCAGCTGAAATTTATTTTATTTTGCTTTATTTCTTGCATTTATGTGGCACAAGTACTTTTGACCAAAGCTTCAAATCACTAAAGTAAAAAATATAAGCAAGTGTATTTTGCAAACACAGGATTATGGAGTATTATATCTTGTCTTTTTATGATTTAAGATAGGGGTTATCATGGGCCAGACCAGGCCGGGTGTTATTCCAAGCCTATATTAAATGTGTGATTCTATTTCAGATTTTGATTTTTTTTTGTTATAAATTTTTAAATGTCTTACCCAAGTGATTAAATATAAATATTAAAAAATTTGAACCACCATAACTGAAAAAAAGTTGATAAGACATTTAATTATGTCTGAAATCAATGAATAAATTTAAAGATTAAAATATTTGGACAAGACATTATTTCCAATCATGATATTATCAATATATTATAATATAGAATATATAATAAATATGTAGACATATAGCATGCATTGCAGGCTGGACTGGGCCCAAGCCGGTCCTAAGGTGTTGGGCCCGGGCCCAGCCCTCAAATTTCTAGGCCTGAGGGTGGCCCAGGAACCTGAAGAGTGGGCACTGCCACTCATTTTTTGCCTCTCAAACCTTTTCTCTTTTTTGTTCTTTTCTCTTGCTCCTCTTCTTCTCTAAATGATCTACCATAAGAAACTAAAGCAAAATAATCATCTCCCCAGTTTCTTGGAAACATTATTTAAACAGCCTCAATACTTGCACAGATGAAATCTACAGAGACCAGGTGCTTTGATTGATAAAATAGAAAGTATAATGAAATAACTTAACTTTGCAGATCCAAGAATAAGAAAAAAATAGAATAAAAGATAAATTATTTCTTTACAATTGCATCAATCTCCCATCCTTCAAGCTTCAAAGAAGGCCACAACTCAAGCATCAAATGGGCTGCAGTTCCACCACCCTAAACATCCATAAATTTATGACATTAAATCCTCAAGAAGACAACCTTTACTCCTTAGCATTTAAAAGAAGTCAAAGAGTTAACTAGAAAAAGGACCAAATAATACTTAAAACAAGCAAATTACCAAACCTAAGATTGCAATAGGACCGTGTGGAACAATAGCTGGCAGACTTGCAAACTCATCCTGTAGAAAGAATTAGATTCAGAAAGGCTAGAAAAGGAGATGATTAATTTGCAGTATCTTCAACTAAACAGTCCATATAACTGAGCAAAGCAGTAAGCAGAACACCACATGCAGAGTGAACATAGATCCTTTTTATTAGTAAATCAGATAATATTATTAATAATGAATCAGTAAACAAATTACAAATAAAACAATAAACAGATAAGAATTTTATTAATAAAAAATCAGAACACCGGTACACATAACAAGTTAAAAGAGACAAGTTTCCTATAGCTATCAAGCCAGATATGGTACTCTTTGATTGTTTCTTAATTTTTCCATTCATTATACCAACTACTAACCTCCTTGCCTCTCTTTAATCAATTATTTCTCTTCTCACCCTCTTTGTTTTCTAAAAGTTATGCAATGATAAAATACGGTAAATACTAATTTACCTTCACATGAAATGGGTTTCTTATAGCTAATGAGCCAGATATGATAATTTATTACCTGACAATCTCCTCATTTTTTATCCTGAAAAAGGCATAACTCACTTGAAGAAAAACTGATTTTTTTTCGAAGGGGAATGAATGAAAAAGGAATTGAAGTGGGGATGAAATCCCTCTGTTTAGTGAGGAACATATTGATTTGGGCATGATGGTGATGGAAGAGCAGCATAGGGCTGGCTTTCTCTTTTTCTCTTTTTCTCTTTTTCTCTTTTCTCATCTAGGAAATGATATCCTTTCGACCTTTCCCATGCATGTCTACTCTTTATATTCCAGCAATAAATTCTGATCAACTACCAATCACCCAAAAAACTCATTTCTTAAATTCATAATGTGTATGCAAATTATTATTATTTTTGTTTGCTTTAATCAGTAATAGCAAAAAAAATATTAATTGCAAATAAATTAATGTACAAAAAAGTAACAGTGAATTTTTTTATCAGTAACATATGAAAATTATCAATCTTAAGATTTTGTTTTTTTATAGAAATTAGCAAGTAAAAAAAATTACTAAAAGGAAGAAAATACAGGGATCTCAAGATAGGTTTCAAGGAATATTGAAGAAACAATTTTGTTGTTCAAGCATATTATATGGATAACTTCAGTCAATATAATCTACAGTTTCCCCAGAAAACAAAAAGAAGTGTAGAGATGAAGGTACTGAGGTTTTAAGGATCTATCTATGCTCTTAATTTTCTATGATCATGTTATAGCTGTCAATAATGGTATAAAGAGGTCATTATCCAATGTTGGTCCCAGATATTTGGGGTCTTGGCAAGGGTGGACCTGATATGGTCCTAACCTTTGGCATTTATTTTTGCATAAAGTGGCTGCTCTCAGACTTGAACCCACATTCTCATGCTTGACAGCCCAAGATTTTTACCATTACACCAAGTAATGGCCCCTAGATTTCAATAAAAGTCCTCCAATCATGACTTTATTTTGTGTTGTCAAATAATTGCAGAACAACAATAAAATAGCCACTATTTCCTTGCAAGTGCTTCTAATTTATTTTTCTAATAATCAATTAATTGTGTGAAAAAATTAGTAGTAAAGCCAGCCATCAAATGATCAGAACATGACTCATCTAGGGTTACTAGATGCTGAAATAACTGTAGCTTTACCTCCTCTAGGGCGTGATGCTTCTATACCTGATATCAGTTTTTTTTTTTTTTTTCTATAGATCCTTAATAGAATGTTAAGACACTGTAAACCATGATAATAGACCAAGAGTTCATTCTAATTTGAGTGTTTTTAAATCTGAGTTAATCTATGTTTGTATTAAGAAATCTCTATTTAGTAGTTTGTCTCATTAAGAACAGGACAGAAATGTGTGTGCACGTTATTTTTCTTTAATAAGTTGTCCGAAGTAGTCCTTATTACTCCTAACTCCTAAGTCATAGAATAGTGTAAGACATTTTTTGGCACTGGCATCCCATGTCTGCCCAAAATTGTCTGCTTCAGAACTACTCATGTTTTATCAGTCTAATTTCTGACTTGTACTTTTTATGAGAGGGGATGTTTAATCCTTTCTTTAATGTCATTGCTCCCTACTGGTCCAATACAGGTGCTCAAGGATAGGCTCCATTAACTCATTTGAGTATCTAATTTCCTTTCTATCTGTGGTTTTGATGCATAGTCACTCAATACCCTCCAATCAAGATGGGAAAAGGTAGGTAAGCTGGATCTAGTTATTTGCTTTCAGATTAGACAGGGATGAAGTAATTCAACAACTAGGGCTAAGGATATACTTTTATTTTATTTTATTGTTATTACTACTTTTTTTGTATGGGATGCAAAACCATCAGAAACCAAACAGCTGAAACATTGTGTGACGGAGCTGATCCCTGTGATTTTGTCCATCTGATAAAGAGAGTTGATCATAAAATGTTCCTCTTTTTTTTTGTGCTGTCTCTTTTTTTTCCTTTTTTTCTTTTTCATTTTGATGATGCAACTCCATCAATATATGTTGAATTGTTGATTAGAAGCTTGTCCAAACTCCATCTTACCATACGGACTACCTTGATAGATCATTCTGAAAATAGATATTACTTACAAGGACAACAAAATAGAGAGCCGGAGGACAGATAATATCATATTAGGACAGAAGCATTTTTTTTTCCTTTCTGACTACAAGATATTTGAAGCCCTGACCAAATAGAAAATTCTAAGCAATTTTTTTCCTATTCTTGTTAGGCAAACATCCACGTCCAGCATCTCAGGTTAACCAAATAGAAAATTCTAAGCATCACTTCCCCTGGTTAAAACCATTGAGGTCAGTCCTGGAGGGTTCAACTCTTCTCATTTGTGTAGCATTGTTCAATGCTAGAAAAACCATCTTGTCTCCTCATGACAGATCATTTCACAAATAGTGAATACTAACACCATATATGAACTGCATTCACTTGTAACTTTTTCATTATAAAATAAAATGAAAAGAAGAATAGTACCCAATATGACCCAGTCCACTTTTGTCCCTTTCTAAAAATGCTGTGGACGTTGTCTGCAGCAAGGTGCAAAATTAATTTAGAACTTGCGGAACTGTAAATTAATTATATCTATATGTGTGTGAAGAAGCATCAAAGAAGTGGTGAACAGTTGAGCTGAACCGAAAGGAAAAGAGTGGGAGTTTACGAGTAGAGTCGAGGAGCAAAACCCTGGAATCAGGGGTGTCAACGATAACAATTTCGTTATAGTTGCTTCTGACAGCCGAAACAACTTGAAATTCCGGCTCTTCCGCCTCTTCCTTCTCCTCCTCTAGGCTCGAACTCTGTCCTTCGGAAGCCTTTGCTCTCACTCTTCGGACCAAACAAACGGACGACGGTCTAAAGTATTGGGTTTTCCGGCACGAAACTGAAAATACGGCCTTGAGAGAAGAACAAGAGCAAGAAGAAGAAGGTTTAGGAGAAGAGAAACAAGGAGGCAAGAAGCCATGTTCTTTACGAGGAGCTGGGTATAAGAGCTTCAATGAAGGCAAAAGAAGCATTGTATCTATTCCTAGTGCAGACATTTTCTGTTTTTTCTGTTTCCTCTGCTACAGATACATTGGTTCCTATCTCCTCGGCATGTTATGTAAGAGTGAGATTAGCTATGCAATCTGCACTATGCACCAACCGAACTAGAACAATCTTTCCATACAGGCATACGGTGCACTGCCATTGTCATCACCGTTCACGAGGCTTCATGGGGCCTAGATGTATGGACAGTGATGGTAGAATTGGGATCTGCTCATCACAAAGGGCGCCTCACGAGACCTAATAGGCACATTCTACCGTGTATTGAGAATATCTCTCGTAAATAATAAGAAGGGTAAATTACAAAGTAGCATGGGGTTAGTGATTAGACCTGTTCATGGGCCGGGTTAGGCCGGACTTTTATTCTTTATTAATAAAATTTTTTCAGGCCTAAGTTCGAGCCCAGCCCAACCAATGGACCTACAACTTGGGCCCGAGCTTGGCCCTCATAAAAAGCCCAACCTAATAAAATGATTGATTTTTTGGTGGCATCGGTGCTTGAGTTCGCCGGTGCAGCCTTCATGGTCTTATTGGAGGAGAAATTATGGAGCTTGGGCGTGATTCTGATATTGGTGAACCAACAAAGATGCTAACTCCAAAAGGCTCTCAACATTTCATGGATGAGATGGGAGAGAGTAGTGGTCACCACCAGAGACAAAGAGAGAGAGAGGAAGATAAGGAGAGAGAGAGAGGACCTAGTTCGCTAGTGGCACCGGTGAGAGTGAGAACAGTAGACTCTGAGAGTGAGAATGAGAAATAGAACGATGAGAAGAGGGAAACTGGGAAAGGGTTAGTCGAGTTAGGGATTTAGGGTTTAAAAACTATAAAAAGTCGGGCCGGGTTGGGCTTTTAGGCCCGAGGTCAAACCCGCAGACTAAAAATCATGTTCAAGCCCGTCCGAGGGCCGGACCGTCAGGCTACCCAGCCCATGAATAGGTCTATTAGTGACAAAGACCTCTTGTACTTTAATTTGCAACAAAGACCTCTTGAACTTTTACATTGCAACAAATACCCCTTGATACGGAAGCTATTAAATTATCAAAATACCCCACTAAACTTTCTCTATTTTCTTTTCTTGTTATTTTCTCTTAAAACCTAAATGACCAAAAAGGAAAAAAATCTAATTTTCTTTAGTGAGAACTCTCTGACGGTGAGAAATCTGTTTTTGTCACTAGTAATCGTCGCCGAAAAAAGAAAAACCTCCAGCAATGAGAACCGGCTTCTGTGTTTTTGGGCAATAGAGTGCCTCTGGATTGAGACGAACACGATTGCCCTCAATTTCTTTTCGGAACTTAAGAAACAACTCCCATGGGGGTTATCCTAGGCTTGTAAACAAACCGCATTTAGTGACTTTGTGACTATTAATTTTTTTAGGGGGCAACCTTTGTGATGATAGGTTCACCATCAAAGTGTTCTATGTTGTTCTAGAGCATCTGAATTATTCATTGCCACACCTGTTCATTCCCTATAATGGCACCTTTGACCCCATGGTTCAACAAATTGAGCTCCATGTGAGAAAACCATTGATATCCATTTCTTACTATGAACCAAGACCTTCGATGCAGTAGTTGCTGATACAGCCATCGTGGCCAGTCGTTGTAAATATGGAGATTTCTTACACCCCTATGCCGATTTGGGCGTTCAAATGGGTTTTTGAAAAACCAGATAGACAAAAGAGAGCTTGGTTGTTCATGAAGCCATTCATGACGCTCATGTGGGTTTAACAATGGACTTGTTGTTTGGTTGATAGAACGGGAGCACCACCCAAATTTCAATGGCTCTGTGCTGAACCAGTTTGGAACACTAATTAACCTCTCCTTCAGGACATTATTCTCATTATATGGTAAGGAAAAGTGATACTGTTCTCGAGTCTTTTTGTCTTGATACTGTCCTTGCTTCAAATTGGATGAAGAAATGAAAGATAGTAGAAGGTTCAGAGAAACACACTAACTCTGAACTCAAGAAGACTCACGCCAGGGAAGGTACAAAATCCTCTAATCTCCTCAATTTCTTCTTTTCTCCCTGTTATTTTTTCTTCGATTTTCTTTTACTTTTGAATTGATTATCTGAGAATGGTGTTTCAGAAAAAACCCAAGATACTTTGCTAGAAAAATACAAAATCGTCACAGAGCATGAACTAATCCTCCACCGATTTCTGATTTGGGTTAGTATACCTTTGATCTCCGCTTCGTGTTTGTGTTGTCAGACTTTCGTTTCAGATGAAATCCGATGAACCCAACTTGTGCAATTCTTTCTTTCTTCCCTTGACCTGGAACTCTTTCCTGAAAATTCAATATAGTCGAACGAGGAAAGTCTCTTGGAGCTGGAACGTCGAAGAAGGCAACACCGAGAAGCAGCTAGGCTGGTCTACAATTTTTGGTTGGTAGGATCACTAGGTTTCCGAAAGCCTACAAGTACAGAGAGAGTCGGTATTGGTGCTCTTGTGCATCTCACTTCTGTTCTAGAATATCTTGCAGCCGAGGTTCGATTTTTCCTACACAATTCCCTCCCTCCGGTTTTCACCATAATTTTGTTTGAAGGATTGAATAAATATACTAATTAGCTAGAAACTCAGCAATAGAAAATAAGAAGAAAAGGATTGTGCCGAGGCATATTCGGTTGGTAGTGAGTAACGATGAAGAACTTAGCAACTTGTTGGGTTTAGTTACAATTGCAAATGGTGGTCGTTACGATCGCAAATGATGAAGAACTTGGCAAGCTCCTCGTCGGCTCGTCTGATGTCTTGTCCTCTCTTCAGATTCTTAGTTACTTGCTTTCTCCGTTTACGTTTTAGCGTAGTCATCCATATCCATGGTGTTTTGCTCAAGATATCTTCTCACCGTTCAAATAAATTAGAAAAGGGTAATTTAAAAAAAAATAAACTATCTGAATAAAAATCATTTTTTAAAATAACTTACGAAAGGTTGAAGGCTAAATGGGAGGGGACGGCTAAAGTTCAAGAGTGTCTTTGTAGCAAATTAAAGTATAGGGGGCTCTTTGTCATCGACCCCATAGTAGGGGTGTCCATGAAAAACCGAACTGAATCGAGAAAATTGAACCGCAAAATGCGGTTAACAGAACTGGTCAATTTGGTTTCGGTTCGAAATTTTTGAAGAAAACGAAGAATCGGTTCAATTTTCAATTAACCTATAAAAAAATTCACAGTTAACCGAACCGACCAGTATATATATTTATATGTATATTTTATAAATATTTTTAATATATGTCATATATTTTCTATGTATTTTATATAAGTATATATTCATTATATATAAATATATACTTATATTATATTTATAATCATCTATTTACAAATATATTATATATTTTTAAAATATTTATAATATAATATTATACATATATTTATATAATATATATTACAAATATAAAAAACCGAAAAATTGAAGAACCAAACCGATCAAAAACCAAAACCGACAGACCGGTTAACTGGTGGTACCGGTTCGGTTTTGGTTTGGCAAAATGAAAAAACCAGTACTACCAGTTCGGTTTACAAAAAGGGGCCACGGTTCGGTTAACCAAACCGTGGACACCCCTACCCCATAGTACATGGGTCTTTATAATTCACCCAAAACAGAAAAAACAAATGAATCGAGAAAACCGAACCGAAAAAATGAAGTTAATCAAATCGATCGGTTTGATTTCAATTCGGTATTTTTGGAAAACCGAAGAATCCGTCAATATAAAAAAAAATTGTGGTTAACCTATAAAAATTTGAATATATATATATAATATAGTATATTGTAAATATATTTGTATATTTATAGCATTTATAGTATATTATATGTTATTTATTATTTATAATATAATATTATATATAATATACATATTATAAATGTAAAAAATGAAGATTGAAGAATCAAATCGATCAAAAATCAAAACCAGTCAACCGGTTAATCAATGATATTGGTTTGGTTTTGGTTCAAAAAATTACAAAAAATGGTAGTACCAATTCAATTTAAAAATAACCCATGGTTCAATTAGCCGAACCATGAGTAACCCTAACTAGAACTCAAAATAAAAATGGGGAGAATTTGTAGAAATACATACAAAAATACAAGGTAAGGTTGGCCCACTCTTCAAGCTCCAATTAAGAAGAGTGCAAATGTCGCATATATATACTATGATTTAGTTTTACAATAACTCATTTATATATTGAAAGCGATAGCTTTTGCAAATTTCAAGGCATGTTTGCATCCAAAATGATGCAATACTTTGCACACAAAATTGATCGATGTTGCAGCTTCGTACCTGCATGAGGTTGGCTGAGGTCTTCCAATGCTTTTGATTCGCTGTGAACTGAGCACGAAACTGGGTTTCCAACTGCTCCCATGACACTATTGAGCATGGAAGCAGGGAGGAATACCAAGTTAGGGCTGCACCTGCAAGGGTGGCTACTAAGATTTTGCACGTCAAGCCCTCGGAGGATCCGTGTAACATTAACTAAGCCTTCAATGCCTCAATATGGTCGGCAGGATCAGTGTTTCCATCATACTTGTCAAGCTTAGGTGCCTACCATCCTGTGGGAGGTACCTTGTCCACAATTTCCTAAGTGAAGGGTGGTTCCTTGGCCATGGGCACGGTCAGTGGTGCGGGCTGATCTACAACCGACGTCATGCTTCTCTGACTATGCTCTAGCTCTTCTAAGCACTGTCGGAGTTCCTGAATCTCATCATCCCTTCGGTCCGGGGCCGCGGTGTGTGTTGCACTTTCCTTCTTAGGGCATGTGATGCGGTCTTTCACAAAGCTGGACTCGGCGACGGAAACCACGTGAGGTGGCATTCGTCCTGCTATGAGAGCGTGCGGAGGGGGCTGACCTTCTTGTTGTATCTTGCTTTCTTGGTCTGATCGTGCTATGCCCTTGTCTGCTCGGCACGCTCTGGGGTCCTCGAGATGAGGATCATCCTTCGTGCGTGTCGGTGCATAAGGGGGGATGGTCTTGCTAGGCGGTGCCGCAGATCCTAGGTTCTGCATCATTTCGAAGATCTTGTCAACCTTTTCTTCCATTGCTCGGAACTGACTAGGATCAACCACGATTGGAGGCTATGGAATTTCTTGATGCGGAAGACTATGGTGGCGAAACTCCCGAGATGGGGATCGGCCTGTTGATCGTTTGGGCTAGTTCTTGGGCATCTTGACCGCTTTCTTGATAGCGCGGTAAGGAAGGATTTTCAAGAAAGGCTTTTTGTGCGTTCCCACAAAAGGCGCCAATCTAATGCTGCTCAATCCGAGGTGGTGCATGAATTGAGGAGAGCAACCAGATTGTTCTTATTGGTAAGGCGGGGCCGAGCTACAAGGACAAGGCCGCGCTTCAAGACCTGCGGTCAAGAAAGGAGAAGTGAGAGGCTCGAGGAGTTATCACCGGGTAAGTACTCCAACGCTCAAGTCAATAGGAGGCGGTAGGTGGTAGGGCCGAGCTATAAGGATGTTGGTCCGAGCTGAATAGCAATGTAGGTCTCAGAAGTTGGGCTCCCTTACCTCAAGCATGGACTACCTTTTTATAGCCGAAGATCCGTGCCCTGGTCGGTTTGGGCTTTCGGGGTTGTCGGGATGAGGTTAGCCGCCGAGGTATTCGGGATAGAGTCCCATTCCCCAATGGACTTGTCTTCCTTATTCCTCTTTACCCGTAGTTGTGCTCATCCACATGACGTATAGTTAACGTGGCGAAAGGAGATGGGGGGCAACCATGATAGCGTAGCTCGGCCGAGTTATGCCAACATGGCCGAGCCAGGCCGACGTGGTCAAGCTAGGAAAATGTGGTCAGGTGATAACTAGGCAACCATGTGTCTCGCAGGGCCAGCTCAACCATGACCCGAACAATCACCTAAACTAAGTAGAAAATGTTTAAGAGCATGAGCCTATAGTTGTTTATTCAAAAAGCATCCCTAACACTTCTTTGTATAGAAAACAAAATTGACCAAATAAAACTAAATAGAGTGATTGCTCCTCTTACTAGGAGCTTAAAAATGGCATTTTTATTTTTATTTTACGGGTAAAATATAAAAACCTCCCCTGAAGTTTCTAACAATCATAAAAACCTCTCCCCAAGTTCTACCTTAACAAAAACTTGCCCTAAACTTTTGAAAAATTCAACATAAACCTCCCTTCCATTACTGTCACACGAAAAATGTCAAGGTCGAAATGAAACTAGTAGAAACTAACAGTGGCTCTGGTGGCCGGATAAGAAAGCCCTGGCTCTCCTGGTCAAGGTTCCAAATGAAGAAACCTAGCACCACCAAAGCCTCAAGGAGGAACAAGCTTCCTCTACCAAGATCGCCATCAAGAAATCCCTCATTGCCTCTTCGTCCTCTTTCTCCTCCGCTACCTTGTAAACTGGTCTTGTTTCTCATCTGTAAACTGGTATCTTGAATGAATGACACGTACAAAGAAAATATTTTATTTATGCATATAAATAGATACAAGGCTAACTGATTTTGGACAAGTAGGAGGCCACGTGGCCTATTTACAAAGTTGTTGTAACCGCCTATGTTTTGGCTAACACCCCCCTCTCAAGTTGGACGTGGGAAGCAACACCCAACTTAGATAATAGCTGTTGAAATCGATCTGCACTGAGAGCTTTTGTAAGAAGGTCAGCTGGCTTAAGGGCGCCAGAAATGTGGAAGGTTTGAATTTCCTTCTTCTGGATATATTCGCGTACAAAGTGACGATCAATGTCAATGTGTTTTGTACACTCATGAAAAACTGGATTGTTTGCAATGTGTATTGCGGCCTTGCTATCGCAATGGAGATGCATGGGTGCTAGAAGGGTAATTGTAAGATCAGCAAGGATCCTCTTAACCCACAAAAGTTCGCAAGTAGCAACAGCCATTGCCCAATATTCGACTTCTGCAGAGGAGCGCGAAATTGTATGTTGTTTCTTAGTCTTCCAAGAAAGTGGTGAGTTTCCAAGAAAGGTGATATATCCGGTGGTTGATCGCCGAGTGATAGCTAGCCCAATCAAAGTCACAGTAACCTTGAAGCTAGAAGTCATTGTGTGATGATAGAAATAGTCCATGTGTCGGGGTGGCCTTGAGGTAGTGAACAACACAAAGGGCAGCATCCAAGTGTTCCTGACGGGGATCATTCATGAACTGACTAAGAGAGTACTGCAAAGCTTAACTCGAGCCAGGTGACTGAAAGATAAACCAATCGACCCACTAAGCGCCTGAACCGGGTAGGGTCAGAGATGGGCGGACTAGAGTCATCATGGAAATGCTTCTATTGTTCCGTTGGAGTTGGGCTTGGTTTACAGTCAAACATGCCTGCTTCAAAAATGATGTCAAGGATATACTTATGTTGATTGAGGAAAATCCCATCAGTAGTTCTAGAGACTTCAATGCCCACGAAATAATGTAAGGGCCCAAGGTCCTTTGTCTTGAAGAAATTGTTTATCTGGCTTTTCAGAGAAGCAATGCGAGTTGGATCATTCCCGGTGATGATCAGGTCATCCACATACACAAGGACAGCAATGTATGAGTTGGACTAGTGCTATGTGAACAAGGAGTAGTCAGCCACTAACTGCTGGAAACCAATGTCGATGAGAGCTTGTGTGAATTTTGCAAACCATTGCCGTGAAGCCTGCTTAAGGCCATAGAGTGACTTATTTAACTTGCAAACACGATGATCATTATAGGTAAGAAGACCAGGAGGGGGCATCATGTAGACTTCTTCATGGAGGTCTCCATGTAGAAAGGTGTTGTTGGCATCCAACTGGTGCAACTCCCAACACTTTGCGGCGGCAACCGCAAGTAGACAGCGCATAGTCACCAATTTTGCAATAGGAGAAAAGGTATCATGATAATTCAATCCTTCAACCTGAGTGTAGCCCTTTGCTACAAGACGTGCTTTGTAGCGATCTATGGACCCATCTGGCTTTAACTTCAATTTATAGACCCATTTGTAGCCTATGGCCCATTTTCCAAAAGGGAGGTCCGTTAGGGTCCAGGTGTTGTTACGGTCAAATGCTACAAGCTCGTCAGCCATGGCTGCCTGCCAATGAGGGCATTTGGGAGCTTGAGAATACGTTGTAGGTTTGGGGGGATGATGGATGTAGGGGTGAGTAGGGCATGGTGGGCTGTGAGAGATGTAGGGAGGTCACACAAAGTCTTGTAGATGTGATGGGAGGTGGCGTGTGCGAGTGGGACCAGAATTAATAGGGCCATCAGTAGCATGATTGTGATGAGGCCCATTATTTGTGTCTTGACATGCAATGGGACTGTTGTTGTCTATAATGGGTTCAGCAATGCTCTCATGCACATGGTGTCCATCACTATGTGAAGGAATATCACATCCATCATCAGGTTGAGGCATAGGTATAACAGTTTCAATTGAATCAATAGTCGATGCAGTAGCAAATGGAAAAACAATTTCATAAAAAACTACATCCTGTGATATGAATATCTGTTTGGTGTCAAGGTTGAATACTTTGTACCCTTTTTGACTGTGTGGATGGCCAATGAACACACATTGGGTTGAACGAGCAGCAAATTTGTCATGGGGAACCGGTTTGATTTGAGCATAACATAAGCAGCCAAACATCCTGAGGTAGTTGTAGTTAGG
Source organism: Nelumbo nucifera (assembly GCF_000365185.1). Next base: position 6,876,219 of record NW_010729082.1, read on the forward strand.
GGGTCAAAGATGAAGCTTCTCATATGGAGACTTTCTTCCCAACAAGGGTGTCAATGTGATGTTGATGAGATAAGTTGCTGTAAGAAGGCACTCGCCCCAAAAGGAAATAGGTAGGCATGCTTGAAAGCGAAGACCACGGGCAACTTCTAATAGGTGTCTATATTTGCATTCAGCAACACCATTTTGTTGTGGTGTGTCAACACAAGACCGCTACTGGATGATGCCTTTCTGTTGAAAAAAATCTTGCAAGGGGCCAGACATGAATTCTAGGCCATTGTTAGATCGAACCTGCTGAATTGAGTATTTAAATTGTGTTTCCACCATTGCACAAAAAAAGGTGAGGTAATGAAAAACTTCAGATTTATGCCTCATGAGAAACGTCCAAGTACATCTAATGTAATCATCTACTATAGTGAGAAAGAAATGAGCATTAGTGTGAGACGGGGTTTTATAACCGCCCCATATATCACAATGTATCAACTGAAATGGACAAGTAGTATGAATATGACTAATCGGAAATGGACTTCTTGTCTGCTTGGCACGACGCCAAGCATCACAACATACATCAGAGGGTGAATGAGAGAGTTCAGGTAGCAAAGACATACGAGACTTGGAAGCGTAACCGAGGCACCTATGCCACAATTCATAGGATAATACTGGGCTGGTAAGATGAACTGAGGTGGGAGGAGAAAATCGAATGTAGTAGAGACCGTCTCGGAGTTCACCCATTCCAATTGTGATCTTCGAGATTGAGTCCTGTATGATGCAATGAGTAGAGAAGAAAGAAACAACACAACATGACTATTGAGTCAATTTACTAATTGAAATTAAATTGCAAGTAAAAGTTGGAAAATGCAATACACCACAAAGAGAAAGACTAGAAGTGAAGGAAATTGTGCCATGGTGTGTAACAGAGGTAGGATCACCAGTGGGCAAATGTACATATTTTGGAGTAGATAAAGGAAAGTAATGTGAGAATAAAGACATGTCAGAGACAATGTGGTCAGATGCACCACTATCAAGTATCCATTCTACAGAAGAGATAGGGACAGTTTTACCAGAAAGATTGGCTGATATATCAGTTGAACCTTTATTGAGGAGAGAAATCAATTGATTGTACTGTTGCAGAGACAATCCAATAACAGGGGATTCTTGGCCAGAAGTTGAAGGAGCAATGGTCACTGTGTATGAAGTTGCTTTGTCTGATCCGGCTCAATCTTGCGGAGGATGAGCATTCTTGTCAATTCTAGGAGGTCGATGGTTCCAACCAGGAGGATATCCATTGAGCTCATAACATTTGTCCTTTGTGTGACCTTGGCGTTTACAGTGATCACAGTAAGGTCTGTTTCGCCTAGAAGTATGAGTTTGAGGTTTGGAAGCAACATGGAAAGCTGCAGCATCAAGAGCCAATGATCCTCTCAAGGAAATAATTAATTGGTGTCACTCCTCCTAGATAACTAAGGCATAGATTCAATTGAGAGGTGGTATGGGATCGGATCCAAGAATCTGTGAGCGAAGGATGTTGAAGGAATCTTTCAATCCCATGAGGAATTGATGAATCTTCCTCCTTTCCCAATCGGCCAGAAAGAATTTCATAGCGCCACAGTTCAGACCACAAGTACATTCAGGTAAGTCGGTGAGTGTTGCTAGCTCGTCCCAGAGAATTTTCAATCTTGTAAAGTATGCACTACAGAGAGATCTCCTTGCTGAAGCAAGTCAAGATCTCGCTCAAGTTAATAAATGCGTGGAACATCACTTTAGCCAAACCTTCTTGCAACTCACGCCAGATGAAGGCTATGCTGCAGTGGATTTCCTTTGCTACTGAGTTTAAGATCCAAGAAATGACTATTGAGTTACATTTGTCCCAAATCTCTTCTTCCGATGAGGATGATAGTGGTCGTGGCAATGAACCATCGACGAACTTTCATTTGTTCTTAGCTCGAAGTCCGGTCTTCATTGCTTGTTGCTAGTGTGAAAATTATCACGGTAAATAGATTAGAGACAAGAATCAATCCCGGATTATCAGATGGATGGAGATAGAATGGCGAGCATGTTGGATCCGTTCTGGCTTCCATGGACAAATTTTGACGCAGGACGCTTGATTCTTGCTCCGACGCCATTAGTGAGTTCTGATATAGAGGAAAAAAAAGAAAACAGGGGAGACAGAAGGTAGACGAAAGCGCAGATCAGGAAAGATCTGTCTCTGAAACCATGCGCAAAGAAAATATTTTATTTCTGTATATATATACAAGGCTAACTGATTTTGGACAAACGGATGATTTTGGACAAACGGATGATTTTGGCTAACATCATCCGCTTGTAAAACTTCTGAACGAAAACCCCATGAATCACCCTCTCACCGTGTCGACATCCGTTGGGTCACCTTCGGCAGCTCCGTAGCCAAACCGATGTGCAATGTGTCAGGATCACATTCTGTGGTTTACATCGGTACCCGGTGCAGCACGACTGTACCTTCGATTTCAAGGCATTAGGGAGGAAGGCCATCCCTAAAGCGAGCCCCGTCGGCAAAGCCGTGAAGCTCGATAAGATTTGATCTGACACCATACGGTTTGATCTGGATCGTGGATTTGTTCGATCGATGGTGAATGGGGGAGGATCAGGGGTCAGGGATTGTTCGTGAAGCGGAGGTACCGCTAAGGGTGGGTGCGATTGTCGGCGTCTGGTAATTGGTCGTGTGATGACACCGGTGAGTAGTGGTGGTTGAATTTGAGCAAGCCTATAAAAAATAAAAAATGCGAAAAAAACTGAGGAATTATTGTTTTATAGATCTTACTATTAATGATAATCTGTGGTTGTTCGGTGGAAGCTTCCTTCACCTATCCATTAGTGGCTAGGGCTCTGCAAGATTTCGTTGTGGGTGCTGTTGTAATGCGGAGATGGTTTTCATCGTACAGATGAGTTTTTGTTGATGTTAATAGAAGGAAAGGATGAACTTTCTTAATCCAAGGAAAAAAGAAAATAGCAAAGAAAAATTGTGAATGAGTGAAGGGAAGGAAGACATTGGAGAGAGGAGGTAAATATTTTAATTATTGGGTTACGCCTCAAATCGACGGAGACAGTGGTGCTGGGTTTCTTCATTCGTAACCTTGACCAGGAGAGCCAGCGTTTTCTTCTTTGGCCACCAAAGCCGCTTTTAGTTTCATATGGTTTCATTTCATCGGTGTCCAGGTCTCAGCCTTAGAACCCAAAGCAACACGAGTTCCTCTGTTTGTCTAATGAGTCTTAGTAAAATTATATATAAAATCATATATAAAAGAGTAAAATAGGTATTTAAAAAATAAAGTAATATTTTTCGTGTGGTTTTAGGAACAGAAGGGAGGTTTGTGTTGAGCTTTTCAAAAGTTTAGGGAAGGTTTTTCTTAAAGTAAAACTTGAGGTGAGGTTTTGTGATTGTTAGAAATTTTAGGGGAGATTTTTGTATTTTACCCTTTATTTTTATTTTAAGGATATAGCATATAAGGGCAACTTTTGGGCCCTAATATCAGTAAAAGTAATATTTAAAAAAAATTAATTAAAAAATAGGGTAACTTTTGAAAAATAATATCAATAAAGGTCAGAATCACTGTTCATCTTCTTCCTCTTGTAGTCTATTCACCAGTATCGCCACCCGCCGCCGCCGTCTCTACCTCCGCCCACTTCCGGCAATGTTGCCGGAGGCGGAGGCGGAGGCGGAGGTGGGTGGAGACAGGCGGAGGCATTGCCGGAGGCGACGGCAGACGGCGGCGGGCAACAACACTAGTGAATAGATTGCAAGAAGAAGAGGATGAACAATGATTCTGCCCTTTATTGATATTATTTTTCAAAAGTTACCATATTTTTGAAAATTTTTTAAAAATATTACTTTTACTGATATTAGGGCCCAAAATTTCCCTTATATGCTATTATCCCTTTATTTTATTTTGATCAAATTTATTTGAATGGGCATTAGGGTCAAAATTGTTATTTTCACTTTCATTTCATCATGTTAATTAAGTAAATCAATTGCAAACTATAGGGGTGTTTAATAAAATACAAACTATAGGTTAGATTTTAATAAGGCCATAAAACTATAGGGTGTTGCGAATCTACTACCCACAGTGTTCCCACATTCCTATACACAAAGTGTCCCCACAATGTGTCATGTAATCTCAAAGCAAACCATCTTTTTTCCTTTCCTCTCTCTCTCCCTCTCTCTCTCTTTGTGGAGGGGGTGGGGGGGGGGTAAAATCCTATAAAAAAAAAAAACTCTAGTGAGAGATTCTTCAAATCATAATCTTCCAACTTGCAGAACTTGTCCGATCTCTTTATCTCAGCCTGTATTACTATTTTCCAACTTAAAAGCAATAGAGCCCCTAAAAAAGTCCAAATTTACTTGGCCCATAAACCTCTAACCCTTAATCCCTTGAAATTGTGTCAACCTCTAACCCTAATTCTTGAAACTCCAGACAATAACTATTACAGCCCTTGTCTCCTCTAAAGATTCCGTGTCAACACCCCACCAGACATGAGCATTATGTCCACTATTCTTGAATTGATCAACCACAACATCCAAGACTAAATGACAACAAAAGACAACAGAGGTCAGATTTCACCATTAGAGGACATGGGTCTCCAACAAATGCAGTCCAATGTCTCTTATAACTTCTACCTTACCCATCTTCTTCCACTATTAAACTGAGGAACTACTTGTTGTAAAACATGGTCACAAGAAGAAAAGGCATTCAGTGACCCCAAAACCGTGCTTCTTCTCTTGTTACCTCTTACAATCAAGTGAACCTCCATCATGGCCCTCAATAAAATCTTGAGCTTTGAACTTTACCACTCCAAATGAGGTTGGAACTAACCGCAAATTTTTTCCCAACATGAGCTCCAAACCAAAATACTTGCACAATCCAACTCACCTTGTATTTCCTCTATGTGCATGGGAGGTAATCATAGTTCTTATAATTCCCCATTTAACATTGTTGGAGTGAAAAAGTTTTTAACAAATTCCCATGCAGGATAATTCACTCAATCGAGAGATTGAATTTTATTCCTTTGGGTAAGGCCCATTAAGGGAATCATATGGATTATTCCCCTTAATTACATTTATACAAGAAAGTAGAGAACACCTTTTGATTATGACTTAGAGAAATGAATGCATAAGACAAAAGAACTTTTCATTTGCATTCTTTTATATATTCTAAGTTTACGAGAATGAGAAAATAAAAGAAATACAATTGAGAAACTCCACAACAATACATTTCTCTCTTTCTTTTCTTTTTGATACAAAGAAGATTTCCTTCTCACTTTTTCTTCACAATAATTTGTAGTCAATCAAACAAAATTCTAACTATAGACAGCCTTAATCTTTTGGATTTTATATATGAAAAGGGAACTGTAGTTAGTCAAATTGATTATTTGATTATAGACAGTTTTCTGTATCCTTTTGTTCTTCATTTTTAATTGAAGGGAACCATAATCAACCCTTGGGAACAAGACTCTAGATGGTGTAATCCCTAACCTTTCTTTATAGAGGGACCATAATCAACCACCTAGTTGTAGTGGTTTCTTTCCCTCTATTTCCTTTTATAGTAGTAAAACAAAAGAGAGAGGAAGAAGGATATATATTAGAAGACACATATAGGAAATATTTGCAAAGAGGACTTTCCTCTTACCTACTTGTATTAGTGAGATTTCTTTCACTCTTCCCTCTCTTCCCCTAAGGACTTCTCTCTTCTAATGATGATGATGATGATGAATTCTCTTCTTTATCTTGGCTTTTCTTAGGAATTTCTATGAGTGGACACAAATCACACAATTTTCACTAAGGAGCCCCTTTTACTTTCCCCTTGGAGCTTAAATAGGAAGTGGGGTAGTTGTCCCCCTAGGTGAAGGACACCTGTCCTTCCTACTTAAAGAGAGGGAGCTCCAGTACAGGACACCTTATTTAATTGGGGTCAACTATGATATGGAAAAGATATGATATTTGAAAAAAGTCTGACCAGTCAACTAGAATCATACACGTGGTAGCCAATAGGTGTTATTCATCAAAATCCATGGGTGGGTTTTGATTGGTCAAAACTCTTTCCATACCATTGTCTTTCCCGCATCATAGATTTTTCCTATTTAATTTTGATGATTTAGCTAGCATATTAGAGAACCCATTTATTTGGGTTATACTGTTTAAATATTATTTGGATTAAAAAAAAAAAAGTCCTTCAACAAACATTGAAATAAATAAGACTAAAATGCAATGGTATGAAAAATAAAACTTCCGGAGCTCATTAATCTGGCACAAATAAGACTAGCATCATCTTGATGTGAATAATAATAATGCTAATAATAACCACCTGTTTGATGTGCTACTTTCTTTCTTCCATCCAATTGTCATTATATATATATAATGCCAGTTATAGCCTGGTGATATATACAATGTCGACTTGTTGAGGAGAATTAAATCTCCAATACAAGGCTACAAATTTGTGGAATTGAACCCGCTCCCATGTACATGTTCCACCTAGATAATATGCTATACTGTCACAATGGAGCAAGTATACCACACTTTTGCATGCCAAATACAAATAATCTAGACCAAATGTTCGGTACAGTTGCTCTAAAAAAGCATGCTTCTCTCTTGGCAACTCCTTAAGCATCACTGTCTTCCTCAAATGAGTAAAAGCTCTCTTCGTAGATTACTCCCATTGTCACCAGTAATCATTGCAGGAACATTCACCATTTCTGAAATGATGGAAACGGTTCCTATCCCTCACAAATATTTCACGATTAAAAACCTTTGAAATGAATTTAGTTGCATTGTGGCAATCTTTACAAACCCGCAAATTTTTTGAGATACGGATTGTTACTCCAGGTTTGGTTTTCAGCAAACCAAAGGCAATTGCAAGCTTCTCACTGTGGTAGTACAATGGATGTTCTTTCTCCTCCTCCTCAATATCATGCAATACTCCATCAGTGTCAGGCAAGTAGCCTGCAGGCCTTATGCTTTCCAGCATCTGATCTACTTTGTCATAGATTTCTTTAGCCTGGGGATGACCCCTGCCTCCAGCAATGAACTCATTGACAACGCCATCCATTTCAATCACTGAAAAGCCAGGGACCTTCTTCACACCCCTATCATTCATCAACCTTCTAACAGTAGCAACATCATCCCATCTACCAGCTTCTGCATATAGGTTAGCTAACAACACATAGCGTCCACTATTATGAGGCTCCAGTTCAATAACTTGTTTCCCTATTTTCTCTCCCAGCTCAATTTCTCGGTGAATCCTGCAGGCTCCAAGAAGGGCTCCCAAGACACCTGCATCAGGACTCATAGGCATCTCATCTATAAGATTTCTTGCTTCCTCTAACAGACCTGCTCTACCAAGAAGATCTACTATGCACCCAAAATGCTCCATCTTGGGCTCAATACCATAAACTTCGGTCATGTAACGGAAGTAATAGCGTCCTTCTTTGACCAAACCAGCATGGGCACATGCACTAAGAAGATTGACAAAAGTGATGTTATCTGGGGCTACGACCTCCTTCTCCATTTCCTTAAATAGTTGAATTGCAGCCTCTCCTTGCCCATGCATTGCTAGGCCTCCAATCATGCAATTCCATGAAGAAATACCTCTCTGGGACAATCCACCGAAGACTTCGATTGCCTTCTCCAAGAAACCACATTTGCAATACATGTCAATGACTGTTGTAGCAAGCTTTGAATCCATTTCAATCCCTCTGCTTTCAATATACCCATGTATCCATTCTCCTCGCTCAAGAGCTCCTAGACCTGTGCAAGCCGATAACATGCTTGCCGCCACAAACTTATCCAATTCCACTTTCTCTGCTCGCATCCTATCAAACACAGCAAATGCCTCATGGAAACGGTTACTTTGAACGTAAGCGGCAATCATGGCATTCCAAGACACAGAATTCCTCTCAGGCATCAAGCTGAAAACTTTATAAGCCTGGTCAACAAATCCCAGTCGAGAATACCCGGTAATTAAAGTTATCCAAGAGACAACATCCGGTTGATGAATCTTATCAAAAACTCTTTGTGCTTCTCCCAGACGCCCAAAATTCGCGTACATATGAATTAGATTGTTCTGAGAGACGAGATCCTCCCCAAACCCGAATTTCAAAACATGGGCATGAATTTGTTTTCCTTCTTCTGTCGCATTATCCATGCAGCAAGCTCTGAGGATTGATGGAAAGGTGAACCGGTTGGGCGCCACGGAATCTTGTAACATACGGAAATAGAAGAAAATGCAATTTCTTGTTAGTTGAGCTTCCAAGTAACCTCTAATAATGGTATTGTAAATGAAGGCATCTGGGTGGGGAAGCTTATCGAACACTTTCAGGGCGTAATTCAAGTCCCCTGATTCAGAGATCGCACAAAACTTGATTATTCGGCCCATGGCATCATTGTCCGTCGAAAGGCCGAGTCGGATGATTTGAGAGTGAAATTGCTTCAGCTGAGCCATGGTTGAGCAGAATTCGACGCAATGGAAGGTGGGCCGCTGGGTTCTCGGCAATCCAAGAGAGGGCGGCGGATCTTGGGGTAGCACAAGAGAGGTCATTGCATTAGGCCGTTAGCCGATAGAGCCGTGGGACTGGGAGTTCTATTGCTTGGCTGATAGTTCGTTCTTCGTTGCTTAATAACGGACAGAGAGTAGAATGGTTCGACCGGGTAAGTTGGCCTAACCGAACCTGCTATTATCTTTTTCTTTTTGCCTGAGCAACTGATATAACAAATTCTCAAAAAAAGTAAGAAAATTGAAAAGAAAAAGGATATTGTTCGCATGAAATTCCAGTTCAGTAGACAACATGGGGCTGACATGGATGAGAGACATGTCCACGTAGGATCCTTGTAGTTGGTTTGGACTTCAACCGATGTTTGTGACCTATTGCTGTCCAAGCTGGTCAAACTGTTCGACCCATCAATTGAAATAGATGGGTTTATTTAGAGTTCACATCTCCGCCTCACAAGGGTGTCAATGGACCGGTTTTGGATTGGACCCCGTCCAGTCCAAAATCAATTTGAATGAATTGGACCGACCAACAAGACATATTGGGTTAGATCAATCCAGTCCAAAATATTTATTAGATTGGATTGGACTTGGTCTATCCGTAACAAATTTATATTGGATTGGGTTGGATAAGCCAATATCTGATCCATTGATATAAGATAAGAATATATATAGCAATGGACCGGGTTATAGTTAAAACCAATCTAAATCAAAATGAAGTTGAATAGATTGAACGCTTCAAACATTGAATTGGACCGGTCCAAATTGGTCCAAAACATTCATTGGATTGGATTGGACTTAGTCTCATTTATAATGGACTCACATTGGACTGGATTGGATTTGACCAAATCCAGTCCACTTGACACCCCTACCCACAAGGGGTCACCCCACAATGTCCCACAGCATATCGCTACCGTGTATGGGGAACATCTCCTGATGATAGTACCATAAATGATGATGTCATCATTGAGAGATGTTCCCAATACACGGCAGGGATATATTGTGGGGCGGAGAAGTGAACTCGTTTATTTAGAGTTGCAAGTCGGGTTGTTTGGCTGGAAGAATTTAACTACATGGTCTTGGGTTAGGGTTTAGGCCCATTGAAACCAACCAGGTCCAAATTGGAACTCCTAGCTCCATTTTACTCCAAACCTAGAAATACAGAAATGCCTATACCAATACCAATGAACCATTCAAATGTTTATTGACCAGTAAATGGTTGTAGATAGAAATTTCAAATTACAATAACTATTATTATTATTATTATTAAGACAAATTTCTTAAGCTATTCCTACAATTTAATTAATTGACTAATTATACCCTTACTGTTTAACTATTGCCTTATACCATCCTATTTTTGACAATTGACTAAAATCTCTCTTACTCCATTATGCATAATTTACATGTGACCTTACATGACTATTATATTTTCAGAAAATCTCTAATTATGGTAAAAAATGCCCTTTTCAATTTGCCCTCTCTGAAGCCCGTAGCCGGTGAAGTATCCCAACTCTATTCTTCTCTTTCGTCTAATCATATTTTCCATTATGTTTCAGGATGGACATGAGCCCGAAGTAATACTAGGCGTTGGCGGTGGTGTTTTAGGTGCGGGGAGATTTTGCCCAAAAATATTCTCCGTTACGAAATTTATGCGTCTCAAGCTTATATATCGTCGGATATACCCAAGATGAAGGCATTGCTGGAGAATTCTCCCTCATCAAGACCAGCATGCATCTTGACTGTTATGGCATCAACCCCTTGTCTGAGCTTCCCAATCGGCATTGCACACTTTTCTTCAAATTCCCTAAGGATAGCCATCACGAAAGCCCAACAACCAGAGCATCACATCTAATGGAGAGCGAAAAGAGCTGCCGCAGCACAAACAATTGCAACACATATCACCGCAGCTCTAGGTTCAACAGAGGGTTGTCAATGCACAGTTAAAAGTGGTGTGAGGCTAGTTCCACGAAGAGAAAATCCCAATCAAAAGTTCAAACAGGGACGCGCCACATCCATTCAACATCGTAGGATCTTACTAGGTTGAACAGTGCAACCAGGACGTCGAGAACAAGCTTAGAGTTCTCTTTCGTGAAATTCAAAGAAGTAATTATTTTCTTTGGTGAAGAAGCAGAATCGTCGGGTGGAAGGAGGCAACTTTAGAGTTCTCTTTGGTGCAGTCGCATACAATCATACCTTCGCCGAACGAATTTACCACATTCTACCTTGATGCAGATAACCAGAGGACAGATGTTAATTACAACCAATTATGGCGACACCAAACCTCTTATGGAATAGGACACAAATTTAATTCAGGCGGCATGATTTGAAGTTCAACCTATCTTGCTCTCAGAGTAGAGACTTAATTCGATATCTTCAATCATGTTGAACATGTTGGACATATTGCACATTGCACTTGTTTCGCATGCAGAAACTACAGAACAACTAAGGCTCAGGAAGTATCTCTAAATCTTTACGATATTTGTTTCGTTGCATGTTCTACTTATTATTTGCTCTTTACTATTATAACTAGATTGTCTGCTTTAGATAGATAGTTGGTCTTCGTTGCTTGTTTTAGTTACCTTTTATTTCTTTTCTTCCTCTCTATCCCATTCTTGCTTCTTTTCTTGTCTTCTTTCTACCTCCTGTTCGCTCCTGTGTTCTTTCTCCTTTTCATCATGGATAATATCGAAGCTCTCAACTTGGCCTTTCAAAACATGCTCCAAGGTAATGGTCCATGAAATATAGAATTTGTTAATATTCAACCTCTGATCCCTCCTAGTGTTCATGAAGCTTGAAACCTTTCCTTAATCTATCACTTATTTCCTAGACTTACCGATCAATTTGAAGAAGCCGTTCATGGCCTTCATGATTTCTGGAACCTTAATTTGGATAAATTACTTTTAACCCATTTCATAGAGGTTACTTTCATTTAAACTTGAAGAGGATTATACTCGAATCCATAACAATGGTCCTTGGACTCTCAACGGTAAGTGGATCTTAATGGAACCTTGGGTCCTAGATAGGCCCCAGTATTCTTGGAATATACAGCAAATTGAGATTTGGGTCCAACTTCACAATTTACCCTTTGAAACTCTCTCTATAGATGTTGGTTATCCTTTGTTTGAACGTTTAGGACCCACTAGGTTCATTTCATTGTACAAAATTTCATCCGTGCTAAGGTCACCACTTTAGTTGATAGACCTCTGAAAGTTGGTTGTTTTGTCAGTATTCATCAATGGGTAACTTACCGTTAGGGGTGGTTCGAGCCGAGCCGAGCTGAATTTAAAATCAAATTCTCTCTAAATTTCAACAAGCCTCTAGTCAATTAATAAATTTTGAAAATTTTGGAGTCTATTATAGTAAAAATATCCATCATCGACATCAATGCATGATCAAAAGACAACTTCATATAGACTCCCTCAATCAGCACTCTAAATATCTAGGCATTCCTTTTCTTTGGTCCCAAAAGAGACATGCCCAACTTAACTATATCCTGGATAATATGAAAGCTAAGTTAAATAATTGGAGAGCTTCTGCTATCAGTCAAGCTAGTAAAAAGATTTTGATTCAATCAGTTCTTCAAGCCCTATATATTCATTCAATTCTCCCAGAAAACTATACATCAAAGGAACAAAACAGTTAAAAACCTCTGGTGGAATACCTCATAATCTTGAAAACATCCTTACTGGTGGGGCTCTTGGAATACTTTGTTATTATCAAAAGCTTTTGGTGCTTTAGGTTTTAAAAACCTCACTCTGGTAAATCATGCTATTCTCAAGAAAATTGCCTAGAAATTCTTGAATGAACAGCATAAAATCTGGGCACAAATTTGGAAATCCAAATATCTCAAGCCAGAGAATATAATTCCTTACATCACTCCCTCAACCGCTTCCATTTGATGGAAATCTATCTGCCCAAAAATTAGAGAATTAGCATCTGAAACAAGATATCTAGTCAATGAAAATTCCGATTTCCTAATCTCTAACTTTCCTTGGATTCCAAAAAAAATAAAAAATTCCACTAGATTACCTTTCCCATTTCTCCTCACCTGAGAAATCTTAATATGCCATCCCTCATTTCTGAAGGTTAGTGGAATTCTCTTGTAATTCATCAAAACATCACAAGAGAAGAGGCTATGGAAATTTTACAGACCCCTATTTTTCCAATCAATAATAATCTACACTGGATTTGGACACAACATCATTCTGGAATATATACAAGTGAAGAATACAAAATTAAAGAGAAAATTGCTATTCCTCAACTTTCAAATGACTTTAAATTCTGTTTATCCAAAATTTGGAAATTAACGGTTCCTTCTCGGTATCAACTTTTTATATGACGAGTTCTAAATAACTCTCTTCCAGTAAAAGCTTCTCTCTTTTCAAAATCTACTGATAAGGTGGGCATTCTTTGTGGTCAGTCTGAAGATACTACTGCTCATCTTTTTTTTAATTGCCCTTTTGCTCGAGCAGTTTTATTTGGTAATCCTTGGAATCTTAACTTAATCATTACCTCTCAGCAATCTTGGACTACCTACTTTATAAATCTTTATAATGAAATTGTTGATAATCAACTTTTTCTCCAAGTTTTAAATTGGATTACAGTTGCCAGCTATTATGTTTGGTATGCAAGGAATAGAAAGATTTTGAAAATAAACAGATTCTTCCCTTTCAAATCATTTCTATAGTCAAAAGAATCTTTCAAAATTCCTCACAAGTTTCATCACTAGAAAATCTGTTGCACTCTCCCTCTCACAGTAATATTTTAAATCTGTCTATCAATTGTACTACTGAATTAATCATTTTTACTGATGCAGGCAAAATTTTTGTTTCTTCCTTTACATTCGGTATTGTGATTTTAAATGCAAACCTTCAATGTTTAAAAATCATCAGAAGTCGAACATCTCATCCTTCTGCTATTGATCAAGCAGAACTCTTTGCTATTTTGCAGGTTTTTTTGGAATTACAACAATGAAGGCAAAAACAAATTTGAATTTGTTCTAATAATCTACAAGTTATACAGGCTCTGCACAAGGACTCTCCCCTACATTGGTTCTGCTACTGGCTTTTGCTAAGAACCAAGAATTTAATTTCCCTGTTAAACCTCCATGTTACTTTCCAATATGTAAACAAAACTTTCAATATACCAACTCACAAAGTGTACCAACAGGCAAAAATTCATCCTTTGTCTTATTTTGCATACAATGACTATCCTAATGGGATCCCGAGAGTTGAGCAGTTTGTACATATTTATATGCTTTAATATATATTGTGTTTAACTTTCCAAAAAAAAAAAGAAGTTCAAGAGAGTATTGAACCCAACTCCCTATTATTTGATTATTTTATTTTTCTTAACTCAAAAATAAAAATACAAGTAAAAGGAGATATGGGCTTTGAGTTCAAATCAGCCCCCCATGATGTCCCACAACACATCTTTGCTGTGTATTAGAAACATCCCCCGATGATGACATCATCATTTCTGGTATTATCATCAGGAGATGTTTCCAATACAAGGCGGGAATGTGTTGTGGGACGTTGTGAGAGGCAATCTTGTGGGGGGCTGATTTGATCTCGCTTTCTTTCTGTTTCCCCATATCTCTCCTTAGATCCCGCCGTTAATAGAAAAATGAGAGAAAACCTAACCCTCTTCGTTAGCATGGGACAGAAACCTGATGGCTGGATCGAAAAGGCAGCAATTGATGGATTGGAAATGATTGGATTGAATCTCAACTCAACATGAGACCTCGTTGACTCCCAAGCAAAGTGGGCACCCGTATCAAACCAGCTAAATAGAACTTGTTTTCATCGTCCAAATGAATACAGTAATGTATTCAATCCATCGATCTGCTAGTACTAATGCAAGAATTTGTAATAGTTCAATACCATGGATTTGGGCAACTGATAAATCTATTGGACATGGCTCGGGAAGACTGATGCATTGTAAGCCTTCCGATCTAAATAGCAGTGCTATTGATGATTCTACAACCTCCCTGAACTCATCCATCAATTCGCCCAATCTGCAGCCTCACAAGTCTGCTCTATATTCTCTAAGATGGCCGACGACAAAGACGAGATTATGTGTCATCTGAGGTCGTTAGAGGAAAATGGAAAATGATAGAGGAAAAATTGGATGCCACAAGCATCGTCCTCGTCTTCGTCACAAACATCGATTTCAGCGTGCTACTTCGGTTTCATTTTGGGTTCTATTTGGGTTTTCTTTTGACAATTTGAAGAATGGTAGAGGGTAAATTTGACATTTTGTTTTTTCCATTAACACTTAACGACAATCATGGTGTTTGGAAGCGTGGGTGCTTTTTGGGACTGATTTTCAAGAAAAAAAGCCCATTCTTCCAAGACCTATTTTTTACAAAAAAAAAAAAAAAAACGCTTTTGCCACGTAGGCAGTGAGCAACACTATGTTGTTTGGTAAGGTGATTTTCATCACCGTTTTTCATGTATGTGCTGACAGGTAAGCACCACATAGGATACACATCAATCAACCGTTGGGGGAAACGGTTCACCGATGCATAAAACACCAAATTTGGCATTTCATGCATCGGTGGGGTCCCAATTTTTGAGGCATGCCCGATTTTTTAATAATCGGCTGAACCAAATAATGAGATACAGGGGTGTTTGTTGAAACGCCTATGTGGATCCAACGCGGCACCATTTTTTTGAAAAGTGGCCACGGTTCCAAACATCTCAAATGTCAATTGTTAGAAATAGTAAGGGTGGTGCAAGACAATAGTTAAACGGTAAGGGTATAATTAGTCTATTAGCTAAATAGTAGGGGTAGTTTAAAAAAATTATTATTATTATTGTTATAGTTGTTGTTGTTGT
Source organism: Nelumbo nucifera (assembly GCF_000365185.1). The sequence continues at coordinate 6,891,568 of NW_010729082.1, forward strand.
TAGGTTCACATCCGCCTCCCATAGAGTTGTTCCCCAAATACATCCCACGCGTTGTGGGCGCGCCACGTGTCCACCTACACGCGGATTAAAGAAACTCGTGCAGAGCTAATGGGACGGTTGTTAGCTCCGCCCTATTAACTCCCTCTCACCCAAAAGGGCATCATCCCGTAGGCTATTCTATGTTCATATCCTCTTTCTCCAAACTCTAATCTCGGAGTTGAAACCTCCACCTTCCGTAACCCGCCGGAGATTGCCCCCTTCGAGTTCCATCGGTCGGCGTCGATGGCCGTTCCGACAGGAGGTAAGTATCCTCGACCTTCCATAAGTTTTTTTCATTTTCGACCTTGTTTTTTTTTCTCTCATTTTCTACCGTTCTTAGATCTGAAACCCGCCGAAGTGGGAGCCCCCTTCAAGTTTGTTTGTTTTGACTTTGTTTTTCTTCACTATAACGAAATCAATTGATTTCTCCGTATAGATGGTTCCCCTAAAAAGCTTCTCACCTGCAATCTTTACAACTTTTTCCTTCTTTTTCACAAAAACTTTAACTACTTCCATTGGCGATGTAGGCCATGAACGTGAATCAAACATTACCAGTTTACCACCACCACTAGAGACTGTGGTTCCTTTTTTTTCTCCTAAAAGGAACCATTGAAATCTTTTCAAGATCCCCAAAAGCTCATTTTGGGGTTTGGACGGCTTCTCCTTTTATCCTTTTCTTGTTGTTTGCTTCGCATGGCAATCATACCAGACTACCAATGTTGTTAGTGTTGTTACAGTTACACTAAATAAAATTCTTTCTTACGAGAATCCAAACTGATGTGTCCACTTCCTCCCGTGGAAAACGGGAAAAAATAAAAACTTGTGGGTTAGAAACTTGGAGTTCAGAGAGAAAAAGAAAGAAAGAGATGAAAAGAAACAACTCCAAGTATGATCAAAACCATCCAATTTCAAGTTCTATCAATACACATTTCTGCAACTCAAAAACCATAATGTCATCGCCAAGTATTTTTTGTTTTCTTTCTTTCCTATAATCATCATCAAATGAATAACTACATTCACTCTCCCCAAAAGAAAGAGAGTTGAAAGAGTCAGAGAAAATAAAATTGAAAAAAAAAATTGTAAACAAGAAATTTCTTTATGGGCTCTTACAAGCATAGATCAACAAAGAAAACTCAACTCTCTATTAGTCCTTCTGCATTGTCTTCTCCTCCAACCACAACTGGCTGTCCAACTCGCTTCTTGTCCTAAACATGAAAATAGCATATCCAGAGTCTGGATTGAAGAACCAGTTATGAACATCCCACATCATATCAACTAGCAACCCATCAACAAAGATGGTCTGGTTCCCTCTAAAATTCCACTACAACCTCCTCACTCGAATTACCTTCCTCTTATTGATATAGACTGATAGCACCGGATACTTCAACCCTTTGTCTTCTCCGTTGCATCTGTTCAAAATGTCGTGGGCCGTCCCAGTATCGTAGAATTGCGCCTTGGTCGAATACAAAGGGTTCCATGAGAAATGCTCTATTTGGGAGACCAAAGAGAAATGCTCTATTCGAGAGACAACTTCTAGCAGGCCACTTCTTCACCCATGTTTCTAAGGACTAGTCCAAGCTCAGAGTCAGCCACGACCACAATATAGAATTCGTCAACTAGTTCAAGACCTAAGTTTCAACTCTAAGATTAGAGTCTGGAGAAAGAGGATACGAACACAGAATAGCCTAGGGGATAATGCCCTTTTGGGCGAGAGGGAGTTAACGGGGCAGAGCTAACGGCCGTCCCCTTAGCTTTGCACGAGTTTCTTTAATCCGCGTGTAGGCGGACAGGCAGCGTGCCCACAACACATGGGATGTATTTGGGGGGCAACTCTGTGGGGGGCGGATGTGAACCATTGTTGTTGTTGTTGTTATTATTATCACACATTTTATTTAATATAATGAATATATAATATGAGAGAATGGAGATGTGTTCAAACTTTTCTTACAGCTTTTTATAAATTTTGTATTTTATATATTCTCAAATTTATTTATTTAATTATGATATCATGGGTTTTCTCACATAAATGTGGTTTCATTTCTGGTCAATTTTGAATTAAGTATTCCATTTCCATCATTAATAAAAATGAGTTTTATTTATTGTGATGAATATGATATTAGAGACATGCCCAAATTTGTATAATTTTTGTATTTCTATTTATTTTAAAGATGTTATTATATTATAGCATCAACTTATCCAATTGACCTAGATGATTGAATCATTGACTTATCTCTTGAAAAGGAAAATTTTCATTTTCATTATTAATAAACATATTTCTTATTCATTATGTGCTTATTTTTTGGGGTTCAGATTGGTGTCCCATAGAGCGCACCCCACATGCACATCTCATCGTGCATTGGGAACATCTCTCATACCTGTCATGAGGAGATGTGCCCAATACATGATTGGAGGTTGTGGAGCATGTGTAGGGCACTGATGTGATTTCTATTTATTATTTAATATGATGAACATATAATATTAGAGTTTTCCATTTTTTTATAGAATTTTTTTCTTTATTTTTTTTTTTTTGCATTACATCTATTTTTTATATTTCATTTAATTATGACATTATTGATTGACTTGTTTGTGAATTGACATAGAAGGTTGAACCACCAACCTACTACCCAAATGGAAGATGGTTTCATTTTTTTGGTTGGATTTAAAAAACATAGTTTTTTATAGTATTAAAATTATATGGTATATATAGCCACATAAATTTAATTAGAAAATATTTTATGTAAAATTAGTGGAATTTAATGGTGAGAAATATAAATGCCTTAAATATAGGAATTAACAAGAGAAAATAGGAATTAATACCTTAATCATAGGTTTTAATGAAAGCAAAGTTTAAAGTATCACAAATGTAAGGTGTATCGGAAAGATAATTTTAAGAGACATATTAGGATACTTTTGGATACATATGGATATAGACGAAAAATCAAGATACACAGAAATATGTTAAAAAACTCAAATAAATCCTAAAAAAATATATTAATGATGATAGTTACAAGTTTTATATGATTGTAAATAAGTTATTTAAAAGTAAAAAAACTATAATTTAATGGTCCATATAAAATTCAAGATATTGGGACATACTTAGTAACTACTGGCAAATGATGGTATAACTAAAATGTGAAAAAACAAAAAACAAAAACTAAAATGTATATTGATATACATTAGTTTTAAAATAATCAATATAATTTATCTTAATATTTATTAATACATAAATTTTAATAATTAATTCTAACATTTATTGATAAGCATACACTAAGAAAAAAGAGAAAATTTACTTAAAAATAAAAATTCATAAACTTATAGAAATCAAATGGGTGTGGCTTATTGGTGAACCTCTAGTTGTTAAAGCCTAATGGCTAAGTTTCAAATCTTGTTATTACTAAGTTTGTAGTTTTATACTAACAAAATGAATTTAATGAGAAAGATGGTTATTAAATAATGAAATTAATGAGAAGAGATTCCAATTAGGCACTAAAATTGAAATTCAAATTTAAAACTATACATTAAGTACGGGAATAATTAACTAATTAATGACAGAAATTACACTTAAATATAGGAGTAAATACAAAATTAATGAGAAACCTTGAATGAAAGGGAATTCGATGAAATAAAAGTGATAAGGATGATAGGGGACCTTCTTGTACTCATCTTTACACCCTTATTCATGGGTCGGGCCGAGTCGGGCTTTGCCTCTTTATCAATAGAAAATGTGCAGGTCCAAGCCCGAGCCCGACCCAAAGCCCAATCTGTACACAAAAAGTCTTATTTTCAGTATACTTTTATAAATTAATATTATATTAATTTAGTAATAATTTAATAAATTAATAAACTAATTTGTATTTCTTAACAATAAATTAATATTTATTAATAATTTAATAAATAAATATATATATATATATATATTTATTATATATAACATAAGTGTTTTTTTATTATATGTAATAGTATCGGGTCAGGCTTATTTGAGAAATCCCAAGCCCAGCCTGAAAAATAATCGGGCCTGGTATTTAAAGCCCATGGGCCTAAAATTTTATCCAAGCTCAAAAAATAATGGGTTGGGCTGGGCCGAGTCGTCGAGATACTTGGCTCATGAACATGTCTATTATATAGGATGATTGCATTTTATTTTCAAGGGCTGACCTAAATCAATGTCACATTATTAATGAAGCTATAAATCTTTTTACTAAGTGTTCAGGTTTGACAATAAATAAAAGCAAGTCCTCCATTTATTTTAGTTGAAACACTTCGTCATGGCCTAGGAATATGACGCCCATGATCTTAAGAATGCCTCAAGGAGACATTAAAACAAGATACCTTGGAGTTCCTTTGGCTATGGGTAGAAGCAAAACAGGGATACTTTTAAATATTTTATCTTCAATGTAATCAAATGGGGATTCCTAGAAGGGAGCTATTCTTTTAATCCCAGGTAGGGAGGTGTTGATAAAGGCATATGATCTTTGTAAAAAGTTAAACAGTGCCATGACAAATGTTCTTTGGGGTCAAAAGAAGTCTGAAAAGAAAATTCATTGGATTGCTTGGAAAAAGTTATGCTGCTCAAATGTGTTGGAAGGTTTTCGATTTAGGAATGTTCTCTTTTGGTAAAGACAGCTTGAAATTTAATGAAAAATCAAGAGACTCTAATGGTCTCAGGTTCTAAAAGATGTCTACTTTCCCCAAGTATCCTTTTGGAATGCTTCTATTAGCTCCCATCCTTCTTGGGTATGGAGAAGTCTCTTATATGGTAGGAAGCTTCTCAAGAAAGGAGTGATTTGGCGGGTAGGTAATGGGGAAAATATTAATATTTGAGTGGACCTTTTGGGTCCCAAAATTCAATCTGAAAGGCCTAGACTCTCAAATTCAAAAAGTTGCTTAATTGATAAAATCATCAATCCCGGTCATGGAATTTAAATACTCTTAGAAGTCTCTTTCCTATGGAGGAAACCCGAACAATTAGTGAGGCCATGGAGAGAGATATAGCAGTTGCTAATACTATAAATTTGGAATTTAACTCTGGCTATGTTTGGTTTGAAGGAAAAAGTAGAGAAAAGAAGGGAAATGTAGAAAAATTTATACAAGGTTTGTAAAGGTTTCCTAAACTTTTCCTTCCTCTCTACTTTTTCCTTCAAGCCAAACACAATCTAAGAATTCAGTTCTTTATTTGGAGTTGTGTTCACAATGTGATCCCTTCATTTCCCTTTTGGAGGGCAATATAGTTTGGTTTGGGCATCCAAATTCTAGAAGACTCGATACAACAAAACAACTTGTAGAATTGGTTCTGTCATTGGATTGGAGATCAAATTTCTTATGACTCCAAAATGAAAGCTTTAATGGTTATTGTTTTCAGGCTGATTTGAGAGGAGAGGAACGAAATCCTTTTCCAAGGCTCTCCTGGATATCCACAAAAAATTATCACTCAAGAAGTTCAACTGCAGACTGAGATGTAGGATTTTCAAAATAAAAACTTTTCCAATGAATCGATGGGTAGAGCACCTTCTTGGACTAGACCCCCTATTGGTTTTGGGAAGCTAAACTCTGATGCCTCTAGAAGTGTGTACTCTAATCGGGCGGCAGTAGGTTTTATCCATTGGTAAGTGGAAATTTGATTGCAGCAGGTGGAATGAAAGTCCCTTCTTTGGCAGTGCTGGTCCTAGAACGTTAAGCATTGAGAAGAGGCTTGGCGATAGTGGCGGATCCAATACCTTTGATCAGTGGGGGCAGGCATCAACTTAATTACACTGTTTTCAAAATTGGATCGGATCAGACGGTTGGATCAGAAAAACCGAGAATCGGTCACCTGACCAGTTCCGTTTTCCTTCAAAACCGATTTTTCCCTCAAAACCGTTGATTTTGGTCAGCAAACCACTGAATCGGTTGGTTAACCGTTTAAACTGTTCGAATGATTTTGACCGTTTTCCAATTTTTTTATTTTTTTATTTTTTTGTTAGAACGGGCTGGTCATTTGGGTCGAACGGTCAGACCGTTCAAACCGGTAACGGACCCCTGACTGGTTCAATCACCAGTTCATTTTTAAAAACCATGCTTAATTATAATATGATAGGTTTTGGGTGGAGACCATACTCCCCAATCCCTGACTATATATAGTAGCTAGTAGGAACGTGGAAATTTGCCTTCTCTAGGTTTGAGGAGACGAAATAAAGAGATAAGATTGAGCTATAGGGATAACAATAATAAAACAGGTCCTAAAGGAAATTGTTGTTCTTGTCAAAGACAAAATCATGTTTCCATATATTTTTTTTTAAGTTATTGGAATACTCTTGCAAGCCAAGACCAAGGAGCTCACCTTCTTTTTGGTTTCTATTACAGTTCGAGTGGGAGACAGGGAAGAGTTCATGGGTGACACAAAGTTGGCATTTTGTTTCTATAACAATCCAATATACAGTCCGAAATTTGTGAGAGTTAGGGGAAGAAATTGTGGGAGAGAGAAGATTTGGTTCAAAAGGGATATGACATAAATACCCTTTATATGCATAGATAGGAGGGGGGTGGAACCTGTCCATTTATATGCATATACGAGGGGGGTGGAACCTGTCCAGTGAAAATTCTAGAAAAAAAAAAAGGGTTATTCCCTCTTTTATAACTAGTATAAATGAGTTGTAATCTATTACTTTGGTTCTATTGTTAAACAAACAAATTATGGGATTAGTAACTCGTGTGATCATGGGGATGATGAGGAAATGACTAAAATGAAATCTATGGGATAAAAAAAAAAAAAAAAACTTGTCCATAAATCCAAGAAAATACTCAATTGATAATGTATATTCAAAGATATAATCCACAGGACCTTGTGAACACATTTAAAAGTAACATACTGAGACCTAGGAAATACTCATGGACAAAGACAAATGCAAGAGATATTTGCCATGAATTACCTTTCAAAGACCATCATTGAGATAATGCATGTTGTTCACATCAATTCCTTTGTTAATAGCTCTTATGTCTTGTAAAGCCAATTGCAAGTGTGTGTTTCTTTCCTTTAGCCATAATGGCCATGGGAGTTTCCTCTGGCACTCCATCATCCGAAGCACCATCAGGAGATGTAAAGCCTAAGACACATTATGTTTGCACCAGAAAGGACAAATGTAATTGCACCCCTATCTACTTGTAACTTTTTCATTATATCAGGATATTGATGAAGAAGTTGTAATGTTGGCACGAAAGGACCATTACAAACATTGAAAAATAGCGGGGATTCACCACAACCATATTCAGATGATTTTGGCATTTGGAAACAAAGAGAGGTGATTTCTTTGGTAGCAAATCATCCAAAACTGGCTCTAGGCCTGGGTACTCATCTGCAATACTTTGTCAGATCTTGCGCTTTACAGATGCTTTCACTTGATTTTGTGAAGATACATCTTCAGAAGAGAACTTCTTGAACATGTTCGCAGGTTTAGACAAAAATGGAGAATCACCAAATCCCATCCAAAGCCAAGACTAACTCTGCAAGATACTATCACAAAACCAGAAGAAAATGCCCTTTCCATTTGAATTTTAATTACGGAAATGCCCTTTCCATTTGAATACAATCTAGTAAGGCTATAAGGTCAAGTTTGTCATATTTTCAAAATTACATCCAATGACCACTGCTACCACTTTGTCACTTCTAAAATAGACACTAAGGTTCAGAACTCAAAGCCCTTCTTCCTCCTCCCCCTCCTCCTCTCTCCCTCCCTCCCTCCCTCTCTCTCTCTCTCCCTCTCCATCTTTCTTGCAACTCCTCGTTTCCAAATGTATCGGTCTCACTTGTTTTTTTGCTCTCCTCTGCCCTGCTTTATTCTGTAAACCGCCAACTCACACTTAAAGCAACTTTTTCAACCACCCAATTCACATTCTTTGTACTTTGTAAGAATCTGATCGAGTCTGTGTAACTGGGGTTGGTATTGCTTGCAATGGTGCAACCATGACCAAGTGACTAACTAGGCTTATAATCGAATCAACAAAATCTGCGCTTGATCCAATTACTAAGAACCTACATCTGAATCCGATCCAAAATCCAACCGGATTTAAAAACTCGGATTCAAATTCGAATCCTAATGGACTTGGGTCGTATTTAGACTTAATCTAACTCAGCGATAAATTTTCTAAAATACCAGAAAATAAAAATTTTATTTATTTGTCAACTTTTATATATAAAAAATTAATATAAATATAACATATTAAATTTACGAAAAATTCCCGATTAGTACCCTGTACTTTGGGCCTACTGTCACTTTGGTCCCCGAACTTTAAAATGCGACAGATCAGTACCCGGACTTTTAAAACGTAACAATCAAGTACCTGTCATTAACTAGTTGTTAACCATCCGTTAAGTGTAATTTGAAAAAGACACAAATGCCCTTCAAGTGTTATTTAATTTTCTTTGTCAACCATCTAAACGTTGACAAAAAATTACCGGTCCCAAATCCTGCTTGCCTTTTCCATTCAAGAAAGTTGGGGTCACCTTTTGAGTGGGCATTCTAGTGACCCTAACTTTTTTGAATAAAAGAGGCAAGGATCTGAAATTGTTAATTTTTTGTCAACGTTTGAATGATTGATAAAGAAAATTAGATGACACTCGAAGGGCATTTGTGTCTTTTTCAAATGCCACTTAATGGCTGGTGATGAAGGGTGATTCGTCCCGACCTCGTAACAAGGGGACACGTGAGCATGACTCAACATAAATGACAACTCGGCATGACAGCCTAGCCGCAACTCGGCATGATGAGCTCGCTGGAGCCTAGCCTGACAGCTCGGCACAGGTAGCAGCTCGCTACAAGGTGGTATTCAGGTTACCCCGAGCTCTCCCAAAGGGGGAGCGCCCCGAGGTCCCTCCAAGTGAGGAGTCCCGAGCTCCCCCCCAAGTAAGGAGGCCCTGATCTTCTCCTCAGTAAGGAGCCCCCGAGCTCCTCCTCAAGAAGGGAGCACCCCGATCTAAGATCCTTGGGTAAGGAACATCCTGAACTGAAGACACTCCGAGTAAGCACTATTAGTGCTCCAGTCCGTACTTGCCTCAAAGGCCCGCCTCGAGCAGAGGCACCCCGGCGCATCACCAGCATCTTGGTACAAGGAAGCTCGATGCAAGGTAGCTCGGTCCCAAGTAGCTCGGCACAAGGTAGCTCGGCTACTTGTAGGAAGATCTGCCTGACAACCGTACCTGCCGAATCTGGAGGCTGCGCCCACGTCTCTCGCCAAGCAGCGCCGTGCCTGACAACGCCTCATGCCTGACAGAGCCGTACCCTGTAACGGTTACCTATGCCTACCACCTCAGGTTTGGCAGTAACGACTGCAGCAGAGAATCAGAGGCAATTATGCCAGATTTGACAGGGCATCAGTAAAAAAAGGCCCCGACCCCAAAGGGACAAAGGTAATTGCATTTGCGCTATCTGCACTCTAGCTTTCTTCATCTTCTCTGCAATTTTCTCTCTCAGAGTTCTAACTTAAGCATCGGAGTGTTCCCACCGGGCAAGCTCCCCGGGAATCCTTCATCCTCTTCTTCTTCTCAGGTACCGTCCGTCACCAGCTTGGAGTGCAGCCCCCTGCCAGCTAAGAGTGCTCAAATCGCGCACCATCATTTGGCGTCGTTTGTGGGAACTGCTTCAGAAAAGCCTCTCACCAAGCAACTTCGGAAAGACTTCTATGGCTTCCTCCAGCAACGCCGGATGAAGTGCCGACCAAAATACCTCCGGGGGACGACCTCAGCTCCCTACCGTCTGTGTTGGCCAGTTCACTGTACCCCTCTCCGCGGGCGGAGTCCCTACCCTGAGCGCGCCTCAAATCAGGGCGCCGGTAAGTGCTCCACTCCCCTCGCCGGTAGAGACGACCTTTGCAGTACCGTCAATTCTCCCGGTGGCCGGACAGAACCAACTGGAAAACCTGGTACACTGCATGCAAGCTCAAATGCAGCAGGTCCATCAGTTTCAGTTGTACCAGCAGCAAATGCTCCACCACGTCTACCAACAGTAGTACCAACAACAGTTCCCACCGCTACCTCAGCATCAACAGCAAGTCCCACCTCGACACCCCGCTGCACAGCAGGTCCAGCCCCACCGTCGCGGCGAACGTCTCCCCCACCGAGGAGAGACCACCCGAACTCAGAACCCCCTTGGGAGTCAGGTCTCATCCCATGGTAGGAGGGAAAGACAAGTTACTCCCCCCACCTCGCAACCTGTAGTCAGGTCGGCGGACTCTCAGCCGATGAGGTAGTCAACTCGGTACTAATAAAAGAGGTAGATCGGGTCCAACGGCCTATCTACTATGTTAGCAAAGTGTTGCAGGGGGCAGAGACGAGGTATCCAGAGATCGAAAAGTAGGCGTATGCTCTAGTTGTTGCAGCTCGGAAGCTTCATCCATACTTCCAAGCTCATACTATCGTTATTCTCACCAATAAGCCTTTGAGGCAAGTCTTGCTCAAGCCCGAGGTGTCTAGTAGGTTGGCGAAGTGGGCCATCAAGCTCAGCAAGTACGGCATACAGTACAAGCCGCGAACTGCTATCAAGGCCCAAGCCTTAGCTGACTTTGTCGCATAATGTAGTTTCAGCATCGAAGTTCACAGGCCAAATGAGCCCGAGCACCGCGAGGGAGCAACCAGTGCGGCTTCTCTCCTAGTTAGATTAAACCCGAACTGGGATGAGGATCCTTGGAGCCTTCATGTGGACGGCTCGTCAAATCAGCAGGGCAGTAGAGCTGGAATCGTTCTGTACGGGCCAAGCGGTGCGAAACTGGAGTACGTGCTATGCTTTGAGTTCGCTGCATCCAACAATGAAGCGGAGTACGAGGCGTTAATAGTCGGGCTGGCTCTAGCAAATGAAGTGAAAGCCAAGCACATCGTCATCTACAGTGACTTCCAACTCGTGGTCAACCAAGTCACAGGTGAATATGAAGCTCTCGAGCCGACCATGGTCGCCTACTTAGCCAAAGTAAGAGAGGCTTTGCTCAACTTCTAGTCCTACTTCATCAAGCAAATCCAGAGATTAGAGAACGCTGAGGCCGATGCCCTGTTCCGATTGGCCAGCACAACTGATAATACCATGAGAACCGTGTACATAGAGAACCTTCCTCGGCCTAGCATTCTCGGGAAGGCAAAGGAGGTTGGTCCTGTTGTACAAGCAGAGCAGAGCTGGATTGATCTGCTCGCGAGCTTCCTGCTGCACGGGACCCTCCCTACAGATCGTAATGTTGCTAGAAGGGTAGAGCGTCAGGCAGCCAAATACGTCATGATAGACGAATGGCTGTACCAAAGATCTTACACGCTCCCCTATCTGCGCTGCTTGCGACCTTCCGAGGCCGAGCTCGTGCTCCGCGACACTCATGAGGGCCTGTGCGGTGGACACTTGGGGGGCAAGGCTCTCGCCCAGAAAGCGCTACGACAGGGCTACTACTAGCCAATGATGAAGGCAGATGCGATCGAGTTCGTCAGAAAATGCAACAAATGTCAGAAGCACGCCAACATCCACCACCAGCCCGTGGCCTTTCACGCAATGGGGGATTGATATACTCGGACCATTTCCACCAGCGACAGGACAGAGGAGGTTCCTAGTGGTAGCAGTTGATTATTTCAATAAGTGGGTGGAGGCCGAACCTCTCACAACGATCACAACAAGGAATGTGCAGAACTTCTTCTAGAAGAATACAGTTTACCGTTTCCGTCTACTCCAAGTACTCATTTCTGACAACGGTAAGCAGTTCGAGGACATAAAATTCCAGAACTGGTGCAAAGATATGGGAATACAACAAAATTTTACCTCGGTGGCACACCCTCAAGCAAACGGTCAAGCAGAGGTCACGAACAGAGCCATTCTCCATAGATTGAAGGCACGCCTTGACCGAGCTAAGGGACTCTGAGTAGATGAGCTACCTAGTGTACTATGGGCTTATCGGACCACGGCGAAGACCACAACAGGCGAAACCCCCTTCAACCTCACTTATGGCACCGAGGCAGTCATCCCGACCAAGATCGAGGTTCCTACACTACGTCTAGAAGTGTACGATGACAAAACCAACGAAGATGGGCTACGCACCAACCTCAACCTACTTGACAAGGTACGGGACCTCGCATACATTAGGATCGCGGCCTACCAGCAGAGAGTAGCTCAGTACTATAACGCTAGGGTCAAGAAGTGAAACCTCCGCGTTGGAGACCTGGTTCTTCGTAAAGTCATGGTGCCTAAGCCTGGTGTTGGTAAGCTCGGGCCAAATTGTGAAGGACCCTACCGAGTAAAGCGGGTGCTCGGGGAAGGAACGTATGAGCTCGAAACCCTAGAAGGGAAGTAGGTACCTCGGGCATGGAACATTGTCAACCCAAGGCAATATTACCTGTGATTGCCCAGGAGAGTGGACTATTAAGTCGCTCCCCCAGCCTAAGGGCTAAAAAGCCGAGCTAAGGACCTCGGTGCCCAGTCGCCTCTTCGGCATGGGCGAACTCCAGGAGAGTGGACTATTAAGTCGCTCCCCCAGTTTAAGGGCTAAAAATCCGAGCTAAAGACCTCGGTGCCCAGTCGCCTCTTTGGCATGGGCGAACTCCAGGAGAGTGGACTATTAAGTCGCTCCCCCAGCCTAAGGGATAAAAAGCCGAGCTAAGGACCTTTGCGCCCAATCGCTTCTTCGGCATAGGCAAACTCTAGGAGAGCAGACTATAAGTTGCTCCCCCAGCCTAAGGGCCAAAGCGCCGAGCTAACAAAAGACCTCGGCACCACATAAGACCTAGTCGCCTCGTTAGCATGGGATAAGTACTTTTAATGCCAAGGCACGGGCAGCTCGGGTGTGAACCCTATGATGCATAGCCCGCCCGGGAATACAGCAGGTTGAACCCGTTAGGGATAACTAATGTCAGCTTAAGTAGCTCGAGTGCAGACAGTTTGGACATATACCCTACTATGTTGCTCGCCCCGGTGTACATCCTGAAGTTACCCCTACTAAGTACTAGGAGACAGTTCGGGGTAACAACAATTGAAAAGCCTCCACTTCGGGTACTTAACTCGATAGCTTGACAGTTTGGGGAAACCCTTACACCCATTATTCTGATAAAAAAGGATAATTGCACAAGAAGGTCAAATGCACAACACTTAGCCAAAAACGTATTTCATTACCAGAGTTTCATTACAATGAATTCGGTACAAAAAGAGAAGAAAGGAGAAACTGAGCTCATGGGCTCAAAGTTCAAGGGCTGAAACTACTCATCATTCCTGGCAGAAGTCCCCAATGTTAGTGACTTCCTCCTCCTCCTCGGAGTCTGGGTCCTCGGCGGCTAAACGGGCTACCTATCCTGTGACCCTCGAGGTAGTGATAGCGCTTACATCGAGCTGTGGGAATTCGCGCTTTATCAGCCACCTACTGAGCTTGAAGCCCTTGCAGTAGGCATCCAGCATTACCCTGTCGAACTCCTCCGACTTGACGCAGTCTTGGATAGCCTTGGCCTTGGCCTCCTCCATAGCGCCAAGAAGGATGTTAGTTCGCTCCTTGACATCTGCTTCGAGGTTCTCGACTTGGCACTCCAAGGTTCCCTTTTCCAACTCAAGGTTCTTCACCTTGCGCAGCAACCCCTCCCTCTCGTGCTACCACTCCTCCTTCTTAGACATCAGCGACGTAACTAGTTCTTTCTGAGCCAGCACGTCGCCCTCCAGACGGTGGATTCGGCCATGAGCTAATTTCAGATCGGAGTGGGCTGCGTGGGTTGAGTCTTCGGCAGCTAGAGCTCGCTTTAAGTGCTGCTCAGACTGGTAGGTCAGGGCATGCACAACATTGTTCACCTGCCAAGAGAATGCCAGTAAGCATCAGTAAAGGAACAATTGTAGAAATTGAAGTCAAAGTGCAACAAGACTTACCACCATGCAATGGGTAGCTGCTCGAGCTCCGAGCTGAGCAGGCGATATCTCGGCCCAACTAGAGACCTCCTCGACACACGCAGCCCCTTTGCTCTTTCGGGGGCTGTAGGTTCAGAATACTTCGGGTTGATCCTCGGGCTGATTCCCCACTTCCCGAAGTAGTGGCAGCAGTCTCGAGGGAGGGCTCGGCAGTGGCCTCGGAAATTGCCTCAGGCCCCCGAGGTGGAAGGCTCTCCGACTCCTCCAAGTTGATCACCGAAGGAGCATCAGCAGGTAGCCTGGGCTCGGGAATAGAAGCCCGTGGAGACTCAATGCGAGCTCTCTTTGCAGCTCGCTTCTTTCTCCCCTTCATCTTTCCGAAGAGTTTCTCTGCGTTGAATTTCCCCATGGGACCTGCAACAGAGTTCGACGTCAGTAATGCTACCAAGAAGTAGAAACTGGCTACCGAAAGAAAATTACAAACTCTAGACGAGGTGGCCTACCGGGACTCAAACCGGCCTCAATAAGCTTGTTCTCGGCAAGGTAGTCCTTGTAGTCGAAGCCGAGCTCCGCCCAAGACTGAAGTACCTCACTTGTATCCCAGTCCAGCCTAATGCCGGAGTCTTGAATGGCCACCCTCCAGTGAGTAGGGAAGGGCCACCCCGCAGTGTTACGAACTACAAAGTAGTCCCGTTTCCAGGCTGGGACTTTACTAGGAAGCTTATGTAACAACTTGAAGCCCGGGCGGGGGGACAGGAAGTAGGTCCGCCTGTTCTCGGGGAGGACGCTAGATGCATTTTTCTTTATCGACAATATGGAAGAAAAAAATCTCATGGTCAAGAGGAAGGGCGTAGTCGAAGTAGATTGAAATTATACCGACTACGTTTCGGACAGAGTTCGGGTGGAGCTGATCTATGGTTACATCAAAGTGATTCAACACTTCAACAATGAGGGGGTGCAATGGGAGGCAGAGTCTGGCCGCGAGCTGCTCCCCAAAAATCACAATCTCATCACGACCGTGTTCCCAAGGGAAGTCGCCCACAGGAAGGTTGTAAGTGTACTCCCTAGGAAGGTTGTACCGAGCTATCAGGCCCCTAAGCCTGTCTACCGTCATAGTAGAAGGATCGAACTTGTCCAGTACCCGACCTTGACTAGAAGTGGATGCCGGGTTACCCGAGGTCCTCCGCACCTCGTAAGTGGAATGTGCCTCGGAGGCACCTACTTGACCCGAGTTACCCACCTTGGGTTCATCCAAGAGACTATCTGCTGGAGCCGGGGCACCCACCCTGGGCTCGTCTAAGAGACTGTCGAAGCTATGGTCAGACATAGCTACGGACTGAATTGAGCCAAAGGGAGGCTAGCTACGAAATTGAAAAACTGGAAACGAACTGAAAGAAGGAGCTAGGGAGACTCACCCAAGGAAACGCAACCGAACTGGGAAAGTTGGACGAGCTGAAGAACTTGAGATGAGGACTTTATGCGCGACCTCAAGGCGAGTGCTAAGAACTTATGGCAGGGAAAAATGACCTAGGACCCCCACTATTTATAGCCGCTATGCTCGGGCATCAACGGTCAAGATCAAGATGATCTGACGGCTCTCAAGAAAACCGGATACGCGACCTCCGAGGTGAAATCGGTTTAGCGCATTTTTTGACGTCTACAGAGTCTATAAATCGCGTGACGTCCATGCGTGAACTGTACGCGACTCGGGTCACCATTGATCGAGTCGAGCAGCAAACTGGTCTGACCGACAAGTTGCCTAGTTGGACGCCTGAACTCCGAGCCAAATCCACCCGTCACACCGTGAACTCCCCACACTGGGTCCAGACCCCTAGCACTGGGAGTGGGGGGCAATTGATGAAGGGTGATTCGGCCCGACCTCGTAACAAGGGGACACGTGGGCATGACTCGACATAAGTGACAACTCGACATGACATCCTGGCCACAACTCGGTGTGATGAAGTCGCTAGAGCCTAGCCTGAAAGCTCGGCGCGGGCAGCAACTCACTACAAGGTGGTATTCAGGTTACCCCGAGCTCTCCCTAAGGGGGAGCTCCCCGAGGTCCCTCCAAGTGAGGAGTCCCGAGCTCCCCCCCAAGTAAGGATCCCCCGAGCTCCTCCTCAAGAAGGGAGCACCCCGATCTAAGATCCTTGGGTAAGGAACACCCTAAACTGAAGACACTCCGGGTAAGCACTATTAGTGCTCCTGTCCATACTTGCCTCAAAGGCCCGCCTCGAGCAGAGGCACCCCGACGCATCACCAACATCTCGGTACAAGGAAGCTCAATGCAAGGTAGCTCGGCTACTTGCAGGAAGATCTTTCTGACAACCGTACCTACCGAATCTGGAGGCTACGCCCACGTCTCTCGCCAGGCGGCGCCGTGCCTGCCAACTTTAACAACGCCTCATGCCTGACAAGGCCGTACCCTGTAACGGTTACCTACGCCCACCACCTCAGGTCTGGCAGTAACGGCTGCAGCAGAGAATCAGAGGCGGTTATGCCAGATTTGATAGGGCATCAGTATAAAAAGGCCCCGACCCCCAAGGGACAAAGGTAATTGCATTTGCGCTATCTGCACTCTAGCTTTCTTCATCTTCTCTGCAATTTTCTCTCTCAGAGTTCTAACTTAAGCATCAAAGTGTTCCCGTCGGGCGAGCTCCCCGGGAATCCTTCATCCTCTTCTTCTTCTTAGGTACCGTCCATCGCTAGCTTGGAGTGCGGCCCCCCTGCCAGCTAGGAGTGTTCAGATCGTGCACCATCAGCTGGTTAACAACAGGTATTGGATTGTCACATTTTAAAAGTTTGGGTACTAAATTGTTGCATTTTAATGTTTGGGGACCAAAGTGGCACTAGACCCAAAGTACAGGGTACTAATCAAGAATTTTCCCTTAAATTTATTATAAATATAAATTCATATATAGTATAATATATAGAATATATTTTAAAATTTTAAATACAATTATAAAAAAATTATATATTAAAACTAATAAATATTGTAATATAATCGGATCCAACTTTTAATTGGATTGGATGGGGTTAGATTCGAATTCAATCCTATTACATAAATATATCATCCGAATCCGAGATAGTTGGATTGGACCTTAGATTTTTGGGTATCATTTATAGGCTTATGACGAACAGGGCACTTATCTATGGTAGGAGTCTATCACATGCAATGATGCAACCATGGTAAAACGTTACTTAGATGGTGTTTGATAAATCTGAAAATTCAGATCTAAAAAGTTAAAAAGATATTAAAAGTGTCTAAAATCTGAAAAGAGGCATAGATTCTTTTCTACTTTTTAGAGGATTTGGATCCATAAGTTTGTTTGTGTTGTATTAACCCTTTACCATATGAAATTTACTAATTTTACTATTTTACACATAGAACATACTATTTGGAAATGTTGAGTTCAATTTGCATTATCTCATAAAAAATAATTTTCAACATCAAAATAATATTGAAACAATACAAATAAAAAATAAAAAATTAATAATTACTAATTAATAAATGAAACGATCAAAATGAAAAAAAATTATTAATGACTATAAAAATATTAAAATAATTAATAATTTACACAAATAAAAATTAAAATATTTTTTTAAAATTAAAAATAATTTTAAAAAATTTTAAAGTAATTACTAATTAATAAATGAAACGATTAAGATTAAAAAAATAATTAATGACTATAAAAATATTAAAATAACTAATAATTTACACAAATAAAAATTAAAATAATTTTTAAAAATTAATGAAATAATTAAAATTACTAGTTATTAAAAATAATTAATAAATAATAAATAGCACAGGTAAATTTAATAAAAAATAATTAATGTTTAATAAAAAATATTAAAATAATTAATAAAAATCCTTTATAATTAATAATTAATAAAAAACCACCACTGCAACATGGTAGTGGTGGGAAGACAAGGGAGAGAGAGAGAGCGAGAGCGATAGTTAGAGCTAGAGAGAGAAGACTGGGAAAAGAGAGAGCTGCCGTTGCAACTTGCATCGACGGTGGCAGGAAGACAGGGTAGAGAGAGAGCGGGATAGAGAACCGGGAAGATAGGGGGAGAGAGAGAGCCATTGACAGGAAGACATGGTGGAGAGAGAGTTGTTGACAGGAAGACATGGAGGAGAGAGAGAGAGATGGAGGTAGAGAGAGAGAGAGAGATAGAGAGAGAGAGGAAGACAAGGGGAGAGAGAAAGCTGCAGCGGCGATGGCGGGAAGGCAGGGCGGAGAGAGAGAGAGAGAGAGAGAGAACTGTCGTTGCAAGTTGCAGTGGCGGTGGCGGAGGACAGGGTGGAGAGAGAGAGATGTATGAAGATGAGAAAAAGAGGTCGAATGGGAAGGGGTAGTTTTGACTTTTGGCCATGTCTGAAACGCGTTTGAACGCGTTAAGTGGTTGGCCTTAGTTTAAAAAATTCAGATATGAAAAAAGTTTTCAAACCCTATTTCATATGCAACACCAAACAAGGGTGGCGTCTGAAAAGCAACATTTTCATATTCAGATGTCTGAAAAGTGAAATCAAACGCCACCTTTGTCGAGTGGTGAAATGTATCACCTACAACAATGCAACCATGGTAAAAATCTATCTTCTGAATGGGTGCTTATCCATCTTCCATCTTAAGGGCAACATATGGGCCCAATCAAATTGAAAACCTAACCAAAATCAATTCAACATGATCGATTTTGGTTGGCCTAAATGTTTGCAACCAAACCAAATCGACCCCATGAACACCCGAAAAAATAGTGTAGCAGCCAATTAACTACAAACGAAAATAATGTACATTATTTACTAAATATAAGGGAAAATCTATGATGCCAGAAAAACACAATATCATCATGGGGTTTTTATTGTTCACTCCACCTAATAATTCATAATACAATCACACAATATCAGGGGAAAGATGCTCAGGGGGATGATGTTTATAAGGGGAGCTACGCATAAATACATTGAGAAAAAAAATTGACCAATTCTATAGTGGATTGAACTTTTAAAATCCCTATCATTCATTCATTCATATATAAAAGCTTTGCCAATCACAAATCACAACCCCATGAATTTGATGAAAACCCACCTGATGGTTTTTGAGTTGCAGTTGATCTGGACAGTCGGATCGTTCGACTAGGGAATCGTCCAAGCAACCGGTTCCGTTTTATCCCAAACTCGTTCTTTGGCAAAAAATCATTAAAAAAGTCAACAACTCATTTACTCAGGTGGTCAAACCGTCAACCCATTTAACGGTTTTGGCAATTTCTTATTTTTAATTATTTAATTTGTGTCATTCTATTCGAACCGGATGGTCGGACCATCAACCCAGAAACCGGTGACCAAAACGGTTCCGGGTCGTTTTTTAAAACGTTGCCTGATTGGTTACTAGTTTTATGATGTCCGTTGATTGGTTTATAATTTGTTCCTCTATCATGTCTTTTTGACATCATAGTTGAACCATAAAAAGGAAAATAAAATATGCAATAGTTTTATTGGTTAGTTTTTAGTTTTATAATAGAACCTGCTGCATGTTATTGTATCTTTTGTTGTGAGGAAACTTCGAGGGTTTACTGACGAGAGAACCGAACAGACAAGAAGAGGAGAGAGCATGTGCCCTTCATCGTTCCCTACACAGTCCTCTAATCAAGTGAGTGAATCTTCTTCTTCTTCTTTGTTTTACGCTTTAATTTCCTTCTATTTTTTGTTGGTTTAGAACATTTTCCATTTTTTTAATCTTCCCCCAAGCTTTTTGAATCATTTTGTTGGACTGAAACAGGGGCTCCGCTCCTTCTTTCGTTCTTAATTTTTTTGCATTTTTTTTTTCAATTTTTTACTCATCATTGGTTTCTGAAACAGGGGCTCTGCCCCCTTCTTTTCTACTATTTTGTTTTGCTTACTTGAAACAAGACTGCGAGAACCACAGCCACAAAAATCAGTTCAGAGGTTTGTAGGTTAATATATAACACCAAAAAAACTAGTTCAGGATGAGCAGAAATCTATGGGTTTATTATTTTTAGATTCCCTAGGCGCCTGGGCGCCCCATGGTTGCCTAGCATCCCTTGGCGCCTTGAAAACTATTTTTGGCAATGCTCAAAAAAGCCTAATACATCTTAGCAATTTCAGTTTTTTTTCACCTTATTTTTGGGTTGATTTGAAGAATGTCCGAATGGTTACTTTTATTTAGTTCTTTACTTATTTGCCTTATTTCTTTCAGGATATAGGTTCTCTATAATTCTATTTGTTAACTAGGACACAGAATCTGCCAAAGTGTTTTCTCAGTGTGTATGAACATGGAAGGGGAGGATGCTATACCTCAGACAAGAAAGAGAAAGGAGCGTAAGAAAGGCAAGAAATGTGAGTTAAGCACTGGGGAAGAGTTGACTGATGGTAATACTTCAACCAGTAGGAAAGTAGAGGATGACAAGGTAGAAACAAGGAAGGATTATTGTGAAAAGAAGAAAAAGAAGAATAGGGAAAAACACAAAAATGAGGACAATGATTTGGGAACAAATGATGACAAGTATGCCTTAGTTGAAAGTGGAGAAGTGCGTGAGAAAAAGAAGAGGAAATTGGGAACTATGAAGTATGGAGAGCCTAACGGTGATAATGAAGCCACCAATGTGAAAGTCAACAGGAAGGAAAAGGAAAGAAAAAGAGAGAAGTTGATGAAAGATGAGCACCTTTACAATGGAGATTCTAAAGCCATGGAAGGTAAAATCACTCACAAGGATACATCTCTTATTGAGTGTCTGAAGAACAATAATTTGGGGACAAGTAAAGATGAGGAGTCAGAGGTTGCAGCTGAGGTGGGATGGTCAACTGATGAGAAAAAGAAGAGGAAAAAGGAGAAGCGGAGAAAGAATAAAGAGGTTGTGGCTTCTACTTGGGTAGGTGATAAAGAAGTTGAAAATGATAGCAAAACCAGGAAGCGGAAAAGCCCTGACAAAGAAGAGAGTATGCGTGCAAATGAGGGGGAGCGTGGGGGTATAATAAAAAAGAAAAAAGAGAAAATGAACAAAGAAGGCAGCAGAATTGAGTCGTTGAGAATAAAAGGTTTCGATGAAGTGTTTGCTAAGGGAAATAAAAGCATTGCAGATGAAAAGGAAACTTCAAGGGAAATGGAGTATGCCAAAGAAGATGGTTCAGAAAAGTTAAAATGTACAAAAAAGGTGAAGAAGAAAGAAAAGAAAAATACGAGTGAATCTTGCTTTAAAGAAGTCATTTATGAGAAAAGATGTAATAAAAGAAAGGTTAATAGAGAGGACAAAATTGTTGCAGATAATCAAGCTCATGTACTCCCCTGTAGTAAGAATGTTTTGGAGAAGGAAGTGTTTGATACTGAGACACAACAAAATGATGGCAAGAACAAGAGGAAGAAGGCCAAGGTTGCAAAGGAAAGGATTTGTAAGCAGGAGGACAGAAGTGAAGGTTGCCAAACTAAAGGAACATCTAAGAGGGTAAAGTTTTCAAGTCATGTAGAGGTCTTCCCTCCACCTGATGCCACAGACTTTGGGGAAGAAAACAAAAAAACGGATTTGGTGCGTGGTAAGCGGTTCTCAAAGGAAGAAGATGAGATTGTCAAAAAGGCTGTTTTAAACTATATAGAGGTAAGTTCTGTGAAGATTAATTTACAAAGTTGTTACTTGTTAGTTATTATAGCCTTATTTTAGATTTGTTCAAGTAAATCTTTTTTGGTCTTGTTTAAAACTGATTGGTGATTTATATTCAACTGTATAAATTGTTAATATACCATTAATGTTGGTTTCTACCTATGGAAGTTGAATTGGAAATATTACCTTACTTAATGTAAGAATTAAAAATTATTTACTCTCTATTGTTAGTCATTTTGCTGATGCCCTTTCCTAATATTAACTAATTAAATTTATGCCCTGTCCCCCCCCCCCCACTTTACTGTTGTGATTTATCATAATTATCAGTGAACCTATAGCTTGATTTTGTGAAGTGTTGGATCCATCCTAAATTAGAGAAATACCAAATTGCAGCTGCTCCTCAAATGCAGATATGATATGTTTGCAACCTTTAAAACTGTTTGTTGCTTAGATGAAACCTAACATGCATGATTGACTTTGATAGACACAGATAATCAAGTATAAGCAATCACCGCAGAATCTCCCTGGCCACATACTTAGTTAGTATTGGATCTCCAGAAAAATAGAGCAGTTTTGAAATTTGATACCTTTTTGGTTTACAAGGAAATGCAAGTAGGGATGTTGATTGCTATTACTATCCCTGGCTATGTACTAGGGAATAGGGATGAGTTTGCTGATTACTCAGTTGCTAACATGGTTAGGGGCTTGGCTTCATGTTTCCAGAACAACCTAAGGCCATTACCCAGTGATGGTCCCGGTTTCCGCAGGGTAGAATGGATACAGGCTTAATCTTTGACATTTTACTCATAAAGTGGGCACTTTTAAGGCTGAATCCACGTTTTCAATGGACCTATATGTTTCTTGATTAACCTTTATTAGAGATTATATATCAACGTTGGCATCTGTCTGCCTCCCCCTCTGAAGGACATGCAAGCTTAACTTCAATGATTGATATTTGGGAATCTAGGATAGTTGGGGGTTGGAGGTGCTTTGAGAAATCTATTAGGTGGTATCTTTCATGTGTATTTAATTGAGGTGTGAAGGGAATGTGGACATCCATCAGAGCTGGGAGATATTGCCAAAGGGCTTTAACTTTTTAAGGTTGATGTTCTCTTTGTGTATGTCGCTATTGGTGGGCATACTCAGGTAGTGATTAAATGGATGAGAGGAGAGGAAGACCCATGACATCTATACATATTTGAGAAGGTAGATCTTTGTTGAACACATAGTGCACATCTCATTCAGGTAGATTTCAAGATCTGCCAGTTCTTCCACCTGTATCTTTTCTTGCTCAGAAGTGGTTTGAACCAAGTTGTATTGGGATGAGATATTCCATAGAGGGTTGCTTGGGATTATCATTATTGTATGAATTTGTTTTGGTTGTTCTTGGAAGGCTTAGTGATTTCTCAATACTATTATTGAGTTTTGTTTTAGTTCTCTTTGTACTTTATCTTATCATTTTGGCTGTTCAGTAAACGCTTGCTGGGGATCTCTTGTTGTAACCATACTTTCTTCTTATTAATGAAATCATTTCTGTGTTGCTGATCAAAAATAAAAAAAGAAGTAAGGGTTTGCTGGGGATTATCATTATTCTAGCCAATCAGGAAGATAGGGTGGGCAGATGCACTTTCTTGGGGGTATCTGGTGGAATCATTACATTGTGGGCTACAGAAGTCTATGAAGGAGTGGAGGATCTGATCAGTAAATTCTTGGTATTTGTCAGACTTAGGTATGTTAATGGCAATTTTGAATGGTTGCTGACAAATGTGTATGTTCCAACTATTTACTGAGAGAGAAGTGAGTTATAGAAAGATTAGTTGTTGAAGGTGACTCTCAAGTGGTGATAGTGTGGCTCAGAGATGAGAAGACAACAGTTTGGAGCTATCGACATGTTTTAAAGCAAATTAAATGGTTAACAAGGAATATTTTGATAAACTCTCAGGGGGTACCTAGGTTGGCAAATGGCTTGGCTGGCACTTTGGCCAAACGAGGGGTAAACAGGGAACACCTTTTCTGGGCAATTGTAATTACTTTTTTTCCTTTTCTGGGTGAGATAAACTTATCTCCCTCTGGGATGCTATATGTGTACTGTATTACTTTTTTTCCTTCAATGTCATTCGGTTCACTCATGAATCCAATAAGAACGATCAGAGAATTACAACATGTATGGGAAAGTTTGACCCGTTTATAAACATCCGTGTATTGAGAGATCTGCCTCTCTTGCATGCTAATTTCACATGGACTACTTTCCAAACAAGTCCCGCTTGCTTTAGATTAGATGATTCATGATATTGCATGAGTGGGAGGCTCATTGGACTGGATTGGAATGTAAAGCTCTCCCTAGTCCATTTTCAGATCATTGCCCTATTCAATTGTGCAGTAATTTTGTTGGGGCTGGGCCACATCTCTTCTGGTTTGAGAACATGTGTTTATACCACCCATCCTTATTGAACAATATCAAATCATGGTGGAATGAAGAGGTGGAAGGTATTGGGGTATGGAAAAAGTTGAATAATGTCAAGGGGAAGGTGTATGGAATAAATAAATGTTTGGGGTTGTGGGGGAAAAGCAAGAAACTTTAGATCAAGTTCTAGAATTAGATGATTGGGAGGCTAATAGGGGACTGAGTGAAGAGGAGAAAGAAAAAAATATGGGGAATTGGGGATTGAAGAAAGATTTAGAAGAGTTGTTGAAAATAGAGGAATGCCTTTGAGAGACAAAAAACCAGAGATAAATGGATAAAAGAAGGGGATGGTAACATGAGGTTCTTCCATGTTATGGCCAATGGGAGAAAGAAGAATCTAGTTACTAGATTGGTGATAGAGGGGAGGAAATTATCCAACAAGATGAAATTGCAAAGATCTTTGTGGACCATTTCTAGAGCACTTTTGGTAATCCTCCCCCTAGATAACCCTGATACCTCTGTCAATTCAGTTTTTTGCTACTAACATTGGTGTTACTGCTTGTGCGGTTGTGCCCAACCTTGGATGTAACGATGTTGAGGAGCTTACAGAATGAAGATTAGAAGGATGTTACAGAGACTAAAGGGACTAAGGGAGGTTGTAGAAGGAAGCTGCTGTGTTGGAGAAACTGGAAGGGTACAAGGAGGTACCTTGTGAGATGGAGGATAAGTAGTTGGGAGGGTTGGGTTGACCTTTAAAGTGTTACAATAAAAAATATCAGCTGGAATGTGAGGGGTTTAGGAAGTGCGACAAAGAGGAGAGAAGTCTAAGGAATTACTAAGAAGGAGAAGCTCAACATTCTTTTAATTCAGGAGTCTAAAATTCAAGAGCTGGATAGTAGATGGGTGAGAAGCTTTTGGGGTGAGGGAGAAATCAATTGGAGCTTTACTCCTTTTAGGGGTGCTTCAGGGGAAATAATAATAGAATGGAAGGAAGATATTGTACATTGCATCGAGGATTTGATAGGGAACTTTACTGTGTTGGTTAAATTGGAGAATGTTTAGGATGAATTTGTTTGGGTTTTAGCCAATTTTTATGGGATTAATTCTTATAGAGAAAGAAATCTGATGTGGGAAGAGCTGGCAGACATTAGGGGTCTATGGGAGGGGCCTTAGTATGGGAAATTTATTGATTCCTTTGACTTGAGAGATATTCCCTTTGGGCATTGGAGATTCACACGGTCAAACCTTCAAGCAAACCTTATTTGCTCCAAGTTGGACATAATCTTGGTTTTTGTAGATTGAGATGAACATTGGATGGGTCTGCTAGGGAGAACATTACCAACCTCTGATCATTGGCCAATCTGTGTGTTTCAACAAGGTGTTGTTGGTTGTCCCACCCCTTTTAGATTTGAAAATACGTGGCTTACACTTTCTGATTTTAAGCAAAAAGTGAAGGACTGGTGGAATGAACAACAACAATGGCCTAAATGGGAGGGACAAAAGTTTTTGAGGAAGTTACAAAAGCTGAAGGCAGGCCAATGTTTTAAAAGTGAAGATGCAATTTGCGCTTGAGGCATAGGGTGCAAGGCGAGGCACACACCTTTATGAAGCAAGGCGCAAAAATACAGAAAAATGCTAAAAAATAAAAAAATGCCAGAAAATAAAAAAAATGCCAAAACATAAAAAAATGCAAAAAAATAAAAAATATTAAACATAATATTAATAAAAAATATAAACTTAAATTTTAAAATAAATATTTTAAAAAACCTTATCTAGAATTAAAATACATAAACATAACATGTAAAACGTATTCAAATGAAAAATTTCAAGCATGTAAAACCCACATTCTCTTTTTTTCCCCAATTGCGTTACTTCAAGTAGCTAATTTGATGTAAAACATATTGCATTCCTGATTCTACGAGCTGCCTTTGTACCACACCCTTTGAGGCAAGCCCAAACAAGTCCATGTTAGTGTCTTAAATTCTTAATTCTCACATAAAAAAGTAATGATTTTATAACTTTAATTGCCTTTTAAGAAGATATTTTATTAGAATGAATGAATGAACAACATTAGCAAATAGGGGGATTGTGGAGCTTTGGGGCTCTACCCCCAACCCAACCGCTAGGTTCCAAAAAGGTAAAAAAGTGTAAAATTTTAAAAAGGCACACACTTGGGCTGAGGTGCAAGGCGCATCAAGCACACACCTATGCGCACCAAGCATACACTTTTTTAAAGGGTTGCCTAGGGCCCAGGCGAGGCGCATACCCTAAAATGCGTCTTGCCTGTGTGCATAGGCGCGCCTTTTAAATCATTGAGGCAGACGTTAAAGATTGGAACAAGATGCATTTTAGAAGGGTGGAGGAAAAGAAGGCTACTTTGATAGAGCAAATTAGTGAACTTGATAGAAAGGAAGTTGAAGGTCTCTTAGTAGAGGAAGATAGAGGATTAAGGTTGACTTTGAAAAAGGGTAATAAGGAGACCCTTCTTAGAGAGGAAATAAGTTGGAAACAAAAATCGAGGGAGAAATAGATTTAGGAGGGAGATGGTAACACTTAATTCTTCCATGCAATTGTTAATGGTAGAAGGAGGAAAAATCTTATCTCTTGCTTAGAAATTGATGGCTTGGAAATCATAGATCATACATAGATAGCTAAGGCCTTTGCCGATTACTTTCAATCATTTTATTTGAGGCCTCTTAATGAAAGATGGTCAATTGAAGGACTAAATTGGGAATCAATTGAAGCTTCTCAAACCTAACTTTTGGAGAATAGGTTTGAGGAAGAGGAAATCAAAGAAGCAATTTTTTCCACGGATAGATCTAAGGCATCAAGTCCGGATGGATTTACAATGGCTTTTATCAAGATTGTTGGGAGATAATCAAGTTGGATCTGATTTAAGTGTTTGAAGAATTTCGTAGAAGGGGTATAATTAGTTCGGGAATGAACTCTTATTTACCCTAGTGCCAAAAAAGGCTAATGCTAACCATCCGATGGATTTTAGACCAATTAGCTTGCTGACTAGCATTTAAAAAATAATTGCTAAGGTGTTGTCATTGGGGATTAAGAAAGTTCTTCCTGCGATTATCTTTCATTCCCAAGGGGCATTTATTCAAGACAAGCAAAATGTGGATCAAATTCTTTTGCAAATGAATGTGTAGAGGCTCAAAAATATCAAGGAAAAAGGGAGTGGTTATTAAGATGTACTTGGAGAAATCTTATGATCTTGTGGATTGGGAGTTTTTGTTGAACATCATGAGGATTTGTGGATTCAGAGAGTGGTGGTGTAAGTGGATCAAGGGCTGCCTGCAAACAAGCCACTCCTCAGTGATTGTAAATGGGTCGTGGTTGATTTTTTTGAGGCTATTAGGGGTCTAAGGCAAGGGGACCCCCTTTCCCCTTTCCTTTTCACTTTGGTGGTGGAGGTTCTTACTTCTTGGTAGGCTGATCTCTAGGGCTAGTCGGCTGTACTTTCTTAGGGTGTGGATGGTGGGAAGAGATACTATGTTGGTCACTCATCTCCAATTTGTAGATGACATATTGATTTTTTGTGATGGGAGAGCAAAGAAGGGGTTTAAAATTTGAAATTGGTGGTGAGTCTCTTTGAAAGAGTGTCTAATCTTAAAATTAATTGGAGAAAGAGTTCGGTGGTTGGTATTGATTTTGAAGAAGAGGAATTAGGCTCCTTGGTTGAGATTTTAGGGTGCGAGGCTTACCTCTTGGTGGCAACCCAAAGTCTGTTAGTTTTTGGAACCTGGTTTTGGAGAGAAAAGAAAAGGTTAGCTGGTTGGAAGAGGAACTATATCTCTTTTGGTGGGAGAATCACTCTAATTAAATCCACTTTGGCAAATCTCTTCATTTACTTCATGTTTGTTTTTAGGATGCCTCAATTGGTGGTGAAGAAAGTAGAAAAATTGAAGAGAGATTTTCTGTGGGAGTTGGGAGACAGAAAGAAGGATCATTTGGTGAGATGGGATAAGGTGATTAAAAGAAAAGAAGAGGGTGGGCTAGGTCTAGGAAACATCAATGAGAAAAATGCAGGTAAGTGGTTGTGGCGGTTCCCCCTAGAGAATGATAGGTTGTGGCACAAAGTGGTCTCAAGTATTCATGGGCTTTCAAGGAACAAATGGGATGCTAGTATTCTGCAAAGAGCTAATTAAGCTGCACCACGGAAAGCAGTGCATGGTATCCTACCTCAATTTCTTGAGCATATTGGGTTTGATTTGGCGTTTGATAATAGATTGAGATTCTAGGATCGTGTGGGCTGGGGAGATCCCCTTGAAAGATGTGTTTCCTTCTTTGTATGCTTCGTCAAGCAGCTCAAGCCTTAAGAAAAATCAGCGTCTGATTTTTTGAGGTCTCTCTCCTCTTTTGAGCTAGGTTGGAATTTGGGACTTGTGGGAAATCTTACTCTGAAATACCCGTAGTGTCCTGCTTGCTTAATTTGTTGGATAACTTAGTCTTTGATGTCTTAGTGGGTGATAGTTAGGTGTGGTAAGTCAGTCAATCAGGGGTGTTTACTTGTAAATCCCTCTCTCTCTCTCTTTTCTTGTGGCCACTTCCTCTTCCTCTTCCTTTCCTATGAAAGAAGTGTGGAGTGTCCCTATCCCCCCAAAAGTCGGTGCCTTTTGTTGGGAAGCTTATCAGCTACACCCATAGGTCTTCCTTTCCCTGTCAAAGAGATTTGGTGCAAGTCAATTCCTCCTAGGGTTGGGAAGCTTTTCTGGAAAGAATCAACACTAGTGATCTGCTTCAAAGAAAGAGACCCAAGACATGTTTATCTTCTCACTGGTGTATTCTCTATAAAGCTGTTGAAGGAAGGGTTAGGATCCATCATATGGATGGTTGATCCATGCTAGATGGTTGGGCGAAATTTCAAAAATTTCCTAATCCTTTCATGAATCGAATTCCTTATGTTTTGAAAAATTGCATTTTTCAGGATCGGTCTTGTATTGAACTGGACCATATTTGAAACCAACCAAAGAGAGAGATGTGTACCTGATATG
Organism: Nelumbo nucifera; assembly: GCF_000365185.1. The sequence goes on from NW_010729082.1 coordinate 6,920,436, forward strand.
GATACCACAAATGCATATCCCAAGGTGGAAGTTCACTTCCAAATTAGTCCTAAAACCAGCCTCCACTAAAAATGGCGCAGTGTATTCTTGAAGCCGGTTCAGCAACACAGTTTTCAGCAAAACTGCAATCCAACTGCTTGGATTGAACTGAGGAGGTGAGCACAAAATTCCTCTGAATTTTTCTTGCAAAAATCAGAAGAAAACTGATTTATATCAGTCTCAAAATAGCTGTGGTCGAACTAGGGTTTCTTGGAAGACAAAAGAAGAAGAGAGAGCAGAATTGAGAGGTGTTCTAGTCTAGTTCACCCTCTTCTTCTTTTATCTCTTTATGGAGCACTTCTCCTAATCAAATTAGGAGATTATCCAAATCTAATTTGGACATGGACTCTATTAATAGATAATCCTTATCCTCTTTAGAGGATGAGTGCTCCATACCCATTTCTAAACCTAGATTCGTCCCATGTCACATGACATGTGACAACTTAATTAATCATATTAATTATGGGCCTTAGGTCCATTATCTATAAGGCTCATGACCCAAGGGTGTTGCATGGCCAACTTAGGCCTGATTTGTATGGCGTGGGACCCCACAATGACCTCACATAAGCCCACATGGGTTCGGCCCAACCTCTGTGAAAAGGCCTGGCCAAATTCACTGCTAAACGCAGTGAACACCTGAGCACATCACTATGGGCTCAAAATGGGCCCACCATTTACACTTAAATGATCATTTAATCCAGTCATCCTATGAAGGCCCAAGGATAATGGACTTAAGTAAGATAAAGCCCATCAGGTAATCATCCTTGTAATGGTCTCTTACATTTAACCTCTCGGCCCATAATGATTAAATACTGCCCGGCAGGGAAGGACCTCTCCCCTGGCTACAAGGTGTAGTGTCACACTCTTTGCTGGGATGGATCCCGGGAATTAAAACCTTTTGCAAACATTTTTCCATAAAACACAGCTAAAATCCATTGTCGGCAGTCTAGGTTTCCATCAGAGAGAGTGTAAACCGTATCCTTCACTTTGTTCGACAAAGGGGCCGATCCTATCACTATGATCACCCACTTAAGTAAATTCTCAGACTGCCCCAACATACTCAGGATTTGACCCTCAATGGATCTCACTGATTGGCATATCAAAGACGGTCCAATCCGACACCTAGTACAGTACTATAATCAAGTACAGTACCATATCACAGACTGATTGGAGCTAAAGGCATACACTGTATAACAGATGAGGAGACTGGTTTTCACCCATTGTTTTCATGCCAGTTTGCAAAAACTATTTGGGAATGGGCATTTTCCCTTTTTGGGTGTAGCTGGACCCCCCTTTGAATTTGCAGAGCCTATTTTCTTCTTCCTTTTTCAGGTGGCATCTGAAAAAAGGTAAGACTATGTGGAGATGCCTAAGGGCTGCTGTATGCTGGTCATTGTGGGAAGAAAGGAACTCAAGGATTTTCTTTGAAAAAGAGAGAAGCATTGAAAGCCTGATAGATCTGATTCATGTAAGGGTGGTACAGTGGCTGAAATCTTAAGAGTTGTTCACAGGCTTTACGGTGCATGATCTGCTGAGAAAGTGGGGAAAGATTGCTAACTGTACCCAGGTCAAAACAGGTCTGAGTTTGTCTTGGACTCCTCCCCCCTCTGGTTTTATAAAACTGAACTTTGATGGTAATAGTAGAGGGAACCCTGGGCATTCAGGTATTGGGGGTGTGTTTAGGGATGCGAAAGGGACTGTTTCAGCCTTGTTCTCAGTCCCAATTGGGATGGGTGATTCTTTCAGAGCTGAGATCTCTGCAGTCATGGAAGGTGTCCAAAGAGCAAAGGAAATGAACATTAGGAGACTTGTAATTGAAGGGGATTTGAAGGTGGTAGTAGGGTGGCTGAAAGAAGACAAGACTGGGTTATGGAATTACAGCAATGAAAGGAAAATGTTCAGGTGGTTGGTTAAGGACATGGAAAATAATCTCAGCTGGGTGAAGAGATATGCTAACTCGTTTGCTGATGGGTTAGCTAAGCAAGGGGTGGTTAGGGAATCTATGTTCGGTGTCCAAAGAGCAAAGGAAATGAACATTAGGAGACTTGTAATTGAAGGGGATTTGAAGGTGGTAGTAGGGTGGCTGAAAGAAGACAAGACTGGGTTATGGAATTACAGCAATGAAAGGAAAATGTTCAGGTGGTTGGTTAAGGACATGGAAAATAATCTCAGCTGGGTGAAGAGATATGCTAACTCGTTTGCTGATGGGTTAGCTAAGCAAGGGGTGGTTAGGGAATCTATGTTCTGGGTTCAGTTGTAACTCTTGTTTTTTCTTTATGGGGGCTCTAGTCTCAGTTGGGGGAGTTAAGAAAGTTTATCTCCCCTTCTTTATGGGGGCTCTAGTCTCAATTGTTGTTTTTGATAAAAAAATGTTGCAAAAGATAAGACCAAATCGGATCTTGTCTCCCAAGTCCCAAATGGTGCATTTTGTGTTAAGTTGAATGGTGAGACTGCTTACCACCTCTTAATCTCCTGTCCCTTTGCTTGCTGTATTTATGTATGGTTTTATCATCTCTTTGGTTGCAGGTGGATCCCTCCTGTTAGTTTGGAAAGGCTCTTTAACCCATCTATTTTGAGGGGTACAGAGGGGAGAGGCAGAATCATGTGGAAATGTGCAGGGCAGCAGTAGTGTGGACAATTTGGGAGGAGAGGAACCTGAAAGTTTTTCATGAGAAGGAAAAGAACAAGTAGGCAATGATTGAGACTGTTACAAATAAGAGTAGCACATTGGGTGAAGACCTTGAAATTGTTTTCAGATTTTTCACTGGAAGACTTTTTCAGAAACTTGGGGTCAATTGCTCATTCCTCCTCTAGGAAACAAAAAACCCTTGAGGTGTGGTCTCCCCCAATGGGTGGGTGGTTGAAACTCAACTATATGGTTGTAGTTTGGGCAATCCAGACTTTCTGGAGTTGGGAGAATGATTTGGGATGAGGATGGAAACATTTTTGGATTGTTTTCAGGGCCAATTGATCAGGGTGATTCAGTGAGAGCAGAATTTGTGGCAGCTATTGTTGGAATGCAAAAAGTGAAGGAAATGGGAATCACAAGGCTGGCTGTGGAAGGAGAATCAATGAAAGTCTTTGGATGGCTGAAAAAGGGAGTAGTAGGAATGAATTCAGACGGTTCAAGTTGCTGTCAAGGCAGATATATATTCAAGCATGATGGGTTAGGTCTGCAGATGGTTAGGCAGATGAATTTGCTAAGCAAGGAGTACATAGACATCATTTGTATTGGGCCCAATTTTGACAGGATGATGGGATTCTTATTGTATTGGGTTTTAGTTCTAACAACCTCTTGTTGTAATTTCTTTCCCTTTTAATTTTAATAGAAATTCCGTGTTGCTAATAAAAAAATTCTCCCCAGGTAAGAGTGGAAATGGAGGGTTTAGATTGCCCTATGCTAAGTAGGGAAAAAGGCAGATTGGTTGGAGAAGCCTTCTGAGGCAGAAGAAACTATTGGAGGTAAGAATCCAACCCAACTTTGTTTAGGGATTGGCTTGTGAGTCCAACCTTACATTGTTAGGAGTTAACGTGTTATGTTCTCCTGTATCAAAAGCTAAACGGTTTATTTTAAGATATCAAAACATGAAAATTTGGGTGTGCTGAGGTCTTGCATATTTGTCTGGGTGTTGGGGATCTATAAGACTATAACTGCCTAGATGACTACACACTGCATGTATAATGGCTTAGGCAACATCTTGATTTCCATCTTCTACACTAGTTCAGTAGTCCTATCCCTTTATACACTAAAAAGCTAGTTTCCTGATACTACTCTGGGTAGTTTCTTTGTGTTTCTTTGTCACAAAATGGGCATAAATCTTGGTTTACTTCAGTCAGTTATACCTGCTTTACTGAATTTTAAGTAATATTTTCACTGATCTTCTTTTGTGTTGTTTCATTTTAATAATTTATATATATCATTTATTGGACTGCCTTGTGGTGACACAGATGTGGTTGGCAATTCACCACCAAGTGTTTTTATTTTGGTAGGTAAACTCTTTCAACTAGTTCATGATATGGTATTGGAGATTGAAGTGTTTGGATTAAAGGTTTGATGATGGAGTCTTAGGCTTTTATTTTGGTGATCTTTACCACTGGTGGGAAGAGTGAGTGGTGTTGTTTTTGGGGTCTGAAAATGGTAGGGGAGATGTGCTTTCCTTGCATTTTATCTTGTTTCCTGGGTGTTGAGCTGTTGTGTTGAGAAGAAAGTGGAGACCTGGAGTTTGTTTTGTTTATTTTTCCTTAGGATATTTTAGTAATGTCTCATTACCAGAGATCGTATCTTTCCTCTCTTAATGAATTATATTTTTACTATAAAAAGTTCATGATATGTATCACTGATTGGTAACATTCCATGAGTTTGATTGATCCTTTGTATTTGTAGAGACATAGCTTAGGGGAGGAAGGATTGAAGATGGTTCTACATTGTAGATTGTATCCAGAAATTAAGAATTGCTGGAAAGAAATAGGTGAGTTTTGTTTGTGGTTGCTTACATGCATTTTTCTTTTTGAAAAGGAAGCTTACTCCATTCAATCTTGAGTTTCAGGCTCCTTCATTTACTATTTTTGCTTCAGAAATTTGTCTGTTTCATCATTGCATGCAACTTATGGTTATTCTTTATCACCAAGGTTTAAAACGTTGATGTCGATGGAAATGTCGCTTACCAAAATATAGGACATATGTCGGAAATGTTGAGGGGAAATATTGTAAAAATTAGAGACATTGTGGAAATATTATGAAATATGTGGAAATATGCAATGATATTTTGTAAAATGATAAAAGAAGCATTAATACATATTTCTAGACTATTATCTTATTCCCAACATTATATAAAGCTA
>NW_010729082.1:6925391-6935679 GCF_000365185.1 Nelumbo nucifera
GATTTTTTAAATATTAAAGTTATAATACATTATGTTTTATTATAAATTTAATAAACTGATTCTCCTTTTTTGTAGTATTAAGATTATGATAAATTCTGATTTCTTATAAAATTAATGAATTTATTATGATTTTTAATACTAAACTTATAATAACTTATGATTTAGTATAAACTTTAATAAATTTATTCTGATTTTTTATATTAAATGTAGAATATGATTTATTATAAAATTGAATAAACATATTCTGATTTTAATAAATATTTAAAAAAATATTAACTAGTTAATATTTTATTACTTGAAAAACATTTTATGTTTTATATTATAAAGTAATTAATTTATTCTTTTGTTTTTATATTTTGTTAATTCTTTTTTATAAATCTTTTATTTGAAATATTMAATAGAAATTATTAATGGAATAATTTATATTAATATATTGTATTATAATAATATAATATACTAATATATTATATTTTTAATGTACATTAGTCGACATCCTGTCCGCATAATAGGAAAAACTGTTTTTTTTTTGTTATTTGGACCGATTTGGTCGACATTTCCGAAAAATAGGAAATGTCGACCGAAATAATGTAATTTTTATATTACCATCCATTTTCATGCTGGTGAGCCTCGACATTGACATATGTCGGGCGACATTAGCGACATTTGAAACCATGTTTATCACATAATTATGTTAGTCTCTTTTACTATTAATTTTAGCTGTTATTTAATTTTTTCCTTGTGTGTAATATTTACAGAGAAGGAAATTATCAGGACAGTTATGTACCAAAATTTGGGCTCCCCATTACATTATTTGATAATGCAAAAGGCACCAAAAAATATTCATTGAAGTCTAGGATACTGAACTTTATGAAGCTTCATATTAACTGCTAGGAGTCAGCTGTTAAAATCCTGCTTGCAATATTAACTCCCTGTCATAGTTGTCAAGGTGCCTAGTGAGCCTAGGCAACCACAGGGCACTCAGTCGCCTTGGCGCCTAGGCGATGCCTAGGGAATGGAATTTGAAGGTATAAAATAAATATTCCTACCCCTCTTAAACTACTTTATTGGTTTTTTATACTAACCAACATACCTGTATGCTAGCTATTAGCAATAAAATCATTCGAATAAAACATAAAATGGCATAACTAGCATCCAGGCCAACAAAAATGGGGGAGTGCAGCTAAGAGAAGAGAGAAAACTAAGGGGGCGGAGCCCCTGTTTCGTTCCCAACATAAGTTGTCCAAGAGGACAATGTGGACTGTGTTTAAGGGGGTGGAGACCCTGTTTTAGGCTAAAAAAATGGAGGAGGATTGTTAAAAGTAAGAAAGAAGGAGTACCTGTGTGATTTTATGAAGGAGGAGGAGGTGGAGCCCCTGTTTCATCCCAAAAATATTTCTTAAAGAAGAAGAAGAAGACTTGGACTGAACAATGGAAACCTCTTAGTTCTTGCTCTCTTCTCAGCTCTCGGTTCAAAACTCAAAGTCTCAAACCCAAAGAAACTTTTGTAGTTTCAATGTAAAAGAGAATTACTTTAATAAAAAAATGGTAACATACAACAGGGTGTATTCTAATAAAATAAAACAAACCAATAAAATGATATAATATATATGCACATTCAAAAAAATAATATAATAAATATGGGTGAGTGCCTAATACAAAAACACCTTGGCGTTGGGCGAGGCGACCTCTAAAAATCGCCTAGTCGCCTATGCTCCCTGTGAAATTGTACCAGTAGGTCTTTTCTCGTTGCTTAAACCCATCTCTTGTAGGGCTGCTAACAGTCAGAGGAGAACTGTTAGCAGCCCTACAAAGAGTGCAATTTGCAAATCAACTGGATGTAGGACAGCTTATTATTGAAGGGGATTCCAAGGTGGTGGTGGGGTGGTTCAAGAACCTTGAGGATACTATGTGGTGCTACAGGAGTGAAGCCAAAAAATTCAAGTGGCTGACAAGGAATATGTCTGTTATTACACAATGGGTGGAGAGATCAGCAAATGCTTTGGCTGATGGGTTAGCCAAGCAAGGGGCAAATAGAGAAGTTTTGTTTTGGGCTCAGCTGTAATGGTTGCTCTTTTCTTTTAGTTTCCTTGAAATCAGTTGAAAGAGGCTGCAGCTTGCGCCTCTCCACAGACTGTTGTATGAGTTCAAAGTTCTCCATTATTTCTTGAAGTAATAAATTTTATTTATTCATAAAAAACCCCATCTCTTCTTCAGCCTTCTCCTCGATCTTTTCAATGAATAAAATTGCATTTAAGCACTGCTTCTTCGTGGTGTGATGGTTTCTTTTTTATGCACATTGCTAGACCGTCTCAGTTGGTTTTCTATGATTATATTACCATCCCCAGCCACAACTGCCTTACGTTCTCATTTATATGCTTGACACTAATTGTTCCCTTTCTAGCATTTTTACTTGTCTATCTCAACAGTCAATATCCTTGCCACTTAAAGGGCTTTTTTGTCATTGTGGGTTTTCTTGATTTCCTAATATTCTGTTCTATATGATGTTGATAGTCTTATAGTATGGCCCTCCATCTTTTACCCGTTCTAATTATTCTATGAGAAGCGTCAAGCATGGTTCTAAGCTTTTGGTTTTATTAGGCAGTTTGGCATGTGCAAATGAGGAAATTTCATAGAATTTTCTAAGATATCTGGAAAATTTGAGGTAATTAGGAAAATTCTGAAAATGAGGGTGGGCCTTGGCGCAAAGGTTAGGTTGCTACATTGCGACCTGGCTGACCAGGGTTCAAATCTTGGAAACAGCTTCTCTGTATATGCAGGGGTAAGGCTGCGTATATCTATCCCTCCCCAGACCCCGCATTGATGGAAGCCTCATGTGCTTGGCTGCCCTTTAGGAAAATACAGAAAATATTATAAAGAATATGAATTTTATGAATCTATAAGAAATTTTAGAATCTTAAATTGGCATTAATGGGAACATCTAAATATTATCATGCAAGGTAAGCATCCTTGAAAACTAAATATAACTCTTAAATTGGAAGTCCTTCACATCTGAGTTCTTTAAAATACTCTCAAATTTAAATTGTGAGGCCATATTAAGTACTTCTATGATTGGTGTTATTGTATGATCATTATTAAGAGTTAATAGTTCAACTAAAATTTTTAAAAGAACTTTATATTCTGAAAACCTAGATTTGAAGTTGTTGATTCAAAGGTCTATGATTCATGATGGTTTCCAGTTGATTTTGACAAAACTAGTGATGATTTTCCCGATATTCTGTCAAAACTTGGGAGTTGTAGATACTTTTTTTTGATAAATAATATATCACATTCCATTAAATTCAGAGTGGAAGTAGTAGATAATTAATTGAAGGGTTTGTTGATATATCAAAATTTTAAAACATTAGAGAAACATTGATGGATATATGGATATTTTTATTAATTCCAGGAAATTTTATTTCATCTCTTGGGAAAATAGGGGAATTTTGCTTTGTTTGTGGAACATTTTTTTTTGATAAGTAAAGTCAATATATATGAATCATGGTTACAAAGGTATACCTAAAAACTAATAGGTCCTAGCTATGCCAGCACCTGGATACTGTGCCAACACATAAACATGACATTTCTCATGACATGCTAATGAGGCACCAAAGTGGGGATATTTCACCATGTTGGAAATTGCAAACCATAAGTTACCGGAAAACCGATTGGTCTATGTGCTAGTACTGGATACTGTGCCTTGGCTTGAGACATTAGTTCTCATGAATGTTGATGAATCACCAAGTTGAAGTCAACAAAAGGATAATCATTTGAAACTCCTAAACATGGTTTCACAAGAAAGGAAATTGCCAATAACGAATTAACAGTTTGGTTTATGGGGTTTTCCTATGTTTTTTACCCTTTTGCTATAATAAGACTATCACTGTAATTTAATGTTTATCTATCATAAAAAATCCTTTATTATTGTTGAAAGAAATGCAAGGCTGTTTGATGTGCGTTGGAAGAATAGGAACGGTTGCATATTCGATGATAAGGAACTTGGTCTAAGAACAATAATTGATAACATCTCTAGTGTTGGAGATGATATGTACCTGATATTGACACTGGATACTGCAGACACTTCTAGAGTATACTTTATATATTAAAACTTTTAAAATATATAAACTGGTATAATTCATGCCGTTAACATTTTTATCATTAATTGGTAATAATTTTACTGATAATAAAAGCTATACTGTATAAATTTATAGATCATACAATTTTCTGTATGTTTCACGGAAAATTTTGAGATAGCCCGTTGCTGCTCTCTCTTACTCGGTTACTCCCAATATGACCCCCAAATGGAGCAAAACAGTGGAAAATTAGCTTCAGTCTAATGGATACCTGCTTCACATTAGTGGCTGTGTAATAACTCCCTTGAGGGCTAGGGAGTTGGCAAGGGAATTAGCAGTTTAATGAATCCAGTAAATTTCTGTTTCTATGAATGTGAAGCAGATGCCTTGCTTCTCTGATTTGTATTAGTTGCCAAGGTCATGCCATTCTCCTTCAACCATGAAATGATGGTTTCTGAATCCTCAATCAGCAAGTTTTGAAAATTTGATGCCATTTCCATTCTCAACCCCCTGAAGCACAGAGTTCTACTACCCTTATGGAATTTCTAGATTCTCATTGGGCCTGGGAACCACCAATGTGTAATGATTTTGCTCCCCTCTCCAGCCATATCTGAAGACATCACCTATAGACATGATTGATCTGGGTTTCCTTAGCTACATCCATCTATTTTTATTTTTGTCATGTTTTGTGAGTAAAGAATCCAAGGTATAATGCTTGTATTTCTACTACTATATGCCAAGGTTCAAAGTATCAGAAACACAAGGTGTTTTGGAAAGGCAATTTTAAGAGATGTATTGGAACACTTTGGATACAGACAAAAAATCAAGATATGCATGCATACACTAGGAAAATCAAATAAATCATAAAAATCCTGTTAAGAGTAAGTACAAGTTTTATATAACTATAACTAAGTTATTTAAACATCGAAAACCATACTTTAATGGTTTATATGAAGTGTGAGATATTGGGACACAATTGTTTTTTTTTAGAGAAGTTTTATTAATTCAAATAACGAAAGTACAGTCAGCCTGGGAGGAGGCACGAGGTGTTACTTTCCCCGACGACTGAACCATACACTAAACATACACAAGCCTGAAACACAATTACAAAGTATACCAAAACAGATCTCCCCTTGACACCCCTTGCTTGGCCAAAGAATCAGCCATTGCATTTGCTGATCTGCTGACCCACTGAAACCTGACAGTCATATTTCTTGTCATCCATTTAACTTTTGTAGAGAACACTAATGTGGACCCCACTGTTCGTATGTCAGCAATATGTTATGATTAGGATTAGTTCTTTATGATAAGATTAGGACTAGTCTTTTATAAGATTAGGATTAGTCTTTTTTTCAGCTTTATCTTATCTTGCCATGTAAGCAATTCAGTCCTTTTACAAGTATGATACCATGTATATAAATTTAAGAGGGGGGCGGCTGTTTAAACATCATCAACCCAACTCTCTTTTATCAAAATCTCTCTCTCTCTCTCTCTTTCTCCCTCTTCTTTTCTTATTTTTTTTCTTCTCCTTTTAAGTGTCTGTTCAATCTTGAGCGACTACTTGGTATCAGAGCATTCGATCTAGGGTTTCTCATGTGGAATTAATTCAGCCAACCACATGAGAATTATTTAGGGCCGAGTTTTTTCATTCGACTGATTCTTGGAGATTACAAGAAGTCTTCAGCAACTGTCCAAGGATTGGAAGGTGCTCTTTGTAATTAGGAAGAGTCAGATAAGAATTAAGTGATCAAGGTTAGGTCTTTGATCAAGATTGGAGGTGCCAATCAGATTTTTGGTTCTCTCATCAAGATTGAAGTTGGCAATCAAGAATATTTTTCTTCGAGATCAATTCTGTTTCAAGAGTTTCTCGGGTTGATCAGAATCAAGATCATTTTTGAGCAAACTGAAGTTGGCGATCAGAATTTCAGCAAGAATTTTTTGAATCAAAATCAGTTTTTTTTTTTTTTTTTTTTTCTCAGAAATTCCTGGGTAAGGTCTTATTCCTTCTTGAGGGCAGCAACAAGGATAGCTTAATTTGTGAGGTACGGCTATATAGATTTTTTTTTTCTTTTTCTCTTCTAGGGTTTTAAGAGATAACCCTGAAATCCAAGACTGTTACTGTGTTTGGATAAGTGATTAGACTTGTTTTTAAGTTTGGCTGCTATCAGATTTCTGTTCTCTGATCTTTGTTTTTGGAGTTCTGTACCTAGGCCAACTGTTATTAGTTCTCAGATTTAGTAGGCTGATTGATACAGTGATACAGTGAATTGGATTTTTTTCGCTGAATCTGATTTCTTCTTCTAGACCTACTGTCGTTAGTTTTTTCAGATCAAGTAGGCTGATTGTTACAGTAAATAGAAGGTGTTTTTTGCTTAACCCCTAACCAAGAATGGAGTTCAAGCACCAAGAGGGGGTGTTTTTGGGACTGGTTCAGGTGGCATGACTGAAAACACCTTCCAGATTACAATTGTAAAGTTTGATGGTTCAAACTACTTAGAGTGGGCCCAATCAGCCATGATGGCTATTGGGGGAAGGGAAAAACTGAACTATTTGTTAGAAGATGCGAAGGAACCAAATGTGGAGGATCCCACTTATGCTAAGTGGATTCAGGAAAATTTTTTAGTGATGACATGGCTGTGCAATTCCATACAGCCACACATCAACCAAAATTACTTATGGACAAAAACAACTAAGGAAATATGGGATGTTGTGAAAGAAACCTACTCTCAGCCCCTTAATGTTGCTAGGGCTTATGAGCTGAAATGTGAGGTTAAAAATCTAAAGCAAGGTGAGAAACAAGTTTCTGTTTATTTTTCAATCTTGAAATCCCTGTGGCATGAAATTGACCAACTTGAATCAATTGAATGGGAAAGTCAGAAGGATGCACAGATTTACAGAAAGCAGATTGAAACTAATAGAGTGTTTGAGTTCTTGGCTGGTCTAAATTCAGAATATGATATTGTGAGGCAACAACTGTTGACAAGAGATAGTGCAACTTTGTCCCAGGCCTATTCCTTAGTGCACAACGAAGAGACTACGAGAAAAGTTATGTTACAATCACCGCCTTTTGAATCAGCTTTGGTAGCAGTTAAGCCCAAATCTGGGAGTGATAAGGAAAGAGACATGAAAAAGGAAGCTAAGAAGGACCTAGTATGTGAGCATTGCAAGAAACCTAAACATATTAAAGAGACCTGTTGGAAGTCACATCCACATCTAGTTCCAACAAAACTTAGAAACAAAAAGGGGAAAGCAAATATGGCTGTTAACACTGATAGTACAACATCATCTAGCACAAGAGGCAATCCTCTAGATACTCTAGCTACTGTTTGAGCTGCTCTAGTTTAGCTGGAAAATGAAGTTGGTAATTCAGCTCCACCTCCTTAGACACCATCAGGACCCCCTACCTCAGCTTTTGCTCATTCAGGTAATCGGGCCTCAGCTCACCATGCCTCAGTTACAGGTAATATAGAACATTCATGGATAATAGATTCTGGAGCATCTGACCATATGACTGGCTTGCCGTCACTATTTACTACCTATCACTTATCTTCAGGCAGAGACAAAGTGTCCATTGCTAATGGCTCCCTCATTCTTATTTCTGGCAAGGGAGACATCAAGTTGTCTAATGCTATTTCCTTATCTTCGGTTTTGCATGTTCCTAAGCTTAGTATTAACTTGCTTTCAGTTAGTAGTATTACAAAAAACCAGAATTGTTCAGTAACCTTTTTTCCAGATCGATGTGTTTTTCAGGATCTGGAGACAAGGAAGGTGATTGGGACTGGCCGTGAGGTAAATGGAGTCTATCTGCTTGGAGGGAGTCTTCATTGGGAAGATAGTGAGACTAAGAGGTCTTGTGTTTCTCAGTCTGTTGATTAGGCTATGCTTTGGCATAATAGGATGGGTCATTTATCTTTTCGGGCTTTGAAGAGTTTGTTTCCTAGTTTATTTGAATCTATCCAGATGTCTAGTTTGAAATGTGAGAGTTGTGAACTTGCAAAACACTGCAGGACAACCTATTCATTAAGTAATAATAGAAGTAATATTCCCTTTGAAATTGTGCATACTGATGTTTGAGGACCTTACCATACCACTGCCATGGGGGGGGGGGGTACAAATATTTCCTATTGTTTGTTGATGATTATACTCGTTTTTCATGGATTTATCTCATCCATTCTCGAGATGAGGTTCTAGCATTAACTCGGATTATGATTTTAACCCAATTTAGGGTCAAAATCAAAATTTTTAGATCTGATAATGCAAAAGAATATTTTGCAAACCCATTAGCCTCCTATTTGCTTGAACATGGGATTATCCATTAGAGTACCTGTCCTCATACACCACAACAAAATGGGGTTGCTGAGAGAAAGAATAGACACATATTGGAGGTAGCCAAAAGCATTATGTTTACCTCCAATGTGCCTATATGTTTCTGGGGGGATGCTGTTCTTACAGCGGTGTATCTCATCAATAGGATTCCTTCACGGGTTCTTGACATGAAATCACCATTTACCCTCTTATATCCTGATAAAGAGTTATTTACCATTCCCCTTTAAACCTTTGGTTGTACATGCTTTGTTCAGATTTTTGGCCCTCATCGTTCCAAGTTTGATCCTAAGGCCTCAAAATGTATTTTCCTTGGTTATGCACAAACTCAAAAGGGATATCGCTGCTATGAACCTGCTTCTGGGAAAAGATTTGTCTCAATGGATGTCACTTTCTTTGAAGATGTACCCTATTATCCAAGGGTTTCTCCTTAGGGGGAGAGTAGTAAGGATGGAGTTAACTCGTCGAAAGTTCTTTTACCTATCCCATTAAGTGAAGAGGGGTGTAATGGGGAGGGCTGTCAGAGATGCAGGGATGTGAGAGTCTATCACAGACGATGGAGACATGTTGATTTCGGACGTCAACAATGCAGGCCAGTCCCAGTCTCCTCTGTAGATCCAAATCCCGGTACCATAGTAGCCTTAGTTCCTTCTACAGAGCCAAATCCAGGTACCACAGATACTACAGATGAAAGACATCCCACCATGGAGCCTTCACCCTCATTAGATGATCTTGATCTTCCCATAGCTGTTCGTAAGGGCAAGCGTCGTTGCACCTCATCTACAGCTCACATCATTTCTCAGTTCTTGTCCTACGATCATTTGTCTCCCTCCTATAAGTCTTTTTTTCGCATCCATTGCCGATGTTCCCATTCCCAGAACAATATAGGAAGCATTGGAAGTACCAGAATGGAAAGATGCAATAAAAGCAGAAATGGATGCCCTCATCAGAAACAATACTTGGGAGATAGTTGATCAACCTAAAGGTAAGAAACCGGTTGGATGTAGATGGGTATTCACTGTGAAACATAATGCTGATGGTTCTATTGAAAGGTATAAGGCCCGGTTAGTTGCAAAAGGATTTACTCAGACATATGGTATTGACTACTTGGAAACTTTTGCACCAGTAGCAAAGATGACCACTATTAGAGTCTTATTATCTCTTGCAGCCAGTTACTCTTGGCCATTGTATCAAATGGATGTTAAAAATGCCTTCCTCAACGGAGACTTGCAAGAAGAGGTTTACATGCAGTTGCTTCCTGGATTTTATGGTACAGAGACAAGAAAGAAGGTTTGTCGGTTGAATAAAGCCTTGTATGGATTAAAACAGTCCCCCAGAGCTTGGTTTGATAGATTTAGACAAGCCCTTGAAAGGTTTGGATATGTACAGGCCCAGTCAGACGACACCTTGTTTATTAAGAGAGTGGATTCTTCCTCCTTAACCTTGCTTGCTATATATGTGGATGATATTGTAGTAATAGGAAATGATAATACTGAGATTGAGTCCCTTAAGTAGCTCCTTCATCAAGAGTTTGAGGTAAAAGATTTGGGAGAACTATACTTCTTGGGCATTGAGGTAGCCAGATCCAAGCATGGGATTTTTGTTTCTCAAAGAAAAGAAAGTGTGTTCTTGACTTGTTGGAAGAAACAGGAAAGTTGGGTGTTACGCCTGCTGACACACCCATTGAACAAAATCACAAGATCAGTGCAGAGGGTGAAGAACCCCTTGAAGATAAAGCTATTTTCCAATGGTTAGTTGGAAAACTTCTCTATCTTTGTCTCACTCGACCTGACATCAGTTATGCAGTCAGTGTGGTTAGTCAGTATATGCACTCTCCTAGGACTACTCACCTCCTTGCAGTTGAGAGGATACTAGCATATTTGAAGAGGTGCCCA
>NW_010729082.1:6936064-7017434 GCF_000365185.1 Nelumbo nucifera
ACTTGAGGGGGAGTGTAGAGAACACTAATGTGGACCCCACTAAGGTGTCCCCACTGTTCGTATATCAGCAATAAGTTATGATTAGGATTAGTTCTTTATGATAAGATTAGGACTAGTCTTTTATAAGATTAGGATTAGTCTTTTTTTCAGCTTTATCTTATCTTATCTTGCCATGTAAGCAATTCAATCCTTTTACAAGTATGATACTATGTATATAAATTTAAGAGGGGGGCGGCTGTTTAAACATCATCAACCCAACTCTCTTTTATCAAAATCTCTCTCTCTCTCTCTCTCTCTCTTCTCCCTCTTCTTTTCTTATTTTTTTTCTTCTCCTTTTAAGTGTCTGTTCAATCCTGAGCGACTACAACTTTCTTTAACAGATCCCTGTAGCCCCAACAAGCTGTTTCTGGACTTGTCAGCTAGCCCACACTACCTTGGAATCCCCTTCTACTATCAAATTATTCATTCCAAGTTGACTGGCCATCTGTATACCTTGTACCGCTGCTAGTAACTCTGCCCTTACAGAATCACCAACACCCACTGGTCCTGAAAATAAAGACAACATGTTGCTGTCTTTGTTTCTCAGAATCCCTCTTATTCCGGATGGCCCTGGGTTACCTTGGCAGCTACCGTCAAAATTCAATTTTACCACTCCATCCAGTGGAGGTTTCCATTCAGCTTGTGATTTGTTCTTTGTGGAGATTGTAGAAGCCATTGCTGCCTAGTTTCTCCTTAAGTCATCAAAGGAGTAATCTGCCAACAATTATTAACCCATTGAAAAATGATGGAAAAAGTAAAACGTATATGTATATACCTTAATTTTCAAAAAATCAATCTAATTTATCTTATTATTATTAATATATAAGATTTAATAATTAATTTTAGCATTTATTTATTTTTTGATCAGTAAACATGTATTTTTATTAAAATTCAGATTGTAAGCAGTTTATACAACTTGGTGATGGGACTGTTGATCCCCTTTAATCACTCTATTCTTTCCCTCATTATAGTGCAGCTCAAAATAATTGCTGTCCCAATGCCCCCTATTTTACTAAGCCATAAGCTAGCCCATTTGCATTTCTTCGGACCCATTTAAATTCAGCCTCAACCTCCTTTGCGATCTTCTTCACTTCCCTAATCACATATTTAAACGTCCATGGGGTATGGCTTTTGTTTATTGCCCATGAAATTACTACTTTTGAGTCCCCTTCTACTTCAACATGTCTGCATCCTAGCTGTTTGGCTAGCTTTAACCCTTGTAGTAATGCCAATAGTTCCGTCTTCAACGAGTTTCCGGTGCCAATCGGTCCTGAGAACATACCCAATATCCTCCTTTCATAGTTTCTTAATACTCCTATTCATGAGATGCCTGGATTTCCAAAGGAGCACCCATCAAAATTCAGCTTTACTTTTGCCTTCTGGTGGTTTCCACTCCAGCCTTTATCTCTTACTCTTGAAGACTGTGCTACTTCGGACCATGTTCTTAGAATGTCTGTAATTGAGAAGACTTGAAAGCTATCCAAGGGTTTTACCCAATGGGTTACTTTCACCTTGATACTATCAATCACTTCTTCTATTGTTCTACTTTTTTCCAAGAAAATTCTGTTGTTCCTCTCTTCCCATATTACCCAACAAATTGTTGCCTTTGTTGCTTTCCACATTACCATCCCTCTTTTCTTTCGTTGTCTCAAGATTTCATGGTTGAAGAGTCCTGCCACATCTTGAGGGGGAACCCGCCTGCAGCCAAATAGAGTACAAAAGAATTCCCAAATTCGATGCATAAAAGAATAGGAGAAAGGCAAATATATGGCCTTTTTTCTACAGCATATAGCAAGTGTTTACCTTACGAAAGAATATTTCCCAACAGAAGTCTTGGATCTTTAGGGGAATAGGCTTCTACCAAATTTCTTTCACAGGGAAAACTCCACCTAGAAGGTTGGGGGAAGCAAGTACTTTGAAGAAAGAGGAGCAAGAAAAGAGGTCGTTTGGAGATCCTAACCAAATTCTAGAGTCTTCCAACGAAGGGTCCAATTGGATTTGCCCTCGGAGGTCCAACAATTGGATTAAAGACTCACACTCATTTTCCCTTAGTCCCCCCCCTTCTAAAGCCCAAATTCCAGTTCACACTGTTTGGACACGGTGTTCCCAACATGGATATAGCTTCCCCTTTGAGGTTAGATAGTGCAAGGAGATTAGGAAATTGGTCTTTCAGTGGGGTTTCCCCTACCCATAGATCTTCCCAAAACAGAATTTTATTACCTTATCCCACATCGAACTGGATGGAATTGAGGAAAGTAGGGTAGATTTCATGAATTGCTTTCCAAGGAGAAGCTGAAGAACTGCGAGGGGAAACTTTTGCATCCCAACCATTTCCAACCACCCCATGAATACTCTCAATCACTTTGTGCCATAATCTATCGCCCTCAAAGGGAAACCTCCAAAGCCACTTACCTAATAGAGTTGTGTTCCTTAATAGGATGTTCCCAATTCCTAAACCCCCTTGTTCCCTAGTTTTGCTAACCTGCTCCCACTTGATCAAGTGGTCCTTCCTTTCCTCTCCTGGGTCCCAAAGGAAATCTCTCATGTACTTCTCTAAGCACCTTCCTACCTTAGAAGGGATTCTAAAGGTTGAAAGGAAATAGGTGGGGAGGTTTGCTAGAGTGGCTCTAATCAAGGTTTTTTTTTTTTTTTGATCAATAACAAGAAACTTTATTAAAGATATGAAACTATGTGAAGCTTAGGTACAAAGGGGATGTAAAAAGACTTAACTCTCCCCTTAGCCACCTAATCACCACCTCCGAGTCACCTTCAAGAACCAAACATCTGATGTTCAACTCCCTTGCTCTTTGGATACCTTCCAGGGCTGTGAGGATCTCAGCCCTAAGAGAGTCTCCTTTCCCAATCGGGCCTGAGAACATAGCAATAATAGCCCCCACCTCATTCCTAAATACTCCCCCAATCCCAGAAGGCCCTGGGTTCCTTATACAACTACCATCAAAATTCAATTTTATGAACCCAGAAGGAGGAGGGGACCACGAAGGACTACAGGTCCTCTTGTAGAGGGCAAAGGAAGCTCCTTCCAGTTTCTCACCACATCAGCCACAGAAAAATATGAGAACAATTCCATAGTTTTCAACCAATGTGTCACCCTTAACAGGATTAGATCTAATAAGTTTCCAATGATTCTTTCCTTGTCTGAAAATATTCGTGAGTTTTTCACCCAAAGAATATAATTCCTCTTCCAAAGGGCTAACTTCCTATCAAACCTTTCTACAACTGGTTTCCAGAACCCAATTGACATGGGATTTCCTCCTAAGGGTAGACCTAGGTAACTGATAGGCCAACTTCTGATCTCACACCCCAAGATCTCCGCAAATCTTATTAGTTTTCTTTCCTCCAAATTGACCCCTACAATTCCACTTTTGGTCCAATTTATCCTCAGCCCTGTTACTCTCACAAAATTATTCAGCAGCACCTTCAAATTTTCCACCACTTCCTCATTGTTTCCTTCACAAAAAATATGGTGTCATCTGCAAATTGGAGATGGGTAACAATCACCCGATTTCTATTAACCTCCAACCTCTAATAAGGCCTTGATCCGTTGAGCGTCAACTTTTGCCACCATTCTGCTTAACACTTCTGCCACTAGGGTAAACGATAATGGGGATAGGGGGGTCACCTTGCCCAATTCCTCTCTTGGCCGGGAAAAAATCCTTTGTTGTACCATTGATTAGGATTGAGTAATGAACTGAACTTAAACATCCTTTGATCCAAGACCTCCATCTAGCTCCAAATCCCAGTTTTTCTAGTACTTTTAGAAGGACTTCCTAATTAACCAGGTCATAGGCTTTTTCTAGATCTACTTTACAAACTCGGCCCTGTTCTCTACCCTTTCTTCTTTCCACGACACATTCATTAGCCACCAAGATTTGATCCACAGTTTGCCTTCCTTCTACAAAAGCACCTTGTAAAGGAGAGATGATTGACGGTAACACCTTTTTTAGTCTTTCTGATAAGACCTTTGACAAAATTTTGTAAACACTCCCAATGAGGCTTATTGGTCTAAAGTCTTTAGGAGTTATGGCTCCCTCTTCTTTGGAATCATAAGTGATAAATGTGGCATTTGCTCCTGGTGAAACCTCCCCTTTGGAGAAGAATTCGTTAAAGACTTCCAAGATGTCTGATTTCACCATATCCCAACACTCTTGATAGAAGGCCATGGAGAAACCATCCGGCCCAGGGGCTTTAGATCTGTCCATTGAAAAAATAGCTTCCTTGATTTCTTGCAAAGAAAATCTTCTTTCTAGAGCAAGAGATTGCTCTTCTGACAGAACATCCCCTTCTAGCTCTGGCAATTTTGGCAACACACCATGTGGGCTTGAGAAAATTTCCTTAAAATGATTTACAAAAATCCTTGTAATCCCCTAACTTTCTCTTACCACTTTTCCTTCCTCCTCTACACTAAGGATTAAGTTCTTCTGTCTTCTTCCAATTGCAAGAGAGTGAAAAAACTTAGTGTTTCCATCCCCTTCTACAAGCCACTGATACCTTGATTTCTTATTTTTGAGAAAATTTAGCCAGAATTCATTAAATGAAGAGGAGGTACATAAGTAGATGTACAAAGTAGGGGAAGAACCCCTACAAATTACAAAGGAGGAAGCTTGTTGCTATACAAATGCTCCAAATACACACCGCATTTGGCTAAACCATCCATAGTATGATTGTGTTTCCTAGGAATCCAAACTAAATTTACATTTAAACAGTCCAAAGAATCCCTAGCCTCTGTCAGATAGTGATTCAATCTCCAAGGTCCCCCTTCTTTGTCTCTTAACTATTTTATAGTATTTGCTGAATCACCTGCAATGTTTAAATTCTGGATTCCCAAATTTTTTATTATCCTGATTCCTATGAGAGCAGCCATCACTTCAGCCTTTGTAGAATCTGCCAAGCCAATTGGACCGCTAAAAGTCCAACATATATTGCCCCTTTCGTCCCTTACTGTACCTCCAATACCAGCTAATCCAGGGTTACCTAAGGCTGTTCCGTCGAAGTTAAGGGTCATCACTGCTTCACCGATGGGGTCGGGATGCCTCAAGGACGTTTGATGGGGATGAGGGAGAAACAGAAAGGGGTAAGCATCTCTATTAAGATCATTGACTGAAAGTCCTTTGAACAGATCTGAGTTCACCGTCCAGAGGTTGCAAAGGTAAGTAATATATGAAATTAATTCCTCCAGGGTTCTGAATTTATTGTCAAAGGAGGCGGTTGTTTCTTTCGTCCCAAACACCCCACAACACTGCATGTAGCACTGATTACCAAAAAACTTTACCCCTTTTACTTAACCCTGTTCCTTGCCATTGATGCAAAGTGTCAATAATGTGCTTTGGTATAACCCATCTATAACCTGCCATTTTCAAGAAATGGAACCAGATCTTTTGGGTGAATTTGCAGTGAAGAAAAATGTGATATGCTGATTCACCTTCACTGGAGCATAAAATACAAACATGAGGAGAGATGGACAGTCTTCCCAAATACTTTTTCGCCAGTAGGGTGTAGGGTCCAGATTCGAGTGTCAGAATAGGAGGGGGAGATGTAGGCTTCTTTAAGGGTCTGAATTAGGTCTATTAATTCAGAAATCTCTGAATCCCTTAGGGGTCTTCTGAGATGGAGGTTTAGGGTGTTCTCGGCAGTTTGGTTTGGAAGGCAGGAAGAAATAGTGGCTTCTTGGTCAAGGGTAAGGTTAAAAAGCATAGGGAAAGAGGTTTCAAGGATAGTTTCCCTCCACCATAGGTGTTTCCAGAATTTTATTTTAAAACTATTTCCCACTTTATACCTTATAAAAGGAAAGAAAGAAGTGTGAATGGAGATGATACCTTTCCAAGGATTTGTGGACTTTATCCTGTTCAAATGAAGATTGCTATCCCACCCATTTGCATTTGATCCATATTTTCTTGAGATGACAGCTATCCATAGAGCATTGGGTTCTTTAGGGAACCTCCATAGCCATTTGCCTAAGAGAGAAGAATTTTTCTCTTTTAAGTGTCCAATTCCCAAACCTCCTTCCTCTTTAGGCTTGCATACTTGTTTCCAATTGACTAAGTGGCTTCTTTTTTCCCCACCTCCTTCCCAAAGAAAGTTCCTTTGAAGCTTCTCAATCTGATTTCTGACTTTGGTTGGAATTTGGAAGACTGAAAGGATGTAGACTGGCAGATTTGCTAAAGAGGCCTTGAAGAGAGTAAGCCTACCCCCTTTTGAGAGATAACACTTCTTCCAAGTTGATAGTTTCTTCTCACATTTCTCCACCACTGGTCTCCAGAAGTTGAGAGATATTGGATTCCCTCCAAGAGGCATCCCAAGATAAGAAATAGGAAGATTCTCCTCTTTGCATTCCAACAAAGATTTGAAATTTTCTAGAAGTTCCACTTCTACTGAGTTAAGAGCTACTATACTACTTTTGCAAAAGTTAACCCTCAAACCAGTGATAAGTTCGAAACATTCAATTATCCTTTTAGTGTTTGTGATGTTAGTTATGGAGGCATCCAAGAACAAAATTATGTCATCAGCAAATTGTAAATGTGAAATGTGAATCTTGTCCCTTCCCACTTCAAATCCTTTCACCAAGTTAAGAAGAATAGACTTATCAAATTGATAGTTAAAGATGCCCATCACTAAAGTGAATAGAAAGGGGGAAAGAGGGCAACCTTGTCTGAGACCCCTACTAGCCTTGAAGTAACCTTTCACTTCACCATTTATCAACACTGAAAACCAAGGAGAACCAATACAACCTTTAATCCACCTGATCCATTTTCTACCAAAGCCTCTAAGCTTTAAGCAATCTAAAATGCAGTACCAATCCACTTTATCGTACGCGTTTTCCAGATCTAGTTTCACAAGGACCCCCTGGTTCCCAAAAGATTTTCTGTCTTCTACACACTCATTTGCAATTAGAATGCTGTCCACAATTTGTCTCCCTTTTACAAAAGCAAATTGGTTTGGGGAAATTAGGTCTTCTAGGACTTCTTTAAGTCTGTTGGCCAGAACCTTCGCCAAAATTTTATAGATGCTCCCTATCAATCTTTATACCGACCATCCTAGCTCCTTCTAACCCCTCCTTCTCCTCCTGCCTACCTTCTTTTGTTCCCTCCAGGGTGTCATTCTGGGTTGGCTTTGTCTGGGTAATGAGTTGGTTTAGGCTAGCATCAGCACAATCCAAACCTAAGGTTGGGTCAGCTAGAACTTCCAGGATTAAAGATACAACTCTAGCCCTCTCTTCCTCTACCCTATCAACCACCAGATTGTTTGGCTCCAAGACTGTGGCACTTCGGATTGAGAGTTCCATAGTAGTTGGGGTTTTGACAGGACCTGCACAGGTAGCCAAGCACAAATTAGAATCCTCTTTAGTAGGAAACAAAGGATTAGAAGATGGAACATGAGATAAAAGTGTAGGGGTTCCCTGATTCGACAAGTCCAAATCCTTCCTTCGATCAACGCCTGCTAAGTGAGAGTCCTTGGCAGGTAAAACTGGGATAGCATCTAAATTCTGTTCCTCTTGTGTATCTTTGCTTCGGATAGTGCTGATATCCGGTTCTCTGTCTTGAATATCCTGAACTTGTGTCTCCCTTGGTATTTCTCTTGGACCACTGTTGGCTACATCTAGGTCCACCTTAGAGATTGAGGCAAGTCTCACCACTGTTTCTTCTTTTGGGGCCGACATGGAGGCACTAGAGGGTTCTTCAAACAGTATCTACATACCTATTATCTCATCGTTCAACATATTGTAAGTTTTAGTGGGTGAACCACTTCCGATGCTACTTTCGTCGTGCCAAACATCATCTTGCCTTAGGTCTTTCCAATCATCTTCTTCCTCAAATTCTTCACACTCGGGCCTGTTAAATTTTGGGTTCGGCTTGTCTGGGGTTGTGGAGTTTGTTTTCACAACCGGCTTCCATTTCCAACTGCTCTCCGACCGGGCACTTCCTACACCAGCGTTGCCGAATGCTCTCAAAGGGGTCTTGATAGAGTTTTCCGCAACCGCTGCAACAAAGGGGGTTGCAGGGTTCGATTTGGACGATGATAGACCCCAACAAACATCCCCAATCCTTTGGGCCGGCCTGCTCACATGCATTTTTAAGTGGTCACGTGACCTGTTTGGATTATAACTTGGTATTGGGTTGTCTAGTTTGACCGGTTTAACGCCTAAGTCAAATTTTAGCGCTCTTTCAAAAATTTCTCCTTTATTTCCGCCCCCTCCAGCTGCCACTTCAGCATAGGGCCTTTTAGTAGCCCCTTGATCTGAGATGGATAGCCCAGATTCTAGTCCCCCTTTAGAATTCTGACCGTCCTCTTTCGATTTCCAGTCTTCCCGTTTGCCTTCTTCTTGTAAAAACAGTCGGACTTCTCCTCCATACTTACCCCTTCCTTGACACTTGCCACACCATCATCTTCTACCTCCCGCAGGCTTTTACAGAGTCTCTCCTCCACCGACGACAGCAACCAGACTACCTCATGCGTTTCACCTAGTTCCAACCTTACTGTTCTCGGTATTGACTCTAATTTAACTCCTCCCAATTTCATCGAAGCTGCACTGAGATTGGACAAGTCCAATTCCTCCAGGACTCCTCTGCACAGTTCTGCGATTTTCTTGAAGTTTGCAAGGGACCAAAGATGAAATGGGAGCCCTAGCACTTTGAGGCGGACAATTTCTCTCTGGTCTACATGATTAGCATTTGGACACCACTGACTGATCACCATTACTCCTTCAGAAGTCTGAATAGGAAGCACATGTATTTCTTCCATCAGATTGTCTACTTCTAGTTCTAGAAGTGCCTTATCTTCTTGAAACGGTTGAAGATCGAAGTGTCCACCCACTTTCAGCTTTCGTTTAATCTCCTCTGCAACACAGCCCCAACTACCTACTCTTTTGTTTGCAAGTATCACATATTTTTTACGCCAGTTCTGGGAGGTTTGATCTTCATTACCTACAACATCCTTTTCACCATCTGGATGTGGTTGATTTTCTGGTGCTTGGTTGGGTTGGATATTTCTTGGTCTCTTTTCATTTCTCCATAAAAAGATCTGCAACTCCCTTACGAACAGCATCCACCCCTTACTCTGTTTTCCCATGGGGATACAAATCATTTGTCTCTACCTTCGCCGAACCATTCTGATACTGTTGCGAACCAGCCCTTCCTATTGAATTGAAGTGCAGCTACGAATACCTTTCCATTGATTTTGATTGAGTTCTTCCAGGCTTGTGTTTTCCTTGACACTAAAGCTACGTCTAGGAAGCCTTTCAGCCAAGATGCTACCTCCTTTTGGAGATACACTGTGGCTCTTTTTTCTTCTCTTATCTTCAGGAACACCAGAGACCTTGTTTTCACTTCTTCTAGTTTGTATTGCTTTGCTTCGAGCGAAACTTCCTTTCTTCACCTTCCCACTACTTCGAACTTGCCCTCCATTGACACAGTCACCTCCACAACTTTGTCATTAATTTTAGCATTTATTGACAAACATCCACTAAAGAAAAGATATTTTTTTTTAAAAAAATAACTCATGATTATGCTAAGCAAATGGGGCGTAGCCCAGTGGTGGACTTAGAGAGAGAGATGGCCTGTATCGGGGCTTGATGTTGCAATTGTTTTTGTTTTCAAAAACAAAACAAACCATGTTGTCGATTTTAGAAAATGTTATATAGTTTATTTTATTTTTTATTTTTCACGGTTTCACCAAGTTGAAGCGAAAGGCAGTAAGGTCTATGCCTCATTAAACTTGAGGCTTAGCCTCAGATATAGTATAGAAGGCAGCTGATGCAAGGTGCTTTGGCTGCACCTTGCCTTGCTTCATGCACTTCAGTGCCTTTTAAAACCATGTTAATAAGTGATATGACATCTGATACCTCATGATTCCTATGGCCTCTCTCAAAAGCAAAGTTCCAAGATTGATATTGCTAGAAGAGGAGTAAAATGTAGATAATGGACAATTTTTATAGAAGAAATAGAATATGCCTTAGAAATTTGTGCATGGTACAGTGTGCATGTGCTATTGTTATGTGTTCCTCATTATATTGAAGGATATAGGTGTTTATTTTACCATTCACGATACAGTGTAACTCCATTCAATTACTGTGTGTACACACAAATAAGTTGTCAATAGCTTGGTGATCGTGGGCTTTTGATTGCAGGAACTGCATTGCCTTGGAGACCTTATGTGAGCGTATACTACAGGGCACATCTTTTGTTTGAAAGGGCTGATGACAGAAAATGGATTCCTGAAGAATATGAACTTATAAAGAGGTGTGTTTAATCATAGAGTTGTTTTTTTCTCTCCATTCACAATCATGTGTTTGTGGCTTGTCATGATATGTTGACTGGATACAGATAATGTGTGCAAAAATTTATGTAAGACAATGGTCATCTTTTATTATTTTTGTGAAAATTCTCAGTTCTTATAGTAATTCCTACTAATAAATTTTCATACTAATGACCAACAAGCTGTATTATAGGGTTTATGAAAAACATGGAGCAGACTGGAAGATGGTTGCTGATCAACTTGGTAGACATAGATTCCATGTAAAAGATACATGGCGCAGGTTGAAAGTGATTAACAGGAGAAAAGGTAAAAACAAAATTTTACCATATATGCACCTACCAGATTTTAGAGCTTTGGAACACTTGGAAGATTTTGATTATGTAGGATGTGAATATGATCATTGTGCATAGTTTGCCTTAGTTACCTCAGCATGTTGAGTATGTTAGTACGTAATTGTTGACTGGGCCAATTGTTCTTTCTTTACATATTTTTTCTCATGAATAATTTTCTCTCTATTGAGAAAGGAGGAATTCTATGGGTGGAGGAACTTGCCAATTGAAGTGAGCCTGCTGTTTGATTCGGCCTCCTTTGTTTGGCCCACAAAAAGGGGAAGAATCATGTGGAAGTGTATTAGAGCAGCTACTTTATGGACAATCTGGGAAGAGAGGAACTCTAGAATCTTCCAAGAGAAGGAAAGGAA
This sequence comes from Nelumbo nucifera, assembly GCF_000365185.1. The sequence goes on from NW_010729082.1 coordinate 6,947,073, forward strand.
TTTATTGGAATTAATTGAGTGCATCCTAACAAGGGCAGTATATTGGCTGAAAACCTCGAACTCCTTTTCAGTTCTTTACCTTTGATGACTTTTGGAGGAACTGGTTGGAAGTGGCAAAGAGCTTTATGGGAAGAAACTGACCCCTTATTGGACTCCACCTTTGGAAGGGTTTATAAAACTGAATTTTGATGTGAGCAGTCAGGGTAATCCTGGCTTTTCAGGAGTAGGTGGGGTCTTGAGAAATGAGGAAGGTTCTGTCTTGTCTTTGTTTTCAGGGCCTACTAGGGCTGAGCTGCTAGCTGCTGTGCAAGGCATTCAGATTGCAAAACTACTCGATATGATGAGCTTAGTCATAAGAGGGTATTCTAAGGTGGTTGTGGGGTGGTTGCAGTATCCAGATTCTGTTAATTGGAAGTACAAGGATTTGCTAAAGAAAGTTAAGTGGTTGACACCGCATATGATAATTAGGTAACAATGGGTCAACAGATTGGCTAATGCAATGGTAGATTTTTTAGACAAAGAAGGGGCTACTGGGGATTCTCTTTTCTGGTCTGTGTTGCAATTTTCAGTTTTCAGCTTTAGTTGGTGTGGCTGCATCTCACACCCCCTTGGTATGCTTGTATTAGTCTTTATCTTTTGATAATAAAATCTAATTCAATTATAAAAAATGAAAGAAAGGAAGAGTTCTAGTTTTATTTTGATAAGCAATAATATATTCCTTCTCTTCTTATTTTTCTATGCAATAAATAATTTCCTCTGCAACTTTAGTCTGGCTTAACTCAAAATTCAACATGATAGCTTCTGGGCAGAGTTTGGTTTATTTTGAATCAGTTAATGTTCACAGTGTCTGCATTTTTTTTTCCATGGGGTTAATAGTTTTGACAGATACACACACACACACACACACTCTCTCTCTCTCTCTCTCCCTCATCTATGCTAAAATCTTTCTCCTTTTCAAGTGTCACATTTTGTTTTTTCCTGAATGAAACAGGACAGTGGACCCAAGACGAATACCAGAATTTGTTTGATTTAGTGAACATGGACTTGCGCATGAAGGCCTTTGAGGAAAGGAAATCTAAGCATGGCATGGTTGGTGCATTTATTATCTTTGTTCAGTCTAGCTTGTATGCTTGTCATTTTAGTTTTTCTGTTGCAAGCACAATTCATAATGTTGTGATTTTCATGTTCATCTTGACTTCAACTATAACTGTATGTTTTTTCTTTTTTATCTGCTAAATCAATACCTCATTGGATGTTGTACAGTTACGAGATAATATCCGTTGGGGAGCTATTAGTGACAAGTTGGGGACTAGACCTGGTCATCTTTGCTGCTCTAAATGGTACATTTTCATTTTATTGTCTGGTTGACCTTTGGATTTTAACATGAAATGGAGAAACCACCTTTTGTTTGTCAAAACAAGAGAAAAAAGTCGAGGATTTCTGAACAAGTGAAACCATTGGGGGTTAGTATCATGTGGCCTTTCATTGGATGTAATAGTAGCTATTACCTTGGTTTTGGATGTCTTGTCAGGAAAAATTTTATTGAAAATACTGTCATGTGTCATGAGCATGAGGCAAGAAAGTTTCACGAAAGGGTCTGCAGTGGAGGAAGACCAGGCATTGGTGGGAGAACATAAGGGTCTGCAATAGAGTGTTCTTTAGGAGATAGTAGCATATTAAAGTTTGAAGGAAACTTAAATTGTCATTGGGTGGGTGCAGGAGGTGTATTAGGTCCATGGCAGATCGATCATTTCCTTGTGGAAGCTAGTATGAACATATTGGGATCTTCTGCACTTGTTGTGCACTTGTTTTCAGTCTGACAGGTTTTGCATTAAACCTATGTAAATGCCCATGCATATGGGACCACACATGTTGTTGACTGGGACCACACATGGGATACCTGTTGTTGACTGAATGCAAGTGCAGCACAAACAAGTTCAGCAGATCAGGACTCAGTATAAACACTTCATGGAACTGGGCCCCAAAGATCAGCAAATGGTTTGGGTGGACTCTGGCTAGAGAGGGGTCCTAATTATCGGCAAATGAACTGGGTCCCTGTTCCATTTCATGGAACTGGATCCTGGATTAGGTCATATTGCTATTTTGGGATATACTTTGTGCCTGGGATGATCTAATCTTATGAACCAGCTCTTTTTTTTTTTTTTTTGATCAATTATGAACCAGCCCTATTTCCTCCATGTAGGGATTTCTATTTTTCACTCCTTTTTTTTCTTATTTCATAGAAGTTTCTGATGTGTTATTAACAGAAGAGAAAACAATATGGTCTTTTATCTCTGTCCAGCAAAGTTAGCCTCAAACAGTATGATTTGTTCTTCATTTATGTTAACTTAGTGTTGCCAAGAGTGAATAGTATTGCAGCCTTGTACCATGGTACCATCTAGAATTAACTTAAGAGGGTCGAATTTGTTTGGAAAATTTTTAATAGAAACTTGATGTCCAAATTTTCCTTCTCTTATGATGCCTGAAACTTGTGTTTTTTTTTTCCAGGTATGGCCAATTAACATCATACATGGTATCTGAAGGAAATTGGGCTGATGTTGATGATTATCGGTTGCTGAATGCGTAATGATCTTAATTCTCTCTCAGTCTCTTTTATCTGTTCATATATTGTTGAACAAGATGCCATATGTAGTGAAAACGCAAAAGGTTTCTTCCTGTCTGGTACACAAATGTATTTATCCTTGGTAGTGGGCTGGCAGGCACTGCCAAGGGCATTGTCTACATTAAAGAATCAAATTGTGTGGATGACATTGGGACTCCATGCATTTGGCTATTGGCTGCATTGGGAACAACCATTTGAAGGATTATGGACATTGAGACTCCATGCTACATTAATGGCATTGAGGGTATTCCCATTTTAGTAAAGGAGGATTAGCAGAAGCTACCTTCCCTCCCTCTAGGACATGCATGCCATTGACTTTCTAGGCTAATATAAACCTTAGAAGATGATTCAGATCTCTACAAGTCATTTCTAGCATATACTTGTTTGGTATCCAAAGTAATACATATGAGATGGTTAGGATCATCATCAGTTGATTGTAAGAGCCATTGATGGACCCATGATCCAGTGGATTCCAAAACCTGTGGATACAGTGCACATTAAGGACTGTTAGGTTTGTATTTAGTGCACTCCTCCCAAAGACTGCAGATACGCAGGACTGACATTAAGTAATGGTCTTAGTGAGCTTGTGAGAGACTGAAGTTGTACAGTTATCTGAGCTGACAAATTTTCAATTTTTTGTTCAATTCAGTCAATTCAAGTTCATTTCAAGATCCATTGAGGAGTATATTTTATTTCTGATTATACCGATTCAATCAAGTCAACATGAGTAACCTGATTGGGTTTGGCTGGTATAGAAAATAGTTATGGTCTTGTCCTCCCAAACTCTTCAAATTAGTTGCTTAGATCTTTTGTAGCATATTATTCTTTTTTGAGTAATAAAAACTTATGGCCTATTCATTAAAATTCAGTTCAAGAATTTAAATTTGGGGGTTTTGTGGCTTAGGTAGATGATGCTTTAGTTCTTGCAAGTGTGTCCTGAGGGTTTTATAAACTAGTTGTTAAGCTTAAACAGAACCAAGATGGTGCTTTCTAGGAGATGAAGTTTTATCCTTGCCTTTTGTGTGACCTTGGCCCAAACTTGTACTTACATGATTTTCTGCTTAATTTATTTATGTTTAACTGTTGCAGACTTCTTAGCCTGGATGCTTGCTGCATGGAAGATGTTGATTGGGATAATCTCCTTGAGCACAGGTAAATCTAATGAAATTGGGGGTAATATGTGGAATCCTCTGCTGAAAGATAATATTTGGTAACTACCAAGTCGTTTATGTGCCATGGTTCCCCCGCTTATTTTTTCAGCTAATGGTGGGCTACTCTTGGACTCTAACCTTTTTGCTACTCAGTTCTATTGGATCAATCCTTCTCTGTTTAGTGGTTGATACTTATTTCAATTTCCATCACATATATTCATCACACATTCTAGAAAAATATACCATGTTACCTTCAGCTATTTTTTTTTTTTTTATCAGCACCTTCGGCTAATGTTCTTGTTGGTTACCCAATAAAGTTTTGGGTAAGTGATGCTATACGGGTGGGGTATTATTAGATCTAGGTTTTTGGTTCTATGGCTTCTAGTGCCTAAGATGCAAGGTGCAAACTTTGGAAATGATTTTAAAAAATTCAATAATACATAAAAATGTGAACATGCATTTTAAAAGAAATTAATTGTTTTAAAATGCTTATTGGCTCAAATTAAAATACATAAGCATAACATATAAAACATATTCAAAGTGAAATGTGGGAGTTAAAATCCAACATGTGTGGGTCTTCAGAAGGTGCTTTGTTCATCCTACTATTTTTTTTTGATAAGCTTTGAGCATCCAACAACAATTTAAGCATTGTGAAACTTCCAATCTATTTATTTATCTCCTATTTGCATTACTTCAATTAGATGGTCTGCTGTTAAACATCATGCATCCTTAATCCTAGGGGTTTGGCCCTCCATTTCCATCAGGCCCCTTTAGGGAAGCCCAAATAAGTCTGTGAAAGGGATTTTTCTATTTGAGATTCTATTTGCATTAACAACAGCTTTGGGTATTTGAAATGTCGTTGTTTTCATTTATTTTAAAAGTTAATAAACTGTTACTAGTGTACAAACAGCAATAAAAGATAATTTAGAAGTTGATAAACCATTACAAAGGTGCAGAACACATAATAAACAAAAAATTACAAAAAAAAGCATATTGAAAACGGTGTGGTGTGCCTGTGCTGAGGTGCAAGGTGCAATATGCATGCCATTTGAAAGTGGCTGTATGTAGGTTCAGGCAAGGTGCATGCCTCAAAATGTGCTTTGCTTGTGCACCTAGATGCACCCTTCCATTTAAACATTGTCAACAATTTTTTTTTATGAATAATAATGCAATTTTATTGAAACAGAATTAAACATTGTCAACAAATATTGCAATTCACTCCACCCGTGGGGGCTGAATCACAATACAATTCACTCTTTCCCTGGCCAAACTGCTTGAGAACTTAATTTTTGATCCATTTGAATGAAATGTTCACTTTGGAGGAGTTAAGAGAGTTTATCTCCCTGCCTTTGTAATTATTTTTATTGTTTAATGAAATGCTTTTGTTATTGATAAAAAAATGTTCACTCTGGAGGCCAACAATTTAGCCTCTCAATATAGTGTTTGGGAGACTAAAGGGACCGCATCTTCACATCTCATCTAATAATTATCTAAGAATCTCCCTTCTCATCCACTCGAGGTGGTCCTTGAAAAGTACATCTGTCAAAGGTTATGGAGAAGAGCTAGGATCTCTGCTCTAATTTAATCTCCTTGAGCAATGAGCTTCCCCCACACTTGAGGACTCCTAGTTCCCAAGAATTGAGATTGATTGCTTCTTGGAGAGAAGGCTAGCTTTGTTATATATCTGCATTTAGGATGCATCTTAAACTAGCAAAAGACATCTTAGGAAAATTTGAAGGGAAATGGGAATGTGCTAAAGAAACTTGGTGGTGGAATGAAGAGGTTCAAAATATAATTAGATTAAATTGAGCATATTACAGAGTATGACAAAAGATTACAAATGTAAAAAAAATTGAGGAAATATAAAATCATAAAAAGGAAGTTGAAAAGAAAGTGAAGTCAAACTTAGGGCATATAATGAGCTTTATCATAAACTAGGCACTAAAGAGGGAGAAAAGGAATCTATAAACTAGCAAAGATGAGATAAAGGAAAGGTAGAGATTTAAAACATATTTGGTGTATTAAAGAAGAAGATTAAATGGTATTGATAAAAGATGAGGAAATCAAGCAAAGATGGAAAAGCTATTTTTAGAAGTTATTAAATGAATAATATATAGAGGATGCTAATGGAGGAGAGACTAGTAATATAAATAGTGTTAAAAATAATATATACTTTTGTAAAGTTAGAACTACTAAAGTTAAAGAGGTGCTAAATAAGATAAAGAAGGGAAAAGCATTAAATCTTGATTGGATTCTAAAGAAGTATGGAAAGGTAAGGGAGGTGATTTGTTACAAGTGGAAGAGGCTAGAAGAGCTAGGGGTAGACCAAAAAGGACATGGGTGGTAGTAAGAAATGGTTTAAGGACTAATTATTTAATAGTGGATATTGGCTTTAAACAGAACAGATTGACGTGGTGCCTATATTTAAGAACAAAGGCGATATACAAAGTAATAATTAAGGGTGCAGGTCGGGCTAGGTTAGGTCGGGTTGATGTCAACCCTAACCATAGTTGTCAAGGTGTCGCCTAGTGTGTAGGCACATTTTGGGGCTTGCCTCATTCATACACCATATGATATATATCAATGTTTTAAAAGGCGTTGGGGGGGGGGGCACCTGCGCGCCCCGCCCTGTGGCATATGCCAAAGGTGTTGACACCTCTTACGTGTACACCTCAGGTGCAAGAGGTGTACGCCCCATATGCTTTTTTCATGGGGTGTGCTAGAGGCATACGCCTTATGTGCCTCATGCACACCTCACATAAAAAGACAGAAAAAAAGAAAAAGAAAGAAAAAAAAGAAAAGGAAAAGAAAGGAAAGGGAAAAAAAAAAGAAAGAAAGAGAAGAAAAAAGTGAAAAAGAAAGAAAAGGAAAGGGAGGCTTATGCGCCTTGTGTTTGGGAGGCTTATGTCTTTTACATTCTGAATTATGCCTCATGCCTCTAGGTAGTGGAACACCCCGTATGCCCCGATCGTATCAGGGCCCCTTTGATACACCCCTACACTTAGTGTTTCAGGGTTCCACCTATTTTAGGGGGTAGATAGGCATTAAACCAACCCCCTGAACTAGGTATAAAGAAAAAAAAAAAGCTAAAAGAATAAATACGAGCTTTGATTGCGTATCAGACTATATCGATATTTTGAACCTTGGCTCTACCCTTTCTCCATCATTTTTGAGAATTTTCTTTCTTCTAAGACAAGAATAGGGGCTCTGCCCTTCTTTATTTTCTATTTCAATGGAAAAAAATAGGGGCACATTCCCCTTTTGTGCATTTCTTTTTAAGACAAGCAGTGCCTAGGTGGCGACTAGGCGACTAAGCGCTCCCCTATCACCTAGGTTTGCCTTGGCGCCTTGAAAACTATGACCCTAACCTAACTTGAGTTTTGAACCCCCAACCCTAACCCAATCCGTTAGGATTGGGTTCAGTTCTAGTCGGGCTTAGGTTAGTCTCGGTTGGCCCAACTTCTCTACTTTCCTTTTTGCCAAATGTAGTTATTTTCTAGATTCTAAGGGTTCATGTTAATTCAATATTAGCATTGTGTAAAAGAACATGGTTATCATGATTTAGAAAAAAAATGGCTTTAAACTAAACTTTTAACATACAATATACATGCAAGCAAGTATAGATATATAAATATGCATATAAAATACTTGTATAAAAAATGCATAAATATACATTTATAGGTTCATAGTTGCGCATATACATACATGCATAAATAGTGAATACACATATACATAAGTTCTTACATGCATGAATACATATTTATATTATATTTATACATGCAAATATGAAGTTAAGTGAGGTTCGAGTTGAGTTGGGTTGGTCAAGGTTTTAACCCTAACCCAATCTGAAGTTAAATTGGGCTTGCGTTTATCAGCCCTAACTCAAACCTGAATTTCAATTCAAGCATACTTTTTCGGCCTGGGTTTGTGCTAATGTGACCCAAGTTGCAGCTCTAGTTATGATATCGAGGGATTAAGCTCATAAGCCACACTATGAAATTTTGGGAGAGAAAATTTGCGAAGAATACAACATGAAACAAGTATATCAGAGAACCAATTTGGGTTTATTCCAGGAAGATTAACCTTGGAAACCATCTTACTTTTAAGAAGATTGATATAAAAGTTTAGAGAGCAAAACAGAGATCTCCTTATTATCTTCATTGATCTAGAGAAAGCATTTGATAAGTTCCTATAGAGATAATAAGGTGGGTCCAATGTTTTAAAACGCAGAGGCGTGATGAGAGGTGTTACACAAATTGGAGGCGTGAGGTAGTTCAGAATGTAAGAGGCGTAATCCTCCCCAACAGGGAGGGAGAAGAAGGTGCCTTATATTGAAAAGAAGGAAGATGCATGACACTAGCTGAAAAGGGTATTTATCCAAAAAAAAACGCTAGCTGAAAAGGGGCCCAAACTTTCTTTCCCCTTCTCTTTGCTTCCCCTTTTCTTTCTTTTCTTTTTTCTTTCTTTCTGTCTTTTTTTTTTTGTATGAGGTGCATGGGGTGTGCACCTCTAGGATGCCTCATTTAAAAAGGCGTTTGGGGTGCCTTGTCTGGAGGCATGCCTCCAGGTGTATGCCTCCCACACCTTTAAAATCCTTGTTGGGTCTTAAAAAAGAAAGTGGTTCAAAGTAGGTGCATAGACCTAATTAAGGATATGCATGGTGGTGCAAAAACCAATGCTAGAACACCTGTAAGAGAACATATTTTACAGTTACATTGGGTCTTCACCAAGGTTTAGCAATTAGCCTTTATTTATTTGCATTGATCATGGATGATTTGATTCACCTATTCATGAGGTTGCTCCATGGTGCATGTTTGTTGATGATATCATTTTAATTGATCATGGATGAATAGTGTTGGGCAATCAAGAAACATGTTCAGAAAATGAGTGTGGCACAAATGTGTATGCTGAGATGGATAAGTGGAAAAATTAGAATGGATAGGATCTGAGAGAAAGTAGACTAAGATGGTTTGGTCATGAACATGGAAGACCATCACAATATCCATAAGTGATTTATTACAAGTTGAAGGGGCTAGAAGGGCAAGGGTAGACCAAAAAGGACAAGGGTAGAAGTAGCAAGAAATGATTTAAGTGCCAAGGGATTAGAAATGGATATGACATTAAACAGAATGGACTGGCAAAACAGGATTAGTGTAGCCGGCTCCATATGGTGGGGATAAGGCTTGGATGGTGACGATAATGGAAATTCTTACAATTAGTTCCCCAATAGAACTATCCCTCAGAATGTTTAGTCCTCGTAGGCTCCTTATCTAAGCCAAATTGTCATCCATTACATTGGCACATCTAAGCATTCAATGGAATGTTAATCAGTTCAGTTGCCAATTTGCCAACTTCCCACATGAGATATTTGTATTCCCAATTTCGCACTGGAACAGGGCCTTGTTTGACTGCCACGGACAGAAGGGTAGAAGTGGTGGAGAGAGCGAAAAGGTAGGAAAACATAGAAGCAGAGAGGTATTTAAGGAAGAATATAAGGGATGTTAATGAGGATAGTTCAGAGGAGAAGATGGATAAGATTGGGTCTATTGAAGGAGGGGAGAGAGTGGGGGATGCAGAAGGGAGTGGGGTTGAAGAAACAGCGGTTTATCAAAGTAAAAGGATCTATAGGGCGAAACCTCTCAATGAAGATTTGAATGACGAAAAGGAAGTGGAGGAAGATATGGTTATGATGGATGAAACTCATGAAGTCAAGGGGAAAGCTGATCTGGAAACAGTTATTGACAAAGGGGTGGAGGTTAGTAAAATTCTAGGTTTATTTTTCCTGAGTGGAGAGGAATTTGCTAGAAAAGCCTTTATGGAAGTGGAAGAATTGGCCGGGGGATCATTGGAAGAGAAGGCTGAAGGTCCAAACTCTGTTCTTGGGACTTAAATTGAAGATGAGAAGGGTGTGGTTTTGACAGAGGGGCAAGTATTTGAGAAGAATGTGGTTTTAGAACTATGAAAGGATTAATGATAACTATGGGCAGAGAAGAAGGATTAAGGCTAATTCTTCTGCTGTTAAACGATTCAAACATCAGAATAGTTGCAGAACTGTGACTGTGTTGAAGGTATTTGATAGATTTGAGGGGAGGTCTATTTGGGGTCGGAATTAAGAATAGGGTAAAGAAGACTAGAAGGGCTTTGAAGAGGAAAAAAAGAATGTAATTTTTGAATAGAGGAAGGTTTGAAATGATTGAATCCTAAATTTAGTCTTAGGAAAAAGTTTATCTTGGGGCGGTTCTAGTCTGGGCTTGGGATGATGGGAGGAAAGGATAAGGGAAGGTTTTGGTTGCACTTTTTGCCTCGGGTTGGGTGGTTTTGAGGGTTTTCTGTGTTCTGGTTTATGATTCGATATTTTATGGGTTTGGGTGATATCTTATCACCCCTTCTAATCTTTTTCTCTTTTCCCTAATAATTTTTTTCCTTTATTTATAAAAAAATACCAGCTCACCACTACCATTTCATAGTTGAGGGTTTGGCTCAATCTTAAATCCTGTAGAACTGCCAAGGGTTCTGCCCTTGGAAATTGTTGACACCCCATTTAAGTGGTTTTTGTTTGTGGTTCTGAAAAAGACTGGTATGGTTCTGGAACCATACCATTTTTTAATGACAATGCTTTTCTTTAAGCATGATATGTGAGTCTTGAATATATGGTTCTTGTGTATATGTATGTTCACTATTTACTTCTGATCATAATACAGTCATTATTAAGTAGAGATGTTATTGCTAGAACTACATTGGTGTGTGAGAGTCACCATATAACATCTCCTGGTTGGGAAAGCTATAAAACATTGTGTTCAAAAAACGCCCATTTTGCTGATTTTGGAACCATGCTTTGCTGAAGGTGCCAGCTGCCTTCTTGTGAAGTTTTTACTCTTTAGCTGGTTGTAGTGGAGTCTTGGGATCAAGTCCCACTTTCACCGGTTGGGGGTTCTAAGGGTTGGGGCTTCTCCCTGCTGTGTTAGCCTGTTAGCCTACCAAATGAAAGAACCATGTATTGCTGGTTGTGACAGGGTACAGAATGCTCTTTCCTGCTGTGGCATATCTGTGAACCAAATGGAACACCAAGGCAATCATAACACACCCTTAGTTCAAATAGTGGCCTATACAACTTGATGTCTTTAAAATTGTGCTTTAGGTTGCTTTTGTTTCCGGTGCAAAAACAAATATGCACAGTTCAAAACCCCCCTTTGACCAGTTCATGAATGCATAGTTTAGTTTTGATAAATTTTGTATTCCTACCAAATGGTTTTTAGTTATAATGAGTACAAACATGAATTGCAAGACTGAAATCTACCTTTTTTACATTGTCCAACTTTGTGTGCAAAATTTGTATCAATTTTTTGGATACAAACTTTGCTCTAATTTTGAGTACAAACTTATCTTGGAAGTTGTGATAACTGTCATTTCCAGTACACATTCATACCAAATGCTTGCAAAACTGAACCATGAGTACATAGATGTATTATCCAACTGGCATTTGCACTGCAAACAAACACAGGCAAAAAGGTTATTACATTATTAACTTTGTCTATATTTGTAAATGTACAAGCACATGTGCTTTTGTCAACTCTCAAAATTTTCATCTCTCCCCCTCACACACACACACACACACACACGATTTACTTGTTTCTCCAGCCTCTTTCTTGAGAGAGAGCATGTGCGTAATGAGGCTTGTCTGTGTGTTTCAATTTTCATAGATATTTGCAACCTTACATCTTGTAAATTGTTCCTCGAATCTGTGCGTTGTTTGTATCTTAAACTTGTCTTCTTTATATTCTTTTAATATGCTTGTCATTTCATTTTTCTTCAGGTCCGGAGATCTTTGTAGGAAACGTTGGAACCAAATGGTCCATTACTTGGGTGAGCATAAGACCGAGTCTTTTGCAGAACAACTAGAAATTCTCTCACAACGTTATTGCCCCGATGTACTAGAACCAAGATTAGCTTATGATAGCAAACCTGTTATCCCCTGAGGCTCACTGCAGATCATTGTTGTGTGTATCTCTATCTGCTATGGCCTCTGGAGAAGGCATTGTTATTGTGAATCTCGTGGCCTCCCTTTCTATCGAACAATTAAACCATCCCTGTAAATTGGAAGGACAAGATCCGCAACATACATTTACCATTGGAAGTAAACAAAAAATAAAGTGCAAAATATGGTTTTGTGAGATCATTTGTTATTTGGTTTGTAGTGCCGATGCTTCTAACTTTGGTTGTGCATCTATATACCATCAAGTTGTCACCACAGAGGCCCTTTTTGTTAAAGATTCTACTTGTATTATATAATTTGAATATAGGACAGGCGGTATAGGCATGAAAAAAGCGAAGAAGCAACAAGGGTTCGACTATGATATGGAAACGATATGATTTAAGGTGTTATTTATCAAAATTCATGGGTGGGTTTTGATTGGTCAAAACTCTTTCTTTGATTCTTATTTTAATTTTTCATGCTTTCCTTTCTCTACGATTACCCCATTTTTAACAACTGCTATTAGGTGTGCACCTTTAATGGTAGATAACCGATGTGCCATCACAATTGTCGTTCTATCCACCATAACACTGTCCAATGCATCCTGTACCACTTGTTCTGACTCGGTTGAATTGAATAAACTAGATTCATATTTCCTATACCCAAATTGAATTGAATTGGAGAGAGGGAAGAAAGCTTGGTTGGGTTGCACTGTTCAATCCTGTTGCAACCCATTGATAAACTTGTGGGCATTGGCCAACTCAGCTGCACCTAAAATTTCAGCCACTGTTGCATCCATATAAAAAATTAATGTGTACCAGAAGGATTTTTGTACATTGCACAGACACTTTAAAGAGAAATGTTACAAGGAAACCATGAGGGGAGAAAGAAGAGTAATGAGGTACATGCACAAACAGTATCATTGATCTTCCTGAATTCCTCCCACCACTGAGCATTATCATTGATCTCTCTTCCTCCGTTGGATTCTCCTTTTTCTCGAACACAGGGTCGTCGTTGAGAATTTTCTCAACCTCTGGTGTGTTTCTATGGTCAGGAAGAGTTTCGATCACATTCCCAGAAGAACTGATCGAGCATTTGCTTGTATTTGCCGGGCATTTCCGACGGATTTTTAGGGTTTTTTCCCTTTACCAAATGAATATGAACCAGAACCACAAATGAATGCAAAATTTGGTGCACTAGATAACTTAAGGAACTGAGAATTGTTGAAAGAGGTGTCGATATCTAATGGTATGGGGAGGGTGGAGTTGGAGAACTATTGTAGTAGTTAGTCTAAAAATTACGAAAAATAGTTTTTCATTTTGTTATAAATGATTTTCATTGTGGTGAATGAGCTGAAGTATGGAACCATTAATAATGTATTAAATTCATCCCTTCTTCCAAAAATTGCATAAACCTCCCAAATGTTTTTACCTCTGTACACTTCGATCTTTCCAAAATCCTCTCTTGACATTTCAAAGAAATTATAAAAAGACCCCCTTCCTTAGTTTGTTGTTAAGAACCCAACTGAAACTGAAAGACAATGGATTTACTTTTACCGGATATTGACAAAAATACCCATGAAAAACAATGTAAGAATGTTTATTGACAAAAATACCCCTAACGGATATTATGGTTTTACCGGTCAACTTATTGGTTGAACTGTTCAGCCTATGCCAATTCCGCCATGAATGACAACCAACCATTCCTACTTCTTTTTATTAGTCAACCATTACAAATTTTAGTCTCTCCCTCTTTCCTCTCTCTTCTCTATTCTCTCTCTCTCCCTCCTCTTCCATATATGTATCTATAAATCAATAAATGCACGTGGTGCTCAACTCTTTGAATATAACATAGGAAGATACCTGTGCCAATCTATTCAAGCTGACTTTTAGTTCTATTAATAATACAGGGGCTTCTTTTGAAAGCAGGAATTTCAACTTCTAGAGCTACGTACTACGTACACTATATCGTTGTTGAAAGTTGTTGCATGATAATTGTATATATTTTCAATCAATATTCAAAATATCGATATGTCCGATATATTGGTAAAGGCGTATCAGACAGTATCGGTAGTTTTTTATTTATTTTTAAATCCGATTCAGAGGGGGTGGTTTAAGATCCGTGTATGCCCTGAACCGGTCAAAACCCTGATATACCCTCTGTAGGGGCGTATCGGGAAACTCCCGATACAATCGATACTTAAAACCTTGTTTTCAATAGTAAATTAAAGCTAATCTCCCTTGGCGAATATAGTACTAGAACAAGGATTATGAAAAAAGTTTCTACACCTTTTTGTTCATTTTATTTCACTATTAGAAGAGAGAAACTAATTTGAATTATAAATCTTTGGTTGATTAGTATGTTGAGTTAGATATTTGAGACAAGTCTCCCGAATATTTGAAGATATTCTATGCCCTATTTTGCTAGATTTCTTGTTATTTGAGTGTCCATGTTACCAAGGATGCATTTGCGAAGAGTATAAATACATAAATGCGGTACAAAACCAATTGTCTGATTCAAAAAAAATGTAAAGTTGGTTTAGTTTTATAATGGTTTTTAATTGTGACTTGTGAGAGGTACAAACAAGAATTTCAAGATTGGAATTCACCTTTTCTACGTTGAACAACTTGAGTTCAAAAGTTTGCATTCATTTTTTGGATGCAAACTTTTGCTCTCATTTGAATGCAAACATGCCATAGAATCTATGTCTGCTGTCGTTATCGATAAACAAATATATTATTACAAACCACCTGCAAAATTGAACCACGAATGCATATATGCATTAAACCGGCATTTGCACTCTTCCCAAACACAACCTAAAAAGCATAGGTGTAATTGCAGTTTGTTATATTACTGGATTTATACCTTGCTTTTCTTGAGAGATAGGATTTTACATCCACTCTAATCCCTTGGGGGAAGACAGCTCATTTATAAAAAGACAACGAAGCAATAGATCTAGCTGCTGATAGATGCAGTGGTTATAGACTTTGGAGAGCAAAACCCTAAGATAATACCTTCAGTTAACAGGCCAACACAATTTGATTAAGAAAAGCTAAGGAGCAAAGGGGGACTAAAAATTATCCAAACAAATTCAACTGTTCACATGTGAAATCTATCAGTTAGGACTTTGCCTATCTATGGTGATAGAAGGGCTAGATGCCGATGTTATTAAACTCGAAGAAAATGTTTCACAGGAACATTGATCATTTTGAGACCATTCCTAGCTAGGTACGAGGGCTTTGAGGGTGCTGGGGGACAGTTATTGTTGCTCCATTAGACGCCTAGGGTTTTCATGCCAAAAGCATAGTTCCTTAGGCAAATTTAAATGAATCAACAAAGGTGGTGTTTGGAAACAATTTTGTTTTCTGAGAAGCGTTTTCTCAGAAAATGGTGCTGTATAGGCATGCTGTTTTCTCATAAAATGTTTTTTCAGACACAGGAATTTTTCAATGCTATGTTAGTACACTGTTTATAGTAACAATAAAAACAGGAAAATAGTAAAAACGACATTTTCTCAGACCACAACTTTCCTGATTTCCAAGACATGGTCCGAGAAAACGCTTATTGAAAAACCGGTTAACCAAACATCAGGCATTTTTCGAAAAATCAGATTTCAAAATGGCGCTGATGTAGCACCATTTTTTTTTGATGATTTAGGAGGGTGTTTGACAACATGGTTGGTTTATACCCCCCTAAAAGTAGGGGTGTCAATTGGATTGGATTTGGTCCAATCCGGTCCAGTCCAATGTGAGTCCATTATAAATGGATCAGGCCCAATCCAATCCAATGAATATTTTGGACCAGTCCAATTCAATGTCTGGATCGTCCAATCTGTTCAAATTCATTTTGATTTAGATTGGTTTCAACCCAAACCTGGTCCATTGACACATATATTCTTATCTTGTATCAATAGACCAGATACTGGCTTAGTCCAACCCAATCCAATATAAGTATTTTATAGACGGACCAGGTCCAATCCAATTTAATAAATATTTCAGAACGGATTGATTGATCCAATCCAATGTCTTATTGGTCCGTCCAATTCATCCAAATTGATTTTGGACTGGATGGGTCCAATCCAAAACTGGTCCATTGACACCCTTACCTAAAAGTACCCTCCTAAATCTTTGTTAAGCCATTCAAATTTGCCTCAAGAACTATGCTTTTGGCGTGGAAACCATAAGTAAGGGTGTCAATGGACCCTCAAGACCCTATTGCCCTATTGTTTTTGTTTTGAAAAACAAAATCAGTCATGTTGTCCATCGCCCCAAAGTATTGGTTTTGGAGTTATGGATATGGAGGTGGAGTGGGCATTAAGTTTATATATTTGGGGCATTTTTGTTTCTTACATGCCACTAATTAAATTCTCCCAATTATTGTTATTCCCCAATCAATTATTCTATACTCCATAATTTTTATGGTATAGAAAACAATTAAGATTAATTATTCAAATAGGCCCATAATTTTCATGGTATAAGAACTACAAGTATATAAGATTATTCAAATAGGT
Source organism: Nelumbo nucifera (assembly GCF_000365185.1). The sequence goes on from NW_010729082.1 coordinate 6,963,329, forward strand.
TGTGAGACAAATGTTCCAGTTACTTGTCATAACAAAGTAAATTTGAAAATTTGACATTTAAACATTTCTCATTTATGTCAAAACATTAAATAAAAACAATTGATTATTAAAATTTATATATTTATAGATATTAGCAAAAAGTATTGGTTTCATATAAATATATGCATATTTAAGTTCTATGGTTTTTCCACATTTCCCAAGTGTGAACCATCATCTAAAAACTTGGATCTTGTGTATTGATGTACTTTTAGAGATTTAATTATTCGAAATCCCCAAATATATCCATATTTATTTTAAATTTTCTCACTGTGTCCATACATATCCAAAAGGCTATCTGATATATTTCTTAAACTTGTCTTTTTTATTATTGCTCCTTGTACTTCCATGCTTTGAAAATTGAGTTTAGCTCTTCCTGACTACTTACAATCAGCGTGGGGCCTCATACATTATTAGAACACAACAACAAATTAAGTCTAATTTATTAGTATTTTGGTAGGATATGTCTCTCACTAGATTATTTTATGGGTTTTATTTGTATTATATACTTCAATAATAGAGGTGAAAAGGGAATCAAAGCAAAACCAAAACAAAACAAAGCAAAGCAAAGCAACTTCACACAACAACAACAAACACGAATCATCTCACTTTTTTTATTCCAAACTCCAAACATCACACAACCACACAAACGTAACAAAAGCAAAGCTAATATCACAGTAGGTTCATGGCTCAACCCACTATAATGCGACGACAAACATTCACCTTCACACATCCAGTCAATGCATCTCCACCCATGTCAACGACATAGATTGATGGGATGCCAACAACCAAACAAGCAACCATTATTTCAGAGCTCACTACTACTGTCACGTCCCATCTTAATCACAACAGCAAACACCACTAAGGCCCCCGCCCAGATGAGACCGGGCGCTTAACGACGGAAACTCCTGACCGGCCGTGATGGCTCCACTTCGTCCTCTCGCAGCTTCACCAGAGTGTAGACACCCGCTCCTGCCACGGCCCCAAGAGTTGGTGCCACCAGATAGACCCACAGCGCCCTGTAGTTCCCGGCGGCAACCGCCGGTCCCAACGTCCTCACCGGATTCATGGAACCTCCGCTCGATGGCCTGTCAGTTGTCACACAAATTTTGGTCAGCCATGCAGCATAGCAGAGTCGGACAATATACTGTCTTCTATACAAAAAAGTCAAAAGAAGGGAGCTTTGTCTATTTGCCCAGAAGAGCTGATGAACCATCTTGTCACCAGGCCAAGCCATTTAGCCATTTGACCGGGTGACCAGGTTCAAGGGTCCATGACAAAGCCAAATCACTCATCATTAATTGGTTTATGCACACTTGGATCAGGTTCTATCTGTTAGGTGAAATGTCTTTAGTCTTTGGATGTTAGATTGCTTATCAAGTGGCAGAGTTTGTCCAGACAACAAGAGCGACATATTCGTCTCTTTGCGATCAAATTTCCCTTGCACCAGTACAAAATGCATGGAAGTACAAATCAGAAAAGTGCAATTCTGATTTTTTTTTTCTTTTCCCTTTGGATTCAACTTCATTCACACGGGAAATAAATAAAACAAGGTGAAAATTTGCATTCAACTAATTTGTAATTCCATACTCTTGCACCAGTGCAAATGAAATGTATAGCAAACAAATCAAGCCAAAAGTGCGTGGTTAGTACTAACCCGGCTATCAGAATGTTAAGCATCACTGTTGCCCCAACTGCTATTCCTGCTAATTCTCCCACCTGCAACAACACCAACGCCATGAGAGAGATCTAGAGATAGAGAGATAGAGAGATAGAGAGAGAGAGATTACCGCACGGGTGTCAGTGGCAACAGCAGTGACGACGAACAGGAGATTGAATGTGATGATGAACTCGAGAGCAAAAGCCTGGCCGTGGCTGACGGAGGGGACGGTAACTCCACCGGACAAGTAAGGATGGAAGACACCTTTGAGGGCAAAAGAGGCGCAAATGGACGCTGAAACTTGTGCAACGATATACGCAGGCACCTGCACCCAAGGGAAGTGCCGGAACACCGCAAAAGCTATAGTGAGCGATGGATTGAGGTGGGCTCCGGAGAGATGGCCGGTCGACAGGATCACGACCATCACGCCGAGGCCTGCACAGGCCGCGTTTCCAATGAGTGTCTCCGCCCCATTATACTTCTGGTTCACTATTGGCCCCGCTGTTGCCGCAAACATAAGGATGAAGGTTCCCACAAATTCAGCTCCCAACTACAAGCACCACCACATCAAGTTCATCCCAATTAGCCCCAATTCTAGGCTGTTCGTTTACAGTGCAATTTTCATTTGTACCGATACAAATGCATAAAGAGTGCAAATGAGAAGACTGCAAACCTTGGTCTTTATTTTTAATACCATTTTAATTTGCATTTTTCATACGTTTGCACCAATGCATATGAAATTGCACTGCATTAGATCGGGGACAGAAAAGATAACAAGTAGGGGATACATGGTTTTGTTAGCTACACGATTTCATTTCACTAGTACAAATGGATGAGAATGCAAATGGAAAGAGTACAAATTCAGATTTAAAGGAATATCCATTCCCTCCCCCTGAAAAATGAGAATTCCAATTTCAATTCTCATCTAAATAAAAAACATGAGGGTACTTGTAGTTGGGAGGGAATGGATTTGTAAATATTTAGGGTTCATTTGGTTTGCAGTTAAATCAGAATCTCTTTGAAACAGAATTGGAATGGTTTATTCCTTTACCTGTTTGATTTAGACTGGAATAACCCTTAATAAGGGCCGTTCCACCAGAAATAGTAATAAGATTTCGATTCTATCCAACCAAACAATTGGAATCAGCCAATTCCGACTCCGGACCATTTCGATTCCGAACTCCTTTTCCTATTTATGTAAATCAAACAGACTCTTATATTAAAGCAAAAATAACATGTGATATATTAATTATTTAATATAAAATAAGTGATGTGTATGTACCATGTATTGACAAATGCATACGTAGTGGACGGCCATGAATGAAGATGACTTATCACCAACTCTTAGAGATTCAATTTCTCTGATTTGTAATAGACATCATGCATGCATGCACATCCACGATTGATGTTGATGACTCCGATTCAAAAACCTTATCTTTCAACCAAAATACAGCCTGTTTCTCCTAGAAAATGAAAGCTTTGACTTCATCTCGTTCAGAAACAAAGTTTTATCTTATTTTATTCAAACCAATCAGCCGCTCTCGTTGGATATAAACCATGAGCACCCTACAGTGTTTGGGGCCAATGAGTGATGGACACGGTAGGGCGTTCATGGCTCACCCAATGGGAGCGAGTTCATTGGTTCACTTAACCACTCGTTAAGGAAAAATTATATTGCCGCCCGCCCTCGCACTTCTCATTTGTTTTTTATATGTGCCCACGTAAGATTCCGTCCGTGGGCCGCTTTAACAGCAAAGAAACAATGTGGCGAGATCAATTACTTGAAAGTTGCAATATAGAAAGGTGACTAAAGAGTAAAGGCCCAGGATTAACAGGGTTGAGTATTCGGTTTATTTTGTTAAAAATTAAATTGAATAAATCTAAATTTTAAAAATCGAAATAAAAAAAGAAAAACTGAATCAAAATATAATTATAGAAAAACTAAAATAATCAAAATCGAAAATTTTGATTTGGTTTTCGGTTAAAACTGAATTTTAATAATATATACTCTATTATATAATATATATTATGAAATTAAATTTCATTTTATTATATATTAATATATAAATATATCACATATTATATATAATAATAGAAAATTCGGATAATTCGGCAAATTCTAAAAATCAAAACTGAAAACTGAATTAAACAGAAATTGAAAAAACCGAATAAAAAAATCAAAACCGAAATTTTCGGTTCAGTTTTCGATTTTAATCGTATAGTGCTTACCCCTACCCAAGAGGGTTACGTCTTCTTCATACCACCCTACATTTTATGGCATGTGTAGAAATGATGAATCCCACTCATCAATATTCACCTTGTAATTGACTTGGGATTACAATGAGAATAGGACCCATCATAAAAGTTGGATCCCCCATATGTGGTGTCAGATCATGTTGGTAGAGTGTTGGAATATGTTTTGTTGACAAGAGATGGGACTCCTTATAATTTAGTTGATTATATCAATTAATACTTAAAATAATTAATTTTAAATTGAAAAAATAGCTTGATAAAAAACTAAAAAAAATCAGAAAAAGGTTGGGCCTTATGGGGCATATTTGAGAGAAATTTGAGGGTGAGGGAAAGACATTTGAAAGCAACTTGAATCCATGAATCAAGTGGGTGAGTAGTACAGTTGGGGCCTTTTTGGACCCTTAATCATGTTGTCATGCATGTGGACTGTTGATTGTTGGGCCACTAAAACTTTCTTCCCTAAAGTCTAAAGGGTTCCACCCACGGAAGCCCACTAAAATAATACGGTGAATTGTTTCTTTTCTGTACTTTTCTTTCTTAGTTTGGTTTCAGATCAGTGAATTGTTTACAGAAGCTGAACCAAGAATCTCAAAGCTCCCTTTTTCATTCTAGAAATTCGTTTTATATTGAAAAGTTGGAACTTTCAGTGGCTAATATCACTTAAAAGTCTAAAAATTGTTGGATCTGGTTAGAGAGCCGAATTTGCTCCTCACACCAACCTCACAGTATCTTGCTATTCTGCTATTCTGCCATTCATGGGGAGATGTTCCTAACATATGGCTGCGATGTACTGTAAGATCGGTGTGAAGAGTACTTTGTGAGAGCAAATCCGAATTCGTAACTAGGGTAGATAATGTTATCTAGATTAATTAACCAGATTAAAGCATGGTCAAAAACCAAATAAGGCTATATTTGGTTTGATAGACGATAAGAGAGAAACAGAAAGCTGAAGCTAAGAAAATGTTATTCAGAAAATTTGTAAAATTTTCCCACCCTACCAAATCAAACAAAGAAACCAAACAAACAAACCATTTGATAACAACTGAATTTATTGAACTGAATGACTTATTATTTTATGTTTTAGTGCATAAAATAATTAAAAATAAAATATTCAAAGATACATTAAGGAGCCCCTGACCTCAAACAATAAGCTTTTCATTTCAGCCATTTCAGCTTGTCATGAATTACCATCTAAATATTTGTCCTCAAAAGCTTAATTAGGTGATTTGGCCCACTTGATCTTCAAGTGGGACCCAGTGAAAGGTCAGTCCCTAACCCCAACTTCTTACCTATTTGACTTATACAAGGCCATTAACTAAACATAGCCCAGAGGACACCAACTGCATTGTCCTCCTTATTCTAAAACTGCATCAGATTGGAATTTTTCAGTCATTGAGATTGTTAAAATACTGAGGATTTGAGATTATGCATCGCCTACAATCACAATCATGGAAAATGGTATATTTCATCAATCCCCTAACTGTAACCAGTAGAATAGAGTTGATCTCTGAGTTCGATGATGGCGGATGGGGTGAGACACGTGCGAAGAAGAAAAAGGAGGGGGAGAGAGAAACAGTACCTTCCGGGTGAGGGAGACGTCAGGCGTGGGAATGTCGGTGAAACACGAGTGAGTCGAACCCAGAGCTGGATCTCCAACGGGAAAGCACTTGCATCGCGGCATCGTTTTCCTATCGGACCTCTCGTACGACAGCGAGTCAACTCTGTTCGCCGAGAACAGCGGCCCTCCTGGTGTCCCCGGGGTTGCCGGTGCCGACCTCGTCGGCGTTCCGTTCTCTTCCGCCATTATACTTTCAGCTGCTCTTGAAGATACAAGATAGAATTTTTTTTTTTCTGTTTTTGATTTTTTAAGGAGTTTGGCTGGGAGCCTGGGACTGATTAGCTAGAGAAGATGGAAGATTACATAATTTGCAGGTTTTTATAGAGTTTCTGCTACACGATGAACTGAATTTTTTCCAGGACTGATGACACTAGGATAGTGAAATTCCTCAAAGATACATGAAAAATAACAAAAAAAAAGACTTTTTTTTGGCTTTTTTTTTCTGGGTGGAGATGGCAGATAGAAACTAGACTGAAATTACATGTTTCGTAGGATTTTATAAATGTGCCACTAAGGAATAATGAGAACTGAACAAGCCAGTTTAACTACTACAGATGAGAAGAAACCGATAACTCCTGATACTGAAAAATGAGGAAAAAAATCTTTTTTTGGGTTTTCTTTTTTTTTTTCTGGGATTGAAAAACGAAAATTAGGCAAATTTACATGCTTGGAGAGCTTTTATAAAGGTATCGTCAAAGAACAGAGAAAATCGAGCGACCCAGTTTTAGAAGATCAAAACAGGCTAGAACAGTTGCAGAAACATGAAACTTAGAGCTTCTGAAAGTGGGTGGAGGGTATTATATATCGGGGAGGAGAACTGTGAGCTGCTTTTAGCGCGATTGAAGAAGCTGAGAATTGCAGATGGATCAACTGAAAACGGAAACCCAGATGGATGCGGAGAGGAAGCAGGAGAGAGACGAGATGGGCGATACGGAAGCACTGAAACTAACTTCAGATGGAGGTTGAATGCGGTGGAGGACTTCGAGGCGTGAATGCGTGTGTGAGAGTAAATGAAGAAGAATTCTGAGGATATATATATACAAAGGAAAGTGAAGGTCAATGCCTTCTCAGCGCATTCACAGCTAATAATGTAAAGAAGGAAACCGATTCCACCACCGATTCCAATAATAATTAATCCATTATAATAATAATATAATTCTAATAATGCATTAAAAAAGAGGCTTAATGTGCTGTTTTTTAAAGAAAAAAAGAAAAAGAAAAGAGTTAGTGTAAGTATGTCAGTGCGTCGGGTTAAGTGACAGAACCGCATGGACCCGACCCTATTGGGTTTGGATTAATTGGGTCTTGGGTTAGGGGCTTGGAATTTGGGTTGAGGTGAACCCTTGTCAAACTCGACAAGTTGACAATGCTGCAATCAAAATTTTGTATAACCTTGCTTGAGTATGTGTAGATGGGTTTTGTTGCCGAGTTGGGTTAGGGTCATAGATTAGGTTTCGTTCGGGTAGATCCAGATACGTACCGAACCCAATTCGTTGAATACTAATGCAACTAGTAAGAAAAAAAGAAAAAAAAATTTGGGAGAATGACCAATCAGCCCAGATCAGAATTTTATAGTCCCAAATTACAAAAGAATACATCTTAATGTGAATTGATGTCAAATTCACGAGCATGATGTAACTTATAGGGGAGAGGGCAAATAATAGGTTGGGCTGGAATTCATAATTCTGCATGATGTGTATCCGTACTTGTCCGAAAAAAATTTGCATGTACATAGTGAAATTAGTGACAGAATTTGACGAGAGAAGAGAAATCAGGAGGGTTTTTTATTTATGAAAGCATTTTGCTTGAATTGTTATTGTCAGTCCAAATGGAGTCTAATTGGGATGATGACTCATAAAAAAATATTAAAAATAATGGTAAAGTATAGACAGCCAGCTTTTACTCAGGGATATTGATACTTGGCCCCTGAGCATTATTTTGCAACAAAGACTCTTTCTCAACTTGTAGATTCCAACCCTTTGTTCCCTATTAAGCAATTTAACTGGATTGACAATAAAAGTAAAATTACTAAATTGCCCGCTTGAGATTTTATGGGTTCACAGAAATCACGCGTCAGTTTGGCAACGATGTCATTGGTTCAGAAAACGGTCATACATCAGTGTTATATCGGAAGAAGCGGTACTTCAGGAAATGTCTGTTTGTTTGGAATCGTTTTTTCATAAAAATTGATGCTTTAAGTCACGCCTTGAAAATTGAAAAGGTGTGATTTGGAGCAATGCCAAATTTGACATTTCCCGGAGGTGCAGCTCGTTGTTGCCAACAGGGACATGAGGTGGCAGTGACATGGACATGACATGGCATTGGATAATAGGTTTGAGTGCTGAAAACATTTCCAGAAGCATTAGTACCAAACAGAAAACATTGTTGTTGCTCCAGGAAACGTCCTACCTGACAATAACGTTTTCAAACAAAAAAAAGACAATTTTCTCAGAAAATGGTGCTTCCAACTCATACATCAGCTGCACCGTTTTCTGATGCTGTATCTTCAACATCGATGCTAAGCATCAGCTGCACAAAGTGTTCTCAAAGGTCTCTTTAAGATGAACTGTTGAAAGAAAGTTGAGATTTGAGAGAAACATGTGAGATTTAAGATTTTAGAAAATAAAAAAAAAAAACAAAGTCAAAAGGGTAAAATCGTCCCATAAAACAAGCGTAATTTGGGGTTTTAGAAATATATAATAAAATATTCCATGGAATTACCTGATACAAGGCTACAAGCCAATGGTGGGGGCAAAATATGGAATCCAAAAGTTTGAGGGGATAAGTGTAACTACCCCCTGAATACAGGGTGGCTATCTGTAATTTAGCCTAAAAATAAAACGGGATGAGAGAACCATCTATTGATTCCTAACTCGGTGTGTGTCATTTTGGTGTTAAAAAATTGAATATCAATGATATACATAATCAATCAACTGTGGGACCCAGCTCCAACAGGGGAAGACATATAGGACACCTCCGGATAAGAGATGAAGCAACATTGATTAGATGGTCTGTGGTAGGGGAATCATTTTTTCTCCATACCTTTTCCTACGTTTGTTGTTTTCCTGAAAGGTTTCTCTAACTGTATTGGATCAAATTAATTAGGTTTATTTTGGCAAAATTGGACAAAAAAGAACTGGATTTGGTTGAGCAGATAATTAGGTAAGTGGGTCTTGTACACCTACATATTTATTTTTAATACAAAGTATCTATTTATTGTTTACAAGAGATACCAATCTTGGGGGTGACAGCTTGACAAGAAGTGGTTCAATACAAGTAACAGGACCTAAAAGTGTTAAAAACAAAGAGGAAAAGAACAGAGTTCAGAAATGACAATTAACCAATTAATAATGATAATCAACTAAGGAAGGGGATGGAAATGGGAATGAGGATTTGTTTCACAATCTTAAACCTTGAATTTGGATTTAGATTAATTTAATTATGGTTAAAAAAATTAATCTATAGATTAATTTAATTATAACATTTAATAATTAATGAAGTAAAATTAATAAAATAAAACACTAATGGATAATATGAAAAAAATAATTATTCATAATTTATTATTTTTGTTAAAAACTATTAATATAATTAATCTAAATTATTAAATTATTTTTTATAACAAATTACTAAAATAAAAATTAATATAATTATTAGTTTCCATGATTTTATTGATTCTCAAAAAATAACCCTATTTATTAATAATTTTGCTCCTCAAGTTTTCACAAGAAAAATCCAAGATTTCATGTTAAAACTGGGGTAAATATACTCCTGACATCTACTACCTTTAACCCGTGCTAGATTTCCGGATGATCTTAAGGCTGCATTTGGAAACGATGTAAATGCACATTTACATGCTACAAATCATGAGACCTCCGATTCAGATGCATGCAAAACTGGGTTTTCATTTTATTTTATACTTTTCGTTTGGCAACTAACGATGCAAAACATGGGTGCTTCAATTCTCTCGTATAAAGAAGGGTCATGAATTTACTTTGTTAAAATAAGTAGTTTTATACCCGAAAATTGATCTTAAGACTGTGTTTGGTTGCAATGCAAATAAATTTGCACTGATGCAAAACCATGACAGTGCAAATGATTTGAATATAAATTCTGACCCATTTTTGTTTCAAATTTTAGCTTATTTTGTTTGATTGCAGTACACATGAAGTAAGTTAAGCAGAATAAAGCAAAATCAAAAACAAAATTAAATAAAAATTTACATTTTTAACATTTGCACTCTTATGCATTTGTATTAATGCAAATAAATTTGTACTGCAATCAAATACAGCCTAAGGGTATTTTTACAACATTTCTAAACACATGCAAATCAGGACTAAGGTGCAATAATGCACTGAACTGACATTTGCACCGTTCCCAAACACAATCAAGGTTCAATTTGGAAGGAGTACAAATGCAAATACAAATAAGTGCAAAACCTCATATTTTGTATTATTTTTATGTATTTATACTATTCCCAAACTGGGCCTAATTTACTTTGCTTAGACAGACAAAGAATGTGTCAGCAGATGGAATGAACATATTCAATGGTTTACTATCTCTTCCATCTCTTCTCTTTCTGTACTTCCTTTTATTATTTCTTAAGCCAAAATAGGGCAATAAAGTCAATCTATTTAACTGAAAAAGTGTAATGAATTTGAAATGATACCCAAACCACAAAGAAAAGGACTACATGAAGACCACGTAAAAGTGTAATGAATTTCGCAAGCACAAGCTTACTGATCTCTCACTAAATAAACTCTTAGGAGGAGAAGAGTTCCACCAGCACAAGCTTTTCGAAGCCAATTGATTTGTTGAACATAACGCCCCACTAAGCTATTGTCTGGTTGATGTTATTTTGCGTGTATCACATCTATCAATCTCATATCGTTTTACTTTTCTAAGAGTCCTGATAAGACTTCTAAGCTTTGATTGATAGTGGGTGTAATCTCCACTCTTGATGAATCAAATCCAGTGCTATGTGTTCTCAAAATCCCTTCTATAATCTGACCTTTTCAGATTCCCTTATATCTTCATCATCATCATCATCTATGTCTCATCCCCATTATATACATACACATATGAATTCTGTTTCATTATTCCGTTTTATTTAATATCATTTATCGTTAAATTATAAGTGCTGAAACACTCTAATAAAAGACAAATCAAATTTGGATCACGACCCTAAAATTTTGACAAAACTTTCAGTGATGATAAAAGAAAAATTTGTAGCCCTTCCCGGAAATAAGGCTTGGATGATGATATTGATGCTAACCAAACACAGCCCATCCTTATTTGGGCTAAAGGACTAGTATTGTAAGACAATCTTCCAATTGGTAAGCCTGAAAAGGAAAACTCATTTATAAATGCTTATTACAAAGCAGATCAAACGATTACAAGCAAGAAAAGTCAAAGCAAAAAGTGACCTTGAAATATAGGCATAATCTATCATTATGTAATAAACCAAAACTGCTAATATAGAAAATAGTACTAGCTAGTAGGATAAAAAAAAGAGGGCACAACTTTGTTTTTTTATTGTAGAAGTGGAGTAGTCCCACATCTATCACATACATTGCATGCAGTGCTGTGGGTGGATGAAAGGAGTTCGGATCTTCTGTACATAGGGAATATTGGTTATACTTTACATCACGGATATTCCTAGTGTACAGCTGGATGTACATGACCAGTAATGTATTATGGTCAGCAGATCCGGACTCAAACGTAAGGGGCTTCCTATGCACATGTTCAGGGGCGGAGTTAGGGGGACTCATGGGAACCATAGCCCCCTCTATAATCCAGAAATCCACACACTGAATACATTTTTTTATGTAAGTTTCTTTAAACACACCAATGGAGTTAAGGGTGACGCTAAGCCGAACTAGGTCAATAGCCCCCCAACCACAAATATGAGAATATAACCCACAACCTCGCTTTGATACCACTTTGGATCCATCGCTATTACTACATCCAAAGCATTCAACCTCGCTGAAACAGCTGAATCAAAGCCTTTAATTTGTTGCCATGACCCCACCATGAAATAGATGAAGTGAGTTTTTAGTGGGGCCACTATAGTACATCTAAGGTTATGATTTTCTATTTTAGCCCTGCGCTACGACAGTGTCATCATAGCAAAAGTGAACTCGTTTATCACATGCATTTGTGCACCATGCTTCGATTGAACATAGTGGGGCTTTACAGTGGACATGTGGCACAAGGGACTGACCTGGCTAGGCCAACAAATAGCAGACTGAGCACCAGGTAAACACATATTTACATAAACATAACTTGTCACCATGCAAATTCATCTATAACGTGGGAAAGATACGAAATGGAAAGAGTTTCGACCAATCAAATCCCACCTATGAATTTTGATAAATAACACTTTATTTGTTACCACGTTTATGATTCCATCACTTGTTTTTTCGATATCATATTTTTTCTATATTATAGTCGAACGAGAAAATTTACATATTATTATTATTATTATTTACTTATAAAAACTACCAACCTTTGATTTTAAATTTTTTAATATAAAAACATGGTAACATGAATGCATATTTGATCAATCTTTTGTAGATCGTATTACTTTTATATGACCAATTTTTGTCATATTTTATTTTTCTTAATTTCAAATTATACATGAACATTGCCAGTACCTTATTTATACCGTACACATTTACCAAGTATGGGTAAGGTGGGTCCCTTGTCCCAACGAATTACAGTGAACCTATCTCTAGAAGGGTAGGTAGTTTGCTTGAATACATTTCTCTTTATGCCTTTTTTTAATTGAAACAAGGGATGAAGGGAAACATGCAAAGAAAAATTTATGTTATCTTCTTGGGTTTATATCACTTTGCCTTTTGTTTTTCTTTTAAGAAAATTCAAAGTATTGACATATATCGACCCGTATTAATTGATATGTATCTTTCTGAGACCCCTTTTATACGTTCCTACAGTGAGTGTATCGGGGGTCTGACCAGTTCAGGGAATAGAGGAGCCCTAAACCGATCCCTTTGAACCGGTTATGAAAAAAAAATTTAAAAAAAGCACAAAATGCAGTATCGATTCGCCCAATACGCTTCTACGGACATATCAAGTGTTTGGATATTTTTAACCTTGTAAAGGCCTTCTCATTTGTCCACTTTTAGAGAGATTTGGGTTTTCATAAAAATATCACTATCATTTGTAAATTAATATATTAGATACAAATTTTATCTTTAATATGTATTTTAAAAGAAAATTTACAAAATAATCCTTATCTAAATAGTAAGATCTCTTTTTTAAGAGTTCAACTACCTCTTAATAACATTAAAGATATTAAAATAATCCTTATCACATTCATTCATTAAAAAAATCTTTCAATCAATCAACCACGCCTAAGATGTCACATCGTCTACCTCTTAATAACATTAAAGATATCAATTATGACGTATTGTTTTATCACTTATTCACATTTTTTGCTACAGGATGTTAAGAGAGAAGCGCATAACAGAGATGACCAGCAATAGATTTTTGTATCACGCGTAGAGGGATGACTTCATAGATCTTCATTATTAATTTGATTTGATGGAGATTTTTAAGATTAGCTCCAGTCTTCTGTGCATGCCGATCCTGCAAATATCCTTTGTTTCATTTCACCAATGAAAAGTTTCAGATTATTTTAGTGTTTAATTAAAAATAGAGAAAAATAGACAAGGTTTTTTGATAGATGAACACCAGGTCAGCCTGACAATATCATTAGGTGGTTTGGTTTGGACTATTATTCAGCTTAACATTTAACAGAATTGAAGTCATTTGCTTTCAAGTTTCAACATCATCATCATCTCCACTAAGAGGAGGTGTCCCAACCCCACGGGCATGGGTACATTGGTTCGATCCCTAATTCCCTTAATTGTTTGAGTAAAAGCAATATTTTAGGGGCGAATGGATTACCATTGAGATGGCTGAATTGACTGACTTAATGCTTATCTTTCACTGGATAAGATTATTAATTAGTAAAACATCCGAGGATATCATAATCAGACCAACTTCAGTTCACAAATTCTTTTATAATTTATTTATTAATGCCTCGTTTGCTTTTCGGTAGGTTATTTATTCGGGTAAATGCAATTATCTAGGTAAGTTTTTGTTGAGAAACATTTATCCGGGTAAGTGCATTTATCCATGCTCTTTTATTTCACATGAAAATAATGCAATGGTCATTTTAGCCATAAAAAATCTATTATTAAAAGAGGCATTTTTGTTCCATTCAAGTGTTGATAATTTTTTTCTCTAGGTGGGAAAGTTATTTACCCGGATGGGCATCATTTACGTGGGTAAGTGATACTCAGGAAGGTCCTCGCATAAATGTAAAAAAAGAACATGAGGTTCCATTGACCAATTTTCCCCCCTCTCAAAATCTCAAAAAAGAACACCCCCTTAAAGATAAAACAATAAGTGATTCAATTCAGCCATTTCAGCCGTTATCAAAATTTCTCAAACCTTTGCAATCTAATAAAAGATAAATTAATCTAGTAGAAGAGATCAGTCTCTTTCCTCCACATCTAGTATAAAAACTTTGAAAAACTAAGGATTGCTATGGGTTATAGCACACAGCTAGTATAAACCTCAAATAGACAAAGACAAATACATGCACACAGCTTGCCTCAGCAAAGAAGTGGTAGGGTATGGGCTGATAGTAAGTCATTTATTTGGTAAGTAACTCTTCTATGGGTTATAGTCAAAGGTCCTATAAGGCCCATATACATACATACATATATATATATATATATAGTTAGTGGTTAAGATATTGTATATATTTATTGTGTTGGAAAATAATTTAGCTATTTTAATTATTTAATTCTGCTATCTTTTTTCTTTTTTAATAAAAAAATTATGTTATCTTAAGAAAAAGCTAGTTTAAAAGTTGGTCAACTCATTCAGCTCTAACCATTTTTATTGAGTTTCTAAAGAAGCAAATTCCATTCCCTTTCCTAATGCATTCTTATAATTTCATTTTCAATCCTCTGGTGTCATTATTTGTATCTCTACCCACGAAATTAAAAATTTGAGGGCTGTTTGGTACTGTGATATTTTCAACTGTGACATGGATGAATCTGCACCACTGCTGCATAGGTGAATCCATAGTATTATTATTTTTATTGTAGATAGAAAACTGCAATATTTTGTAGATTTTATAATTTTCATAGCTGAAATTGAAATTCATCACCCTCAAAAGATTTGGTGTAGCAGGTCATGGAACCAGACAATCCCCACAATTTTTTCATACTACCAAATACACCCTTGATTCTCAGAATTAGCTTGACTAAGTTCTATAAGATACTATATTTATTTTGTTTGTCAATTTTGCATGTGAAAAAGTAGTAATTATCATGACCTAAGCCTTATCCCACCTATTTATGGGGTTTGGATATATGAAACCTCCTGTTTCAGTGTTTTGTCATTCTACTCTGTTTAATAAAAGTAGTGTAGCTCTTAAATTGCCTTCCATTTAATTTCCACCTTAGAAACAGAACTTGTCCTTATGTTTGGAATAAAATTATTATATATTAAATTATAACAAATCTTAAACATTTTTTTTTTGTCTTTGTTCGGTCAAATAAAATAATTTATATATAGCATAATTTCTTGAGGGATAATTGAATAAAATTAAATAGTAGGATGGGCCCACCCTACCTGGAGATCACATTTGCACCCCACAGAAGACACCTCATAAATGCCCCATATACACACTTCAGCATACATTGTGAACATTTGTTGAAATTGTTAGTGGGAGATGTTTCCAATATACAATTGGGATATATTGTGAACATTTGTGGGACACCCCCTCTGTGGGGTGCAGATGTGTAAAGAAATACAAGAATTAAATACAATCTCTCTCTCTCATGGATAAAGTAAATAGAGCCTGGTATATCGTAGCTCTCTTCTTGTATCAAGATACTTTAGAAACTATTTGGGCTTTCGTCTGCTTCCATATTATATACTCAGAAAAGGATCTTGTGAGTTGTGACATTCGTGCTTTCTTTTCTTATTAGTTCAAATCAGCTCTATATTAGATAGTATGATCCCACATTTCATATCAGTGCTATATATTTACTATTCATGTTATATATATATATATATATATATATATATATATATATATATATATATATCTGATTTGAAAATTGTTTTTGATTACTAAATTTTCATTGGATCAAGTTTTATATTATTAATTTTTATTTCATTTTGTTCATGAAACACACAATATAAAAGTCACTTTTAATTTACAGTATTCATACCATTCAATATCGAATTGTGAATGCAATTCAAATCCAAATGGATAAGATTTGATTCAATTCAAATATAATTGAATTACCAAAACGCCTCTAATTGACCAAAGTGTTGGTGCAGTGGCAAAAATAAAAATAAAGTAGATCCGGATCTTTCATAGTTTATAAACTCCAACTATTGCATACTGCACATGATATTATTTTTCATTTAGGTTCTGTACATGATAATGAGCGAACATGTCATGCCCATTTCGTTTGATCCCACTTTGGCCCCATTATCTTTTTGACAAGTTATTAATTCGGGTAAATTCACTTACCTGGCCCATGTTTTTTTATTTCCCAGGAAATATTTACTCACTAAGTGCATTTGTCCATGTTCTTTTATTTTTCATGTAAATAAGGTAATGATCATTTTAACCATAAAAATTCATTAATAAAGGGATATTTTTGTCCCATTCAAGTGTTGGCAACTTTTCCCATAGGTGGGAAAGTTATTTACCCACCCAGGAGATGGGTATCACTTATCCAGGAAAATAAACTTTTCCTGGTCCCCACATAAATCTGAAAAAAGAACATGGGTTTCTAGGTCAATGGGAATCAAAATCCCATTAACCAACTTTCCCCCCTCTCAAAATCCAAAACAAGAACGCCCCCTATATGTATTATATATGTAAACCTTTTCTGAAAGCATAAAAGCAAATTATAATGAAACTTGCTTGAGAGAAATCTCCTTTGATACAATAGGTTCAACAAAAGAAGGGGGAGAGGGCCAAGTATTGGTTCAAAACTTCAAATAATGATAAAAAGCATGCTTTGTGAGAAAGTGTTCAATAGTATATATGTCCTTTACTTTGGAATTTTCATTGGATGTTTTTTATCCCCTTGTCTAAGCATACAGTGGGCATAAAGAGGGTATATATGTCCTTTACTCTCACTTTAAAAATTGCCAACTTATAATCATTTAGAAGCTGCTCATGAATTACGTGTAAATGCACGCACACGTTTTAGGTGATCAATTAAAGTCTAAGGTACTGTTTGGCAAGTCTTTTCTGAAAGATCTTTTAGAAGATTTGACAATCAAAAGACGTAATGAGATTTTACATAAAGATCTTGGCAGCCCATAGACCGTTTGGTTGGAAGCATGTCTTTCCATGCTAAGATGAGATGAAAAAGTCGAAAAACTCTATTTGGAGCTTCTCAAAAATAGTCCGAAATGGGCTTTTTGCATATTTTCGATATAGAATCTTTTTGTAGCTAGATCTTCCCCCAACCATATGGGAAAAGATAAAAACACAAGCTGCCAAGCTTCTAAATAGCTGACAACTTACACGGAAAGATATGCCAAACAGGGCCTAAATATCTGTTCCCTTCTTTTATTTTTAATTTTTATGGTTAAAATATTTGGTCCCTTCTTTTGGTCTATTTGGAGTATCCCTATATGGCGGATTTTTTGATATATTGCGGCGGATGTTTCTGCTGTTATAAGTCCATATTATTTATGTGCCAGTTGTTAGATTTTGAATAGATGACAAGAATAATTGATTTGTTGGAGGGGTTTAATTATGGGTAAATGGAAAGAGAAATGAATTGTTCCATTTTATCTTTTTCTATTTTTTTTTATTTAATTTTTCTTTCATTAATAAATAGGCTGTGGTGGGCTTTTACCTAGAGAAAGGATGTTAGATATAGGAAAACTTCCAACTAATTTTTAAATAAAAAGGTAGAATTTTAAATGTTTTTAATATTTTGTTTTCAAGTTTTATTTATTCTATATATTTTACAAGGGCATAAGTGGGATTGAGAGTCTGTAAAAAATTGGGTTATCAGATAAATTAGACATTAAAAAAAAACAAAAAGAGTAAGAATTATCTAGGGTAATATCCTTTTGTGGGGTGAAACCATGAAAAGTTAGCAAGAATGAGATTTCTGACAAATACATTTTTTTTTTTAAAGATGATTGGGAAAGAGCCCATTCGTCATATACCATGTTATGATGAATGAATTTATCTTTGGGCTTTCGGGACAAAAAAATTATTCATCTAAAATCCAAACACTATACATACACATACACATACACATTCCACTTAATGCATGTGATCATTGTAAGTATGCCATAATTTGAGCCTAGATATAGAGTAAACAGGGGTTTGAATGTTTGATCATAAAAAAAGGCCAGATGATTGTAAAAAAGGTCCATTACACAATGAATATTTGGATCTACCACATCACCCTTGTACATGGCTGAAATACAGAAGGGTCAGTGCATCTGCTGTAAGGATGAACAATGAGTTAGGCTAAATGGGTAAACCCATCTTGACCCGACCCTATAGGGTCAGGTTTATTCAGATGAAGGGGTCGGGTTAGAATTTTGATTTTTCAACCCAAATCGGGTTCAGGTTTGGCATCCTATAATCCGTTGTGTCATGATACCACTATATATGTAGAGGGTATAGAGGATATTCTTGTTATTTGGTTAGACCCCATAAACAATGTTTAAGATTTTTTTTTATATATTTGTTTTGGATTTTCTTCTTTCATTATGGAGTGATACCTTAAAATCTATGAATCAAATTCCAACTTAAATTAATGGTTTTTGGAGTTTCAAAATGTGTTATAAAACATCCAAAGAAAGTTTGGAGTTGAATCGGATTGGGTCTGAACCCTATAGGGTTGAGGTAGGTTCTTTTTAAATCCACCGTTGATTTGGGCGGTTTAAACCGTCACCCAACCCTGTTTTCGTTTTCCTAAAACTCAGGATTTGACAAAATACCATTGGATTGATCAAAACTCATGGTTTACACACTACATGTATATGCAAGCTCCAAAAGTCCATGTCACCCAACCCTGTTTTCAGGTCTGGTTTTTCTAAAACTTAGGATTTGGCAAAAAAAAAAAAAACCATTGGATTGATCAAAACCCATTCAATTTGGATGATTCTAATGCTGACCCGTTCAACCCGGTCACCAAGTCATGATTTACACACTACATGTATATGCAAGCTCCTAAAGTCCATAACTTTGCCCTAAGTTATCTGATTAGGATGATCTTCCTTTTTCTTTTCAATCCTCAAGATCTACGTGTTCCAACTCTCAAATCCCAATTTTTAGCATTCTTTATTTATAAAAAGAAATTAAATTAGTCTAATATATATATAATACATCTAGAATATAATTATATATTATTTAATTTAAGTTGATGACATGTCATGGTCTGAACCATCCAACCTGAATGGTTGAACGAATGACCCATGGTAACTTTTGGATCTGTTTCTAAAAATTAGGGTCCGTTTGACAAGTCTTTTTAGAAAGATCTTCTAGTAGTTCTGATAGTCAAAAGACGCATTGAGCTTTTGCATGAAGATCTAAGCAGTCCGAAGCTAGTTTAGTAGATACATGTATTTCCGTGCATCTTTTTGTGCTAGAATAAAACACGAAAGAAATGAAAAGTTTCATTTGGAGCTTCCTGAAATCAGCCCAAAATGGGCTTCTCGCGTCTTTTCGGCACTCCAGCTTTTGGCGACTAAATCTTCTACGAACCAACCAAAAATTGATCTGCCCGACTTATAAACAGCCAAAAAACCGCACGGAAAGACGCACTAAATGAACCCTAAAGGGGCTGAGTCGGATTTCATGTGGAAGTAGGAGGATCGGGTTAGGGTGAAGGCAAACCCAACCCGTTGACATCCCTAAGTGTGTGGGAGACCCCACATCCCTTGCATTTCTAATTATGGGACCGACAGAATTATGCAAGAGATGGACATATTTCTCATTGCAATTCATACTACAATCTCATTAGGTTGTTAAAGAAACAAAAAAGCTTAATCAGATTCCACATATAAATAATAAAAAGCAACAAATAACAGTGTTCAAATTAGGTTGACGACTAAAGGGGAGATCAGTCTATAACATAATCTGTCACGTTAGATTCCTTAATCCTTCAAATTGAAATGAACCATCCTAATTATTACAAAGTGAGAATAGCTTTTTCTTTTTTTAATTCAAAATTAAGGGAAAGAATCAAAGGAGAATGGAACGGAATGGGATATAGAATAGAAAAGAAAGAAGCGATGTTTGAATCTCCCACCACCAAAAGAGTCATGAACTGGGAAAAAGGCAAACTGTGTGACTGAGATGTGTCGGTTGATTTTCAATGCCAATCTTCATGACCTCCCCTAGATGCAGACAGAGCAACCCCCCACTCTTGCATATAAGAAAGAATGTACAGAGTCAATAGAATTTCTATTATTAGCTTTTTAATTCGTGGTGCAGATAGGCTCCATTAAAATAATTAATTTTCACCATTAAAAGAAATTAAAGGGGGAGAATCATTCATCTCTCTCTCCCTCCACATATAGAGTTATAGAGTTTAATGATTTCTTTACTTGTATGGAGCTTGAAGACAAAGCTTTGTGGAAGTTCCTTTCAAGTTTCAAGAAGCTTCAATGATGAATCTTAGTACACAGGATCCTCCACCATCCTCCCTCCTCAATGACATCTTTTCCAAAGCTCTTGACTATTATTTTAAGGAAAGCCCCAACTCAGCCAACAAAAGCCATGAGCAAACTGGGAATAATATGTAATAACATATTATTTACATAATGACATTCACTTATTTAAGTGTTAATGATGAGAGTATGTAATTCCTTCCCTCATCATTCAGTTTTGTTTGTCCTTTACAAATATAAAGTACTAGGCACTAGCCATTGCAGGTGGGAATGCCAAAGTGTTGGACCAATGATCCATCACTCAGATACTCAATCCCAAAGTCCACAACCATAAAATTAACCATGGGCAATCCCTAAAGTTTTATTTGGTGGGAATCTTTCAATTTGTTGTTGTTTGTTGAGTGAAAGAAGAAAGATACTCCACCAGGCTCCCAGCAAGTTGCTTACTTTTAGGACTATGAGAAGGGTAGGGGTGATGGGCCAAATCAACTTTCTAAGGCATGCCAGCATAATCATGAATCAAGCAACATAGGGGAAGGACACTGGAACCTTCTCTCACAAAGTGGCATACTATGCATATTAATGAAGCATAGATATATATAGAGGGCAACATGGTGGACAGGCGTAGACCATGTGTTTATTATTACATTGGGTTCTCTGAAGGACACTTACAAGGTGCAATGCACCATTGCAAATGTTAATTAACCCACAAAAAAGATAAAGTGGGACCCATGAAAAAGAAGGTGGGGCCCACGAAATTAGTGGGTTTCACCATGTGTTTTAGCACGTTGGAAAGGTCCAACAATCCCTCGGGCCCCAAGGTGCTTCGGCTACTTGGCAATCCTCTTACCTGCAAGGTTTTTAAATGTGCTTGACAGGCCAACCTGTTACCGGCCTATCCCAGGTCGGACTTGACAATGGGGAAGGAAGGACAGAGTTAGGCAACGTGCAATGGTCCCATTACAGAAGGGGCAGGGCTTTGACTTGTGGTGTGTGCCGACCTATATTTGTTGGGTGCAAAGGAGAGAACCCATGAATGGGAGAATTGACTTTACATGTGGGTGAGGGTGATTCATTAAATTTTTAAATCTTCAATATTGGTCTATAGATTGTTTATAAAAGAGCAGGAAAATTCTCTGCAAGTACCACTCTCCATGTCTGAAGGAATTGTGGATGGAAAAGTATGCTTGCAAGCCGAACTCTCCCGTTGATCAGCCATGTGCATAACACATTCCTCTCCTCCCTTAATTAATAGTGTTTAGTGGTATTTTTCCATCAAAGCTACGAAACATGCTCTGGTTGAAAACATGTAAACAAGAGCCCATCCTGTACGCTCGTCGGCGACAAGAGGAACGCTGGAAAACAATTCCCTTCTGAATGAGAAAACGCGTCGAATAGTTGGCATGCCTTCCCACTCAAGTATGTTAATTCCTTGAAATGGTGAGAAAACTCCTCATTAGATGGTAGCAGTCTCTGGGGTGGGTGGTAGAGTGTCGGTAGAGAAAGTGAATAGGAAATCTGGTCATCCTCCCCCAGTGACAGGTGACAGGTAGGATTTGACCCCAACTCTCTGCTACAACCATTAGAGAACTTACCAATTGAGCGAATTGTGGCATTTTTTGACTGTTGGGTGTTGATGCAATTGGAAATAACTGACAATTAATGGTGATCATTCATAGTCGAGCCTAGAAGTCCAGCCCATACATTCTTGGGCCAGCCCTGGGCTAATACTTTAGGCCCGGTTGAGCCCATGGTTTGTAGTAAACCCCAGGCCCGGGCCTTTTACTATATAGGTGCTAAACCCGGCCCAGGTATGGTTGGCCCATTATCACCCTTTAAGATGGGTCAAATGTAGTCCAGGCCCAAGTCCGTACACTTCGAGCACTGAACCGGCCAAGTTAGAGAAGTGGAAGGTGGAATATGATAGAGATAGAGAAATGGTTTGATGGGGAAGAGAAAGATGCAATTTTGGGTGTTTTACCCAGGAGTGGGGGAAGTGATAAATTATAATGGAAACATAATCAGGGTGGGAATGGTACATAGAATCAAAGAAGCAATGGTGTGTCATGAGGGAAAACATGGAAATCAAAGGTGAACATCCGAGTCCAAATGTTTATGTGAAAAGCTTGTATTACTGGGCTACCTACTAAAGCTGAGTTATGACTTGGTATTTGGTGCCACACACCACTTATAACACCTTTTCCCTAAATTGGTGGTTGTAGAAATCAATTCCGCGTCAATATTAGAATGAATCAGCTAACATATCAACAAGGAGAATAGAACAGATTTGTTTATATATGGGAGCAACAGAACAGATTTGTTTTTCAAGGAGAAAGGATTGAGCCAAGATGGGTGCAGCAGTGGAGCCAACAATACTTGAACACAAGACTAGATAAAGCAATGTTCGGCCATCTAGCGTCAAACAAAGCTAACAAAGTTACATCGTAAATGGTTCAACCGCAATATATACAATATATTCTCAGATGGTTCTTTCATCGGAAATAATACTCCTACATCAGGCTTTATTATTGTTTTTAGTACTAATAGGAGTGTTCACGGTCCAGTTTGGAGAGGATTTCAGACTAAATCAGTAAATTATAGTTTGAGAAATTCTTTAACCAAATCAAAACATTTATTATAGAAATCAAACTATTCTATTATAGTTTGGTCTAGTTTCTAATATGGTTTGGGCCATTTTATTGGAATTAATCCAATCAGAAAGCCCAAATAACATAACCTAGGTTTTAAAAACCGACTTGAAAATAGAACCGTTTTGGGCACCGTTTTCTGGTTCGGTGGTTCAACCATCCGGGTCAAACGGTTTGACCCGTGATGTCATAAATAAATTAGAAAAATATTTATATATGATCAAAATACCATAAAATTAAATAAAGACAAAAATACACAGAAAAATACAGGAATATACCATAAAAATTAAGGCTTTAAGCTTCAAATAAGACAGAAATATACCAGTTTCAGCTTCAAATCAAAATTGAAAAACAGGGGATGTGATTCTCAGATTCTACAGTGGCTCTCGGCTCCAATGGAGTGGGCACCGGCGCAAATGGTTGTTCGGTTCTTTCACAAGAAAATGAGAAATCATAGTATTGCAAATAGTAATAATAATAATAATAATAATAATAATAATAATAATAATAATAATAAATGAGTTAATGGCTTAATGAGAAGATCAAATCATTTAAATGAGAGATCGAAGAAAAACGAAAAAAAAAAAACACATTTATTTACCTGAATAGTTGTCGCTGTACTCCTAGACTGGTCGCCGGAGGTTGGATGTCCATAGTGGTCACCGCCGTCCCCTTCAAGAGATGCCATTGAGCCGTTCCTTTCAAGAGATCAGAGTTCAGTTTAGACTTCAGAAATGTCAGAACTTTGGTTGCTGGAAGGTGCTTCTTTGGATTTTGGGAAGGAAGGAGCCAGTGTGTTGCCACCATCTTCTTTGGTGAAGGCCTAAAGCTTTGTCAAGGACTAAAGAGTTTTGGGCATTTGGGTTTGACCAAACAAAATCCTAGAGTAGAGTCATCGGATGTAGTTAGGAAATAGGATATGTTTGTCATTGTTTTGTTTTATTTTCATTTTAAAATAAAATAAATGTCAAACCGCTAACTATTGCATGGGTTGAACAGGTCGACGGTTCAGGCCACCATTTTTTTTTTTGACTTTTTTCAACAGTTTTGCACTAGAAGACGGACCGAGATAAATGTGGAACTGTTTGAGTGACCAGTTTCCGGTCCGAACAGTCCAACCATCTAGGTCAATAACGATTCGAAAATGTTATACATAACAAATATAGTTCAAATGTCAAATTGAAATATTAACAAGTGTCACCTATTACTATTATACAAATATAAACTACATTCACACTTTCTCAAACATAAAAACGTCTTGAATATCAAATTGCAAATTAAAAAGTAAGAAACAAACAACAAGAATAATATATGAGATGTTAAATGAATATATACATACATACATATGTTTAAGCACATATATTATATAAATTATATGCATTAATAGATATATTATTAATAGTTGGGTTTAATATGGTTTGCAGTTGGCTTGGTTTCTAAAATTTAGAAAACCAGACCAAACAAAATAAAATTATGGTTCAAACTGTTAATTTTGGTTTCGTTCGGTTTGGTTTGGTGGTCTAGACCATAAAATACCCCTAAATACTAATGAATTTATGATAACAGTATGATGCAGATGTGTAGCTAGAGCTAAGCATGAACAAAGCTCAAATCTGTACAGATGCTCAGCATATAGTAGGCCTTAGAGTCAAGGAAAGAAAATGTGAAGTGGGACGAGCAGGGCATAATTGAAGAAGTTAGAGACCTTACAAGTAAATTTGATGTTTATTTATTTTTGTATGTTCCAAGAAACAAAAATAGTGAAGCCCATGAAATAGCTAGTAGGACTAGAAGCATAAACGATGACCCTACCAATTGGTTAAGAAATCTTCTTTACATTCTTTCTCTTCAATGAATTAATGTTTATTTTTTCCAAAAAGAAAAAAAAAGCTTGAGCCTTCACCAGAAATTAATTCTTAACAAACATAAGGCCTAACAATGCACGCACATCAATCTCTGCTACTCTCATACAAGGTTTTTAAAATCGGATCGGACAGGAAATCGTTTTGAGATTGGTTCCTGAGTTGAACGGACCGACTGTCTGGTTTGAATGAATGCCTCATTCTGAATTAAAAAAATAAAAATAAAAAACGATTAAAAATCATTATCTGAGTCAACACTTTAACCGCCTGGATCAATGAATAGAGGCTATGATACGTTTTTTTCTGCTAAAAAACGATTTTAAGGTGAAACAAAATCAGTTACTTGACCGACTCTCGGGTTTATGCTCCAGTATATGGGTGGTGTGGGCTTGAATAGAGGCTATGATACGAGTAGCCCATGGGCCGCAGCCCAAAAACTCGTATTGCATATGATCGATCTTTGGTTAGGCCCACCCAAGTTGCACCCTTACTCCTTATACTTCACTTTTTGCCTAACAAAGCCCTGTGCATCACAGGGGTCCAACCAATCCCTGTGATGCACAAATATACCCTTATATGAAAAATCTAAAACAAGATTGAGAATTACCATAGGAAGCCAACATAGTTGTTAGAATAAATTGAACAGATTGGTGATGAGAACATTGATTTGGTGCATGGTTTTTGAACTGTCATTGAGTCAAATCAGCCTGAGAACAGTTCAGGTAACCTGTTTCGTTTTACTCTAAATTCGATTCTTGGCTAAAAATTATTGAATTGGTTAATGACCTGCTGATCCGGATGATTGAATCGTCAATCCATTCAATGATTTTTTATTATTTTTTATTTTTTTGTCAAAATGGATTGCCCATTCAAATCAGACGGTCGAACTGTCAACTTGGAAACCGATGGCCAGGACGGTTCTGGTTCCGGGTTGTTTTTATAAGACATTGATTTGGTGAAACCTTAAGTTCATTTAAGGGTTGTTCTACAATATGAATATCTTTGTTTTTATTTGTTTTTAAATTGCCATAGTAGAAAAAAAAAAGTGCTTATTGTAAAAGCAAAACGAAGTGGGCTTTTATTGAATCCCACAATTTTGTAATATTGGAATTCTATAAACTAACGGAGGGGCCCTGCTTCGCAGGGGCAGGAATGGAACCATCGACCCGTTGATCCGTTGACCCGGTCCTTAGCCAAAAACTGTTGAATCGGTCAACGATCCATTGACCCGAGTGGTTGAATCGTCGATCCATTGACCCGTTCAATGGTTTTTGGCCGTTTTTTTATTTTTTTTAATTGAGAACCATCTAGGCAACCGGTTCCATTTTATCCTAATATCGGTCCCTGGCCAAAAATCATTGAATCGGTCAATGACCCATTGACCCAGGTGGTCAAACCGTTGACCCGTTCAATGGTTTTTGGTCATTTTTTTATTGTTTTAATTTTCGTTGTCAAAATAGGCCATCCGTTCGAACCGAACAGTCGAACCGTCGACCCGAAAACTGGTGGCCAGAACGGTTTCGTCTTCATGTCGTATGAGTCACACGCTCGAATTAAATAACACGTATAGTACTGCTTAATGGATCACACACACTCAATTTTTTGCTTGTAATCTTTTTTGTCAGAATGGGTCGTCCATTTTTTTTATTTTTTTAAATTGGGAACCGTCCAGGCAACCAGTTCCGTTTTACCCCAATCCCGGTCCCTGACCAAAAATCGTTGAATTGGTTAGTGACCAATTGACCCGAGTGGTCGAACTGTTAACCCGTTGACCCATTCAGTGGTTTTTTGCCATTTTTTTTGTTTTCTTAATTTTTGTTGTTAGAATGGGCCATTCATTCGAATCGGACAATTAAACCGTCAACTTGAAAATCGGTGGCCAAAATGGTTCCATTTCCAGGTCGTATGAGTCACACGCTTGTATGACATAACACATATGATACTAGTTAATGAACCTCACACACTCAATTTTTTGCTTGTAATTTTTTTCGTTAGAATGGGCTGTCCATTTGAACCGAACAATTGAACCGTCGACCCGAAAACAGGTGGCCATAATGGTTCTGTAATTTTTTGCTTGTAATTTTTTGTTGTCAGAACGGGCCATCCGTTCGAATCGAATGGTCGATCCGTCGACCCAAAAACCAGTGGCCAGAACGGTTCCATTTTTGGGTTGTATGAGTCACATACTCGAATGACATAACATGTATGATACTACTTAATGGACCTCACAAACTCAATATTTTGTCTATAATTTTTGTTGTCGGAATGGACCGCCCATTCAAACCAGATGATTGAACTGTTGACCCGAAAACTGGTGGCTAGAATGGTTCCGTAATTTTTTGCTTGTAATTTTTGTTGTCAGAATGGGTCATCCGTTCGGACCAGATAGTCGAACCGTCGGTTCTCAGAATGTTAGTAATAACATTTATTAATAATAGTAAGTAATTATACTATTTAATTAAATAATCTTTAGTAATAGTTTTAATAATATTATTTAGTTTTAATATAACAGTAAATATTAAATTTATGAATAGGATTTATTAACAATAATCATTAAATTAATAATTACCAAAATTAAATTAAATTAACAGTATTTATCAGTAATTATAATATTTTATTAAATAATCAATAACAATACTTTTAATAACATTTTTAATTGTTTTTAATATAACAATAATTACTAAATTTATTTATAGTATTTATTAATAACAATATTTATAATTTTAATTTAAAGTAAAATTAAAGTAAATATCTATTTATTAACAATATTTATAATAAGTGTAATTATTAATTATAATCACTAATTATATATTTATTAAATTACTGTAATAATTAGTAATTTATTAACAGTATTTATAAATTTAAAGTAAATATCTAACTATTAACAATATTTATAATAACAGTAATTATTAATTATAATCACTAATTATACATTTATTAAATTACTGTAATAATTAGTAATTATTAAATTACAATAATTAATTATTGTAACAATCAGTAATTATTGTTATTTATATGACAGTAATTATTGGGTTGCTCTCAATCTACTCGCAGGAATAGATTCCATTTCCTGCACGAGAGAGCATCCGTATCTTATTATCTAGTATGATATTGAATAGGGTAGGGATCAGCCACCAACAAAACGCTCCTAAGAGTGTCCCAACAGCTCACTAACCCACTGCACCTACATATTGGGAACACCACCCTTATCATTCATAGCCTCCCTTATCAATTTATCATTCACATAGAGATGTACCCAATGTAAAAGGTGCAATTAATGGGTGGTTGGGACGTTGTTGGACCATGCATTGGTAATTTGGTAGCTGATCCAAACTCTACTTAGTAATTTGTTCAACCAATGTTTTCAAAATTGGACCGGACCAAAAAACAGGAATCGGTCTCTGTTTCACCCAGAAATGTCTTTTGGTCAAAAACCATTAATTTGGTTAGCGAATTGCTGACTCAGGTGGTCGAACGATCGTTAGAACCGTCGACCCGGATAATAATTTTTGATATTTTTTATTTTATTTTTTATTTTTTTGTCAGAATGGGACTGTTCGGTTCAAACGATTAGACTGTTCGACCCAATAACCAGACCCCTGAACGGTTCATTGTCCAGTTCGGTTTTAAAAACTTTGGGTTCAACCACTACAATGTGATTATTTTCTTTGTTGCAAGTTCCAAAAACAAAACAAACAAGCTGCTTTGAATTTAAGTTGGTTCTTAAAGCTCAGTTTGGAAGGAGTACAAATACAATTATGTACAGCACAAATACATGCAAAATAGTACAAAATACAAGGTTTTGCACTGTACATATTTGTATTTGTACTCCTTCCAAACTGAGCCTAAAGCAAAAATATTGGTGATATATATGTTTTCTATTTTCAGAAACAAAAAATGCATTTCTAAATTTCTGATTAAAGACTTAATATCATCTATCCATCTGCTTATTCAATGCAGTCCGAATGTGCTATTCACAAAGTACTCCTCACACCAATTTGTGCTATTCCCAATACATGATGTAACCGACTCATTAACGAGTAAATTTGTGACATAATTAATCTATCCGATCTTAGTATGACAATATTGATTCTACTTAAACATACTTATTAAATACAATAGACAACTAATATTTGAAGCTGACAAATTGGAAAAAACATTCTCTATCTATTGCGGGTAGATTAACCCTCATTAATTCTTCAACTAACATGATGCCACAATATATAATGAGTTCATTTTGAATCCCAAAAAATTTTGTAGATGAATTGAACAAGATTCAAAGGGATTTTCTATGGGACAATTCAAATGGGAAGAAATCTCTTCATTTGCTGAATTGGACAAAAGCAAATAATTGGGTTAGGGTGGAGAATCTTAAATGAAGAGGACAACCTACGGGTGAAAGTTATCAAAAGCAAATATTTGAGGAGGGGAAATTTCTGGAATTGCAAAATTAAAAAGGGTATCTCTTGGGCTTGGAGGGGTATTCTCCTTGCCAGAGATCTCATTAAAAAAGGCACTCGTAGGCAAGTTGGAAATGGTAGGTCTATTAGCTTTTGGCATGATAATTGGGTTTATGACAGACCTCTTTCTGAAACTATGAACTGTGAGATTATGATAAATCATAACATTAAAGTCTTGGACATGATTGATTTTGGAAGATAATGCTGTAATGAAGACAAAATAAAGGCGGAGGTATCTGACCAAATTTGATAAGATATTAAGACAATGGAGGACAAAATTATTTGGGGGTGCAACCCTGAGGGGATTTTCTCTATAAAAACAACTTATTTATTGAAGTGCTCTTCTGTTCTTAACCTAAACGGTACCTTTAATTGGTTGGCTAATATTTGAAACATCAAATGCCCCCCAAAGATAAAGACTTTTCTCTTTTTCCTTCTTAACAATAGGCTTCCTACTAAAAGCCATCTTAGGAAAAAAGGATATAACATCGATGGCTCTTGTAGTTTTTGTGGGGATGAGGAGGATACTAACCATATTTTTAAAATTTGTGCCCACACAAAACAAATGTGGCTTACCTTAAACACTCCCCTGGAGGGACCAAATGAGAATGAAAGTTTGAGGGATTGGTGGACATGGGTCGACAATAAAAAGGAAAACAAGATTCTTTTAGTGAAGTAAAAACTTGCATTTGTTCTTTGGGTTATCTGGAAAAATAGGAACTCAAAAACTTTCAATAATGTTTCAACTCCCATTCCAATTATTTTAAAACGGGCTCTTGATATGTTTGTGGAGTTTCTTGATGGGAAAAAAGATAAAGGCATTGCACAAATGGACAAAGTGTGGAAACAAATTATTTGCAGTGCTCCAAAATTTGGCGCTATTAAAATAAATTTTGATGCCTCTCGTAATAGTGAAAGGAAATATTTTGTGGCTAGTATTGTTCGTGACCATCTTGGTCGAGTGATAGCGGTTAAAGCATATAAATTTGACACCTATACCATCAACCAAGCAGAAGCATGGGCTGCATGGGAAGCACATATTCAAGCGACAAACTATAGGAAGCATCCTATTATAATCGAGGGTGATTCATTATTGGTCATCTTGTACCTCAACAAAAAGGTGGAAGTTCCTTGGAATTTGAAAAGCATCATCTCTTGCTGCTTGAAGAGGATAGGTCTGTTCGAGGGAGGTCTTCGGTACTAACATATCTTCAAAGAAGCTAACCAGGCGACAGATTGACTTACTCATGAAGCTCTTTCTTCTTCCCCTTCCCTGGACTTTTGTATCAATTCCCTTCCCCCTTCCCTTCTTATTTGTTTTGCAGATTTTTGGGGATGTACTACCCCCGCCCCCACCCCGGTTGTGTGTAGTACACTTTTCTTATTTAAAAAAAAAAGATAATTAAACTCACATATTTTCCTTTTTATTATAAAGAACATTATTTAATAATTTTAATGATTCTCTTCAAATTGCTACATTTCATATGGGCTTGCAAGATTTTCACATTTGCAATAGAAAAGAAAATTGGGGTTTTAAAAGAGAAATGACAATAGATAACTAGGTGTATGTAATTTTTTTTATTTCTGCACAGATTTCTAGTGAGGTCAACTCTCAGCTTTGCTCCTTGCCATCCTATGACTGTGGGCATTTATTGAATAAACGCTGTTACATAGGTGCCACTTCAGCATTTCTCCCATTATTTGAATCCGTACACATAGGGACTTGCAAAACTAGACTTCAGTTTATATGCATACACTGTTGGGGAAAGCTTCATCAGGGTGGCTCAAGCCTGGCCCAACCTAGATAATGTTGGGTCTGCAATCCCATTGAACATCAATATTCATTTGATATTTATATAAGGGTCATTTATTAGAACACCCCTTATAATTTCATAGATTTACTTAACCTATCCTATAGTTTGTGTTTTACTAAAACACTCCTTATAGTTTGTAACTTATTTATTTAATCAACCTTTCATTAAAAACTACTGATTTTGCCATCTGAAAATAGTAACATGATCACCTAAACTAAGTAGAAAATGTTCAACGGCATGGACCCATGGTTATTTATTCCAAAAGTACCAATAAACTGAATGGAAAATGTTCATAGTATGGACCCATGGTTATTTTAGCAAATGACCCTTTATTTAATTATCATACTCAAATTTTGTCAAAATAATATAAACCGAATAGAAAATTTGGCTTTTAACTCTTTAAAATGCCATATTGTCCTTCGTTCCTGTCCAATTGTTTATACCAACTACTTCCGTTGTAGGACTTGTTGAGATGTTCATTTTGATATCTGTTGCTTTCCAAAATTATATTTGTTAACTATACTTTGCACCTCTTGATTGGGATTTTTAATTTTCTTGAATTTCCCCATTTTTAAGTTATTAGTTAATGCAAGTATGCAACAATCTATATCATTCTTTATTAGAGGAATGTTGGGTTGTGCTGAAAAAAAAAAACAATGTTTTAAAAACCGATCCAGAGGTTGAACCATTTTTGTCTCTGAGTCGTAGGTCACCGGTTTGACCGATCGAGGTTCAAACCGTGTCACATCAGCGCATATATGTATTAAGTATATATATATATATATATTAGAAATAAATAATAAATATATTTTAGATATGTTATATGTATTATTTTATATTTAATTTATGTTTTTTAAATTCATTTTTTAATGTTTTATGTATACAAATATTAAAAATTGCAATTTAAGGCCAAAAAAGGGGTTTTTCGTGAAAATAGCGGGGCAAAGTGCCTATGACATCTTGGGACGCATAGATCTTAAAAAGTTACCCAAAATAATAAAACACCCTAATTGAATATCGGAATGCAAAGTTATGGCCTCTAAAAGTTTTATATGCATTGAGCCATTGAGTGTGCAACCCACGACTTGGTCACCAAGTCAAATGAATCATTAGTTGAACCGGCCGGGTTGAACGATTCTTGACCAAGTCAATGATTTTTTACTGTCTGGCATGTCTTGACTGAATCAAACCCGAAGTCCTAATTAGGTGATGATTCAAACGATTTGACTGACCGAGTCAACGACGAATTAAAAACGTTGAAAAAAACACCGAATTCTGAAAAGTCAAAAAGTTTACGAATTTCAGGCCATTTTGGTATCTCTTCTTGTTCAGAGCCTCGTTTCATCCAAACGTTTTTTTTCACATATTTTCAAAATATTTTTTGGCATTTTCAAGGAATTTCTTCCATAATGACAATTTACAAGTATGGAGATGTTGATGTTGGGAAAATACCAACTGAACATTCCTGTAGTCAAGAACTCGGTGCTTTTTGGCTTCTCAGAATTCGGTGCTTTTTTAAACACAACCCGACATTTCTGTAGTTAAAAATATCACTTGGATTGTTTCTTGAATGTGCAAATTGTACCACAAATCACTTTTAGCAACCTATTTCCATAGAAAGTAGAGTTGGTCATGTCATCTCAATTGTATTTATATCTTAAATAAATAAATAAATAAATAGTGATTTATTATAAGTAATTTATTGTAAAACATTAGTCCATTATTAATTAATTAATTATTTAACTTAGTTATTAATTATCTATTATTTATTAGCTAATTTAAAAAAATAGTGATTTAATGAATTATTTATTATTTTATAAATATTTTTTCAATTTATTGATTAATGAATTAATAATTTTTTGTTGAATTGATTAACTAAAAATTAATTAGTAATGAATTATGAATAATTATTTGTTATTAATTTATTAATTAACTAGCGAGGAATTGTCATGGGAAAGTGAAACAACAGAAAATGATATATATTAAAACTAGGCCTTCCATGTTAGCATGTCTCTCCTTTCTCTCCTACTATTTATCTATTTTGTGTTTTTTTTTTAATTTTTATTTTTAAAATAGAAAAAAAAAACTCAATTAGCCAATCAACTTTAAGTCCTTAAGACTTTCATCTCTCTCTTCTCTTTCTCACTAACTCCTTTGATTATTTCTCCTCATAATCATTCAGACTATCTCTCTCCTCCAATAATTCTCTCTCCCTTTTCAATAACTCTACTAAATTGCTTAAAATTCAAAGACTCTTTTTCCTTTTCCCTTTTTATTTTTATTTTATTCTCTCTCCTCTCCACGTTAATCTAATAAACCAAAAGCTATTTGCTTAGGGGTGATCATTTCAATACGGCTTGGGCCTAGGCCCGCAGGCATAAGCCCAACCTAATCCATAAACAAATAACAACTTAAAAATTATTTAATTATCACAAATAGTTAAATCACCTAAGAATAAATTGTGTGTGTATTTGAGAGAGAGAGAGAGAGAGAGAGAGAGAATTATAAGACATAGGTTCCACCCCTTCCATCATTAACCTATTTTAGTATATTTCTATAAGCCTCTTCCATTATTATTAGCTTATTGTACTCCAAAGAGAGAATTTTACTCTCATCCAAATTCCAATTATTGTTTCATATTCAAATTTTATTTCATTGGTTAATTGTTAGAAAATTATAATTTGAAACCTAATAAGTAAAATTAATAAAAAATTACTAATGTTTATAAAAAAATATTAAATTTTAGCAAGTTTTTATCCAACAACTATTAAAAATTAAGAAATTAGTAAAAATTGTAGTTTATGAATTAAAAATTAGAATACATATGATCATTTATAAGTTAGCCCAATTAAAATTAAAATACATATATTTATTAAAAATAAAAATTAATAAACAAACCATTTGCATTCTGTATAAAAAAAAATATAGAAATTAATTAAAATAATAAAAGTAATAATGGCCTAATTTGAAATGTCATAAAACTCCTTCTACTTAGAGATGATCATTTAGAACTTAGCCCAACTTGGATATACCTACAAATTTTCGGGCTAGCAACAGTTTTATGGGCAGTAGGGATCTAAAGGGATTGAATTCAAAGCATGTCCAACTGCATCTATAATGATTTTGGAATCAGATCTGCATTTGCATCAAAGTATTACGTCAGATTTTAGATCGGATTTGGATTTAATTCATATTATTGTGTTTAGAATGACCCAAAAATTAAAAAAAAAAGTTTTAACAACTAATTATGATATTTGTAATTATACTAAACCGAATCAGTAACAACCCATGCATGTATTATTTTTGGGTTTTTAACTATTTTTGGATAAAAATTATTAATATTGAAGCTGAAGGAGCTATGGGGGATAGGCTACCCCCATTGTGTAGCCTAATGAACAAAAAATAAATAAATAAAAGACATTGGTTTGATAGTGTATTAACAATTTTTAAGGTTGCTTGGCCCAACCCAGCCCACACCTAAGTGTAATAATATTTGTCTAGGCCTAGGATAGGGACATGCTTTCCTGTGTTATTTAATTTTAGTTTATTATAAAATAATTAATATAAAATTTGTTATCTAAATATATATGTATATAATTTCCAAGTCAAGCTTAGGGGTTGCTTAGCTTGGGCCTTGCCCACTAGGGCTGTCAATGGACTCCAATTATCTTGGATTTGGGTGTTAGAAGCTGCATCTAATAAATAATCATATTAGACATGGATTTAACCCCATCAGGCTGACTAAAATTCGAGTCCAATAAAAAATATTATTATATATGTAGTATAATTATATACACATATAGATATTATGTATATATAAAGTTTATAATTGATAAGTTTAATATTTTATATTTATAATTTATTATACATATATACTTTAAAAATAGGGTAAATTACAAAGACCACCTTGAACTATATATGGGGTCAGTGACAAATACCCCCTGAACTTTCATTTGTGACAAATCCACCCCCTCGACTTTTAAGTCCAATGACAAAATGAATTAAATTACCAAAATACCCGCCTAACATTCCTTATTTTCTTTTTCTTTCCCTTTTCTCTTAAACCCTAATTGACCAAAGATATCTCCATTTTCTCTAGACAAAACCATTTAAAATAATAAGAATAATTTCATCGGCATAGATAATAAAGTTTTTTTTTTTTAATTCTTGATTCATTTCACTCACATGAATGTCTCTCTTCATCTTAAAATGTAAAAATATTAAATCATTTCTCCAATAATTTAAGACAAACTAAACAAAACCATAAACCTTTATCTGTTAGAAAGAAACTTCTAATATTTCATTTGAATGTTGAATCCAGCAAAAAATTTGCAAGGATCTATTGGAGAAACCAAGAGGGCTTCAATGTTATACTTAGAAAACTAACTTCTAATATTTCTTTGTTGCAAATGAGATTTTAGGGGGTATTTGTCATTGAGCCCATAGTACAAGGGGTCTTTTTAATTTACCCTTAAAAATAATTAGTTTGTTAACCATTTTAATTCTAACCACAATAAGATGGTTGCAGATTAAAACCTGATTCAAAATCTGACATTTATAATCAAATGCAGATTCAACTTGATTTGATCTGAATTTGATCAGCCCTACTGCCTACATTATGTACGTGTTGGTTTGGTGCAGATTTGGGCTAGGCTTAGCTCAGAAGAAAGCAGTTGCTTGAGCCTATAAATCCGTAGGTCTAGCTAGGTTGGATTAAGTTGTATATGATCCTAAGTAGAAGTAGTCTTATAACATTATTAATTTTAACTATCCTATTAATATTAATTATTTTTAAATAGAATTCAAATGTATATTTATTTTTAATTTATAAATGACTAAAACTTGCTATATTTTTATTAACTTTAGTAATTTTTTTATTAATTTACTTATTAGGTTGCAAATTATAATTTTCTAACAATTAACCAATTAAAAAGAATTTGAATATGAAACACACAAATAGAATTTGGATGAGAGTAAAATTATCTCTCTCTCTCTCCCTCTAGAATACAATAGGTTAATAATGGTAGAGGCCTATAGAAATATGCTAAAATAGATTAATGATGTAAGGGGTGGGACCTATGCCTTAGATTATTATTAGGTTGCAAATTATAATTTTCTGACAACTATTAATTAATTTTTGAACTATTATTTGTTTACGGGCTAGGTTGGGCCCATGCATGTGGCCTTGAAATTTGTGAGCTTGGTGCAAACCCGGGTTTATGCCAGACTGAAATGGTCACCCTTGGGAGACTGGGAGTTAATGAAAGAGAACTAGAAAATGGTTTTATATTTTATATTCCATTTCTGTCATTAATAAAAATATATTTTTATTTATCAAATATGTGCCTAAAATTTTCTACAAATTTTCTTTATATTTTATATTTTCTACTTTAGTTATTTTTTGAAAATTGTATTGTTTAATGATGGGATCATGGCATGGCCCATCTGACCTAAAAAGGTTGAACTTCTTACCACCACCAAGAAAATACTATTTTTTTCCGTCAATTTTAAAAATATAAGTTTTTATATTATTAAAATTATTATGTATTAATTTAATTAGTGGAATTTAGTGATGAGAAACAAAAGTGCACTAAATATATAAATCAATAAGGGAGAATGTGAGTAGGGGTGCAAGTTGGGCAGGTTGGGCTGGGTTTATGGTAAACTCAGGCCCTGCCCTAAAACTTGGGTTTAAAGCCCGAGCCCAGACTGAGCCCAAGGTCAAGCCCGGTTCTCTCAACCCGAGCCCAGCCCGCACTATAATTTGATGCACTCAGGTTGGGCTCGGGCCCGAGCCGGGCTTGGGTTAGTAAATGAACCCACACTCTAAAATTATACATAGAAAATGTATTTACGCAAATATATATACATATATTTATGTATACATGTAAATGTGTATCCAAAATATGTATACAAATGTAATATATACAAATATGTATGTATCTATATGTAAATATGTATGCAACATTTACATATATACACATATGTATGTATAAATGTATATAGTTGGGTTAGGCTCAGACTGGGTTCAGGCTACCCAAGGGCTAGGTGCCAACCCGGCCCGAAAAATTAAAAAGCCCAACTTCTTGGCCTTGAACCCAGCCCAAAGATAAATAATCTAAGTCCAACCGGTGTAAAATTCCAGGTTGGGCTAGTTCGAAATCGGGCTGGGCCCACCCAAGTTGCACCCCTAAATGTGATTTAATACTTAAATGTGGGACTTAAAAAAAAATTGAATGAAATTAATAATATTATTCAAATTACATCTTTTGCCCTTACAAAAATACATAGTAGTATAGATAATAGGTATTTAAAATATAAATTATGGCCGGTCAGCCAGTTTGGGTCTGGGGTCGACCCGAACAGTAGTGTACCAAATGCTCTTCGTCATTCATGAAACTAGCGATTATGGAGAATATTCTTACACAATAAATAAATAAATAAATACATGAGCTTGCAATATGAAATATAGAAATTTATTTTTTTTCTGTGTATCATAATTATATGGCGTTCCTCGTAGTGCCCTCTCGTTCTATACAAAAGTAGCATATCCTCTTGATCTGGGTCGTGGAGAAAATTATATTTTTCTTCTTGTAAAGAGAACAGAGGAAAAGTGTATGTGTTTGTAGGGTGGTGTAACTACGAGGGTGAAAAAAATAGAAGAGGGAGATTTACGTTTGGGGTTGCTACTTAATAGCCAGGGACCATTGGTGGAGGAGGTGATGAGTACTGGAAGCCGATGTGTGGAGGAAGGTTGACTTCGGGGTTTAAAGGAGGTGGCGACTGGGTAGGAGGAGGAGGAGGAGATGGAGAAGATGGTGGAGGAGGAGAGAAGACGGGTGGTGGTGGTGGGGAGTGAACAGGTGGTGGTGGTGGTGAGTAGACAGGTGGTGGAGAGTGGACAGGTGGAGGGGGTGGGGAGTATACAGGTGGTGGAGGAGAGTGCACGGGCGGTGGTGGAGGAGGTGAAAAGACAGGTGATGGAGGTGGTGGGGAGTACAATGGAGGTGGAGGAGGTGATTGTACCGGTGGAGGTGGTGGTGGGGAGTACACGGGTGGTGGTGGGGGAGAAGAAGTTGGCGGTGGTGGTGGTGATGGAGGAGACTGAACTGGTGCAGGAACGGGTACAAGCTGTGGGGGCGGGGGACTTCTTACTGGATTGCGTGGAGAGGCGTTAACGGGCGCCAGAGGAGGTAGGCTTGGTGCGATGGAAGGCGTCGGTGTGGATGGAACTGGCGGCTCTTGTGATGGTGCTGGTGTTGGTGATGGTGGGGAGTAAATAGGTGATTGTGTTGGTGATGGTGATGGTGGGAAGTAAATCGGTGATTGTGATGGTGTTGGTGTTGGTGGGGAGTAAATAGGTGTTGGTGTTGGTGTTGGTGTTGGTGTTGGTGTTGGTGTTAGTGATGGTGATGGTGGGAAGGAAATAGGTGATGGTGATGGTGTTGGTGTTGGTGTTGGTGTTAGTGATGNATGGTGATGGTGTTGGTGTTGGTGTTGGTGTTAGTGATGGTGATGGTGGGAAGGAAATAGGTGATGGTGATGGTGTTGGTGTTGGTGTTGGTGTTGGTGATGGTGGGAAGGAAATAGGTGATGGTGATGGTGGGAAGGAAATAGGGGATGGTGATGGTGTTGATGTTGGTGATGGTGATGGTGGGAAGGAAATAGGTGCAGGAGTGGGTTGCTGTTTGGGTGTGGCTGGAGTTGAAATTGGAGATGGAGATGGTTGGGGCTGGGGCTGGGGCTGTACTGAAGGAGGTGAAATTGGTGATGGTGTCGATGGTTTAGATGGCGACGGTGATGAAGAGCCACCACCACCACATAAGGCCTTCCCACAGTCAACCTGTCGATTCACCACCGGAATGCAAAGGCTGGCTGTCTTCTGTCCAGGACGATCAGGCAAACAGTTGCTCGTATCATCCAATATCGCGTCTGTCCTCTTTGATGGCATGCATCCAGCCTCTTCTCCATTGAAGTAGTTATACGAGAAGGTGAAGTTCACCAAAGATGGCAATCTACAAATATTCTCTGTAACAAACCCTGTTAACATGTTGTATGAAATGTCCAAGTACTCCACACTCTTCATCTCCGAAATGCTCTTAGGCAACAGACCAACAAACGAGTTGGACGCAGCAGCAAACACTGTTACATTCTCAAGCAACCCAATCTCCGGCGGCAGGCAGCCAGTCAGGTTGTTGTTCAAGAAAACTATCTCATTCAGTGTCTTTCCCATCTTACCGATGCTACGTGGGATGCACCCAGTAAACCTGTTATCGGCAAAAACTATGACTGAAGCCGGTGAGTTTCCAATATTCTCAGGGATGTTGCCTTCCAATCGGTTGTGATTCAAGAACACTGCATCTAGATCCTTATCGAATAGCTCCGGCGGCAGGCGACCTTCGAAGTCGTTATATCTGATGTCGAGGTACTTGAGTGCAGGTATGGAGAGGACTGCCCTTGGGAACGGACCTACGAAGCGGTTGTTGCTGACATCAAGCTCATGAAGAATGGTCAGCTTAGAGAAGCTGTTGGGAATGATTCCACAGAAGCGATTGGAGTTGATGTGGAACAGGGCAATGTCTCTCAGGAGGCCGAGCTCGACTGGAAGGAACCCAGCAATGTCTTCATTGTTGAGATCAATGCCGGCGACGACAGTCAACTTGGGCTCATCAAGTGCATTTGCGCAGAAGACACCGGTGTAGTTACAGACATCGGCACCGACCCAGTTGCCTGTAACGTTATGTGGGTCGGAGTACATGGCCTTCTTCCATGCCTGGAGGGCGATGTAAGCCCGGCGGAGCCTTGCGTTGGGAAAGGTTATGTTGATATTAACCTCGTATTCATAGTCGTCGGGGAGATCACCATTCTCAGGGAGGGATAAGAGCTGGCGCTGAGTAATGTAGGAGGTTTCGGCCTCGGTGAGAGCTGAGGAGAAGGAAGCGTGGTAAGAAAATAAGAGGAGACAGAAGATAAGAAAGCAGCCAGAGGCCTGCATTTTGGATGCTCAGCTCCAACCTTGGAGAGGCCCAAGGCTGCTTATTATGAAGAGATCTGAAGAGGGAAAGACGCGTGGGGTTTTATAACGAGGGAGATGAGGGAATTGATTGGATGGAGAGGAGAAGAAAAACAAACCTTTGGGAACTCTCCAACTATCATTCTCCCATTCTGGCCAATTTTTTTTCTTTTTCTTTCTCTGGTTATTTCTGGTTTCTTAATGGAAACTGGAGGGGTTGTTTTTCTCAGGCATCGCAAGTTTGCTTTGATCTCGGATCTTTGCCTAAATATGAACATTGTCGAACAACTAACAACGACCAAGTCATCGATAATATAATTTGGTCACTTGGTGAGATATCAAAGGTAGAGCTTGATTGTTTTAAATTTGGTCATTTGATGTTTATTAGTTCTGCTTCCTCATCATCATTCATTCATTCTCCAAAATCATTCTCGAAAGGGAAAGAGCTCTGGACTTCTTTTACTTAATTGGTTACGTACGTATGAAAATTTCCAAATCTCTCATCCAACGCCACTTTGGTTGATTATGATCACTGGGAAAAGAAATCAGAACCGCCATTGACGAGAAACTCGATCGAAGGGCTCTGGATCCAACTGTCATGAATCTCGAAGGGATCCGCGCGCCATTAACAAGAACCTGCTTTGTATCAAACCCTCGGGATTGTGTCGTTAATCTCCTCTTTGCGGATCAATATTGGAGTATTCTTAGGACCTCCGGTGCGCTGTGCAAATTCAAAATAGGCCTTGGTCGTTTTGCATCGGCCCCGGCCGGAATGCCATTGGCGATTGGCCTGCAGCAAGGAAGACAACGACTAGATCTTCGACGCCATAGCTTTTCCAGGAAATCAAGTTTCTCTCAAAAGAAGACCGAATAGAAGCATTTAAAAGCACTAAAAAGCAGTTGAGAGTTCAATTAAAATTCATAGGTTGAACAACCAAAACCACATTAAATCTCCCCCCCCCCCAAAAAAAAATAAATAAATAAACAATGTTCATCACTTTCACCCACATAGGAAGCAGATCTAAGCTTCCCTCGAACTACCAAAGTCTCGGTCCAAATGCACCGGAAACGTTGGTTTTTGGATGGAACAAGGGAGACCTACGATAGTTCCTCGCAAATTGCTGAATTCGTCAATCACAGAGGTTGGGGAGGGAGTGGAACTGAGGTGAGAAAAGTGGGAAGAAGGGAGAAGGATAGAGAGAGAGAGAGAGAGGGTGGGAGTAAGGGGCGACCACTGGACTGGTCCGGTGGTGTTGGAAAATCGGGTCACGGAAATTTGGATGAAAAACTGCAACTGGCTTTGCAGTGTATCTAAAGACACTGTATTTAGAATATTATTTGCCCTCACCAGTGTTTTCTTTTATGAGTTTGTTGTCGGTTTACTAACAAATTCATTTACAAAATACAACAAAGCCTTTGGGTGAAAAACTGCAACCAACAAAATTAAAGATTCTTCAAAGAAACCTTTTAAGAGATAAATCTTTTAAGAGATAACAAATCAAAGTTATCAGAAAGACAAATGTATTTGCAATGAAAAGTGAGCAAAAAACTTGTCTATAAATCGGATGGGTTTACACCCTTTAATAATTTTTGGAGAGTCATCACAAAGAGATGTGTGTCCATCTAAAGAATCTCTTGGTAAAGTTATGAATTCAAATTCTGTGATTGTTCACAATTAATTAATGGTTAATGACTGTTAACGTTTGAATAGTATCTCTTAATCACACACAATCAACTCATGACTGTTGGATTAACTTAATAATATTTGTAGTGCAGTTCTACTTCTTAATTGTGATTTAGTTCTTTTTTTCAAAGCTTCTCTAAACATGATTTATTTCTGATCTACACCACAAAGCTTTCATCTTAACATGTGACTTAAGTGCAAAACACCTATAAAATGGATTGTGAGATGGGATTGAAAATCTGCAACTGTACATGTTTCAGATGAGATTTGAATTCAAATTCAAACTTGGCTAAGTCCTATTCTTTGCAATATTGACAACCCAATGTCATTTACTAAGTATTGAAGTTTTGGCTCTTGGGTCGTGCTTTAGTACCATTACTGTTTCTACAATGTTTTGGGTTAATTGATACAAATTGACATACAA
The DNA here is from genome assembly GCF_000365185.1 of Nelumbo nucifera. The sequence goes on from NW_010729082.1 coordinate 7,005,513, forward strand.
TTGTTATTTATGATGTTTATAGTTAAAAATGGGCATACATATATAGGAGACCATTACATAAAATTAGCATTACTTGCTCCATGAAGAGAGTGGAAGTCTAATTATTCTAGCTAAAGTGAGTTTCATATGTGATGTGAGAACACAAATCTCTCAAAAATGTTTAAACCAAACACAACCGTACCTTGATTGGGTAAAGTTGGTTAAGTCATGTGGTTGATTGGGTGCTGCTTTCTTTGACCTCCTTGAACTGTTAAATCATCTCATTTCTTAGACCAATAACAATTTGAAAAATTAATTGCGAATATTGGTTCAAAGAATTCCTCGTTGATCTCAGAATGTTCTGAAAAAACCAGCAATTCATCCCTAGAAATCTGAAAAGCATTAGTACTCCTCAATCTGCGCTTGATTTCTCTTCTGAAAGTTTTAATTAGTACTCCCCAATAATTTTTTCAATCAAGGGTTTAGAAGTTCTTCTTCTTTATTTTCATATTTTTCTAAAATCTTAGTATTATGGCCCCGTTTCCTCAGTAAGTTATTTACCCGGGTAAATGCAGTTACCCAGGTAAGTTTTTTTTAGGGAACACTTACCACCCATGTTCTTTTATTTTTCATGTAAATAAGGCAATGACCATTTTAGTCATGAAAATCCATTATTAAAAGGGTATTTTTGTCTCATTCAAGTGTTGGCAACTTTCTCCCTAGGTGGGAAAGTTATTTACCCACCTAAGAGATGGGTATCGCGGGTAATTGATACCCAGGAAAATAAACTTTCTCTAATCCCCACGTAAATCTGAAAAAAAAAATATAATATGAGATTCTTAGTCAATAAAAACCAAAATCCCATCGACCAATTTTTCACCCTCTCAAAATCCAAAAAAGGAACGCCCCCTATTAGTAAAATTCACGGTGGCAACGCCTCTGCTGTGAGTAAATTTTGAGGCTCAATTTAATAAAAGGTAAATCTTCAATCTTATAGTATTGTCTGAATTTAGCCAAACTTCTTGCGATTTAGAAGATCTTTCAATTAGATATTGTGTTCTTTGTGAGTCAAATAGGTTTCCACTATTAGGAATGGTTCTCGGACTAAACTATCTTATTACAAAACCCTTAAGAGACAAATCATAAAATTTTATTATATATAATTATTTAAAATTTCTAATTAATAAATTCAACAATTTATATTTATATGAATTTATGTTATATAAATTAAAATTAATTAATTTCTTGTAACTTTTTTTTAATTTTTCTTTATTTTAAATACAACAAAACAGATTCAGATTAAATCCGAAATTCCAAATCTAATGTTTTTAGATTTGAATCAAATCCAATGTGGCTGGATCCCAATCCGAATCTGACCTTATTACATACAATAACCTAACCCTACCTAAGGAGACCAACCATCAAGAGTTCGGAAGAGAAGAACATAACTTTGTCTACACAAACAACAAGTCCTTAAAATGTGATCCGTTTACATCCTGTTACATCGCTCAAAACTTTAAGAGGTTTAACCTTAACCTCATTTATTTTTTATTAAAATCATCAAAGCTAAAGAAAGTAAAATTTCCCCCATTAAAACGAAAAATTCTTTTCTTAATCTTAAATAAATTAATTAGAAGAGAGCCAAGCATGCACTGGTGTTAAAAAGTGCCCATGTTCTACACAGAAGTAATTACATTTAAGCTATGTTTGGTCTGAAGGAAAAAGTAGGGAAAGGAAGAGAAATGTAAGGAAACCTATACAATGTTTATAAAGGTTTTCCTACCTTTTCCTACTTTTTCCTTCAAACCAAATACAGCTTTAATTTTCTAACGGAAAGAAAACTAAATTGATTACGAATGATTTTAAATATAACCCCATTTTGATGTTTCTATTTTTCTTTTTTTTTTCCTTTTAATTTCGAGGGGCTGGTAAGAAAAGGGAGAAAGATGGAGGAATAAACTGGCTTATACACACACCAATTATGAGTAAATTAATTACTTATACCTTCTTGTGATTTGGGTAAAATACCAAGAGATTCCCTTGTTTACTTATTAACTTATGCCATTTGACCAAGAGGGCTTATTAATGAGAGTCTGGATTGGTTAGACAAAATCATATATAGTGGGATGGGTGACAAACGTATCACTAGGCCAGTGTTTTGTGTGCATAAGGTATGGGTTTAACACGACCTCCATGTATACAATACCGGTGTGTTTTTAGGGGTTTAAACGGACTGATTTTGAATCAAACAATGCAATATCTGAATCCAAATCTGATTAGAAAATCTGATATATAAATTTGATTTAATATCTGATAGATATTAAAAATTAATATTCGATCTCGAATTCGATTCGAATATTCGATTTGATTTGAATTCAGCCAATTAATTATTTTAGGTAATTAATAAATATATAAAATGAATATTTTATTTATATAAAGTATATAAATATAAATATTTATATAATTTAATTATTTTATATAAAATATTTAAATATTTTATATTATATATGAGAATTAAATAATCGATCAAATTTGGATATTTACTGAATTGAATCAAGTTATATCCAAATTCGATTCCAATTAACTATTTGATATGAATATGATATCTGAATTTGACAAGTTAGATATTTGAATTATTCAAATTCGATTCGATTATACCAAATCTCAAATTCAAAATCAGATTTTTGAATACCGTTAATATTCCTATATATTTCCTCATGATATGTTGCTAAGCACGTTATGTATCAATTTTGTCTCTCAGCCAATCCAATCTGTATTACAACCTGGTGTCTTCAGCCCACACCCATGTATACGGAATATTGGTGTATTCACTTATGATTGGTTTATGTAGCCACCTACACACAGTGGTGCATGCAGCCCAGATTCGAACTCAATAAATGATGAAGGTACAATAACTTCAACCTTATCCAATCCGAAACCCACCACATGAATTTCAATGAATAGTAGTCGCTGCACGTGCGCATTGGCTTTGTTAATTAAGACTAAATCAAAAGTAGCTTATGGTGTTTCCAATTGGAGCCTGGATCCCCAGCCCATGTTCATCGCAGTCATCGAGAACATCTTATCCTCTGTACAGTATTATATAGGAAGAAATGTTCTCAATTCACGGGGGGTGGTGTATTGTGGGTAGGCGTGTGTAGGAGATCCAGAGTCTTCCAATTGGGCCAAGTTGGTTCAGACCACCTCAAAAATTATTTTTAGTTATTAGTGTTACATCATTTTTAATAATTTTATTATTAAAATTGTGGTATATAAAATGATTTGTTAGAAAAAGACCGTAAGGGAGATGTTAAAGGGAGAGAGTGAGTGAGACGTGAAAAATGGTTGGTATAACAACAGTTTTGGACAATTAATGTATGTAGAAGACTAAAATGACAAATAATTTGTTTATTTGCTCTCAAGATTTCCTTTAGCATAAAAGATTTCTTCTAATGTAATCCTTTCTTTGGTACCCACCTCCGATTCAATTATTTAGGGATGGCAATGGGGCGGGTTTTGTAAATTCTAAATCCTATCCGCTTTCCTAAACATCTCAACTTGTAGCCGCCCCAAAACCCATAGTGCATTGGATTTTGAGAATCCAAACCTTCCCCATATATGAAAATGCAAAGCTCTCCCCAACCCTGCCCTCCCCACATTCAAGGGTAGGAACATATTGGGTTTAGAACCCACATCTAATTTTTTATATTTCTTGTCATGTATAAACAATAAATAAGTAAAATAATACAAATAAACAACAAAATTTGCAGTTAATTAATCAAGACATGTAAAAAACATATAAGCTATCAATTATCCTTCACATAAAATTCAAAATATTATTTAGGGTAAAATACAAATACCTCCCGTGAAGTTTTTGACAATCATAAAAACCTCTCCTATAATTTTATTTTAACAAATACCTCCCCTGAACTTTTGAAAAACTCAGCAAAAACCTCCGTTCCGTCACTGTCCCAGACGAAAAATATTAGATTGATGCACCATTTTTTTCAAATACCCATTCTACCCTTTTATAAATTATTTTACATACAAAATTACTGAAAAAAAAACTGGTGCATCAATCTTACGTTTTCTGTCTGGGACAATGACGGAAGGGAGGTTTTTGTTGAATTTCTCAAAAATTCAGGGGACGTATGTGTTAAAATGAAACTATAGGGGAGGTTTTTATGAATGTCATAAACTTTAGGGGAGGTTTTTATGCTTTCCAACGATATGTGGGTTGGGGAGGGTGGGGTTTAGCCTAATACCATACCCTACTCGTGCCTAGGAATGCAAATGGATCGGATCAATATTCAAATCAAGGTATATTCGAATCCGATCCGACATAGTTCATGTCTGATCCGAATATCCGCTCGAATTAGATAGGACTCGATTTGAATTCGAATCCTATCGGTAAGTCAGATCTTCTTATCTAATCCGATCCGACTTGTTTTCTTTAAAAATAAATAAATTATTAAAAGAAAATTAAAATATAATAATTTAGAATCCTATCAGTAAGTCAGATCTTCGTATCTAATTCGATCCGACTTGTTTTCTTTAAAAATAAATAAATTATTAAAAGAAAATTAAAATATAATAATTTAGAATCCTATCAGTAAGTCAGATCTTCGTATCTAATTCGATCCGACTTGTTTTCTTTAAAAATAAATAAATTATTAAAAGAAAATTAAAATATAATAATTTAAATAAAGTAAAAACAAAAGATACAAGTATTTTTTAATTATTTTCATCATATATATACATATTTTTTATAAAAAATAAATAATATAACAAATTTATAAAAATATAATATAAAAAATATATTTATAAATAAATAAATAACATATATGTGTATTATATATATATAATATATATTGGATCAGATCTTCTCGGATAGGGGTGATTCGAATCCGATCCGACTTTTTTTCGTATTCGTATCCTATTATTTGATCTGATCTGAAGATCCAATCAAGGGTGATCCAAATTCGACCAAAAAGGATCGGATCATATCATAATCCGATCCATTTGCACCCCTACCCATACCTATATGGGTTGTAGAATCCCAAAAGTCGCCCTTGCTCCAAAACCTTTCCTTAAAGCAAGAAAACCCACCCCATTGGAGAGGGTAGGGGTAGGTACCCAACCAATAGGGTAGAAATTGCCATTCTTATCTCTATCAATAATCAATGCAATGGAGATCTTTGAAAAACATAATCTTACATAACCAAACCTATGGCMCAGACAATGTCTCTCTCTCTTTCTCTTCTTTGGTGATTACACCTCCAAGAAGTGAGTTCACATCTACCCACATCTACCCACAACACGAGAACCCTGCCCACATCTACCCACAACACACTACCCCCCATGAATTGGGAACATCTCCCCCTGTATAATACTATACAGAAGATGAGATGTATGGCTGCAATAAATGTGGACAGGATTCTCATGGGCAGGAGATCCAGAGATCCAAAAACGCCCCACATACATATCTTAATTTGCATTGAAAACATCTTCTACTTATCATTGGAAGATGTTCTCAATACAACGTTGAGATGTGATGTAGGATATTGTTGGGCCACATTCTTTGGAGGGCAGATTTGAACTCCCAGTAAGTAACTTCTGTCTAACAAAGCTTTCTGGATCATATTTTTAGATTTTTTCCATATCTTTTATATATGAAGTTATATCAACTCTAGATTAATTAAAGATAACACATGTGCATTCGCCGTTTTCCAATAAGTTGCCGGAATGCAACGATTTTGTAAGAGAAAACAAAAATTGAAAAACATTTATCTATTTTCAGCGTACATTTGCATTAAAAAAGCATATTAAAATGTAAAGAAAAAGAAAACCCAGGATATCAACGTTATCTCAGTGTAATAGAACATGTAGAAAACCAAGTAAAACTAAAATGCTTCAATCCCATGAGCTTGTCTAGCATACCCTGCAGTCGTCCTACCTCCTCTATCAAACGGTTAGCTTCTCCTCCATCCTTCACCACCTCCACGTTAATTAATTCCTGACTATTAAGCTTGTTCTCTGAATTATCATTGGCTTCAATAATGGGCACAGATTCATTAGCATCAGTTTTTCTCTTAATGTTATTCGATTCGAGGTGTCCTGAATTGAGGTTACAGTTAGATAGTTCTGTCAACTTGTGAAATTGAGGTGGAAGGATGAAGTCATGCAGTAAGATCTGAAATCAAGAAAAATATCAGAGGCCTGAGGAGTTATTCCCCGGGTAGGCACTCCAACACTCAAGTCAGTAAGAAGAATGGGTGGTCAGGCCGAATAGTTGAGAGAAACGTATTAGTCCGAACAGAAGAAGAATAACAATATGGGTGCTGAAGAGTCAAAAGTCCTTTACCTTGAGCGGATGTTACCTACTTATAGCCAAAGATTCGTGTCCGATTTGGATGAGGCTTCCGGGGTTGTTGGGATGAGGTTGTCCGCCGAAGTCTTCGGGATAAAACCTAATCCCTGGCGGAACTGTCCTCCTGATCCATTCGAGGTTCTCCTTTTTTAGTCACGCTTTTCCATTTTACGTGGTGTTGACGTGGCCAAAGAGATAAGATGGCCGCGGAGGTGACACATGACACTCGGGGCCAACTCAACCATAACCCACACACCATAGCTGGTTAATTTGAGACATCAACAAATGGTTATCCCTTGCCTACACCATCAGTTGGTTTTCCATCATCTAGGCTACGCTATACAAAGTGGTCTGAGTTTCCAAAACCCACCTCCAAAAACCTAGAATCCTGTGTTTGATATCTTTTAGTGCATAAAAATATAATAATTAAAGTATATTTCATTCTAAGTGCCCGTGCAATTTAAAAAAAAAAAAATCATTGAGTATTGAGAAAATGAAAAAAAAAATGCAGAATCAAAGGTTGTCATATATTCCTTACCTGATCAACAGGAGAGTGCATCTCACAATGGAAGTTTCCTCATTACCTTCATGGAGCCTTCGTCATTCAATTGTACATGTTCGACCAGAACTTCGTCTCTCACACTTTACTTCTTGAGTATCAATGGAGAATTTAGACTGCATGCCCGATTATGATTTTACCTTGAACCAATGTTGCCTTCTGAGTTCTAAATATTGGAAGAGAGCAAGGTGCTGCAAGCCTACAACGTGAATGACCTGTTTTAGCCCATGCTTCATGGTGAGCTGTTGTGACTTATTTTTTTCGTCCAAAATGGTGAGGGACGATGGGAAGAAAAAGACACCTAATGAGGGACGATGGATGGTGTGAGGGAGGGGGGAGGATTAGAAGTGAAGGACAATAGGAAAAAGCACAAAAAAAAAGAAAAAAAAAAAAAAAAACAGAGGAATATTGTTGGATAGAGAGAGACGTGAATAGTTGAGTTTCCTGTCATTCATGACTGTTAATCGTGATAAATACTTCCTAATTTTTTGGGCAAAACCAGGGAAGATTGCCATGCCAAATGGCAACTCCATGGGCTTCTAGAAGAAATCTTGCACTCCCTATAGAATTGTTCCCTTGGAGTAACATTAATTTATTATATATATAGATTAGTTGATTGGTTATCAATTGAATGATACCACTTGATTGGTTATGATCAATCTTTTTAGGTATGACACTGTAATTTGATATCATGGTTACATTGAATTCAAAAAATGAATATGACATGTTTATGTTGAGATGATAGTATCGACAATGAAGTCATACAAAGAAGCCTAACTAGCTCCAATAGGTGATAAAATGAGAGAAAGCAGAGTGCATGAAAGATTTTTGACAAAACCTATAAAAAGAAGTGATTTGTTGCAAGTTGAAAGGGCTAGAAGGGGTAAGGATAGACAAAAAAGACATGGGTCAAAGTAGTAAGAAATGATTTTTTTTTTTTTTTTGCTTCATGGATCTATAGACCGGGGGACTAGCCCATCCCCCTCACTTTGGATGAAAATTGATTGGATTGTTATCAAAATTCTTAGGTATCAACTAGAGGGGGCCCGTGCAATTTACAGGATTTATTAAGCGAAGGCTAAACAATAGAGACACATACTTTTAATTTTTAAATAATTAATAATTATTAATATTTTGGGTCAACTATGATATCGGAAAGATATGATATCTGAAATTTTTTGACCAATCAACTGGTTCATAAATGTGGTAGCCAATCGGATGTTATTTATCAAAATTCATGGATGGAGTTTGATTGATCAAAACTCTTCCGATACCATATCTTTCCCGCATCATAGATTTTCCCTTATATTTCATATACTACTTTTAATAATTGTTTTACAATACAAAAATAATAATAATTAATTTCAATTAGGGTTGTTCATCAAACTGTTGAAACCAACCAATCTGACCAACTTGAACCGAGCTGGTCAGTTTTCTAGTGTTTTCGGTTAGCTTTGGTTCAACAATTTTCCAACCTGACCAGGTTGGATCAATTTCACTTTGGCCATTTGTAAATCGACCAAAATCAAATGACTTGGTCATTACGGGAAAGTGGAAAAATTCTCATATTTCTTAGTTTAAAATATTTGATATCATAAATTTATTTTTTAAATTTTATTTTTTAAGTTTAAAGTTTTTGAACCAACCGGCCAAACCGAAAAAAATGACTCAAACTAATACAACCCAAGTTGTCCAGTTTTCACTAATGGTTCGGGTGACCAACTCCCCAACCTAACCAAGTTGATTTGGTTGGCCAAACAAAACCAACCCATGAACACTCCTAATTTCAACTAAATTAATAGTTTAATATGTCTCTAATAAATAAAAATAGTTTAATCTCCAATAATTATTGAAAATTTATTCTGAAAATACATAATTAAGAAAAAATATTGATAATGAGAATACAATAAAAATACAATAATTACAAAAATACAATAAATACTAAAAAATTAAATTAGTTAATAAATAGTGTAATATCAAATAATAGTTTAATCTCTAATAAATATTAATCAATAAATTATAAAAAAAATACAATAAGTATAATAAATTAAATTTAAAAAGCTAAACAACAGTAGTTTAATCTCTAATAATTATTGAAAAACTTCTATTAAAAAAACAAAAATAGAATTATACATAATTATTGAAAATATATTTATCACAAAAAAAATAAATAATCATTTAAAATACAATAAATATTAATTTTAGTGTATATTAATATATAATAAATATAGATTATGATTTTAAAATTATTATTAATAAATATTAATTCTTTTGGAAGTTATTTTCTAGAATTGTTAATTAATATAAGTGAAATTAGTTATTTACAATATTATTTAGTTATTTAAATAATCCCATTATTTAAATTTGAAAATATTAATTATTTATTGAATTTAATAATCCATAAAATTATAATTTATACTATTATTACAAAATTCTGTTATTAAATTATTATTAATTTGAATATTATATCATAATTATTTTTCTAGTTTAAGATATTTTTTAAATTTATTACATAATTTCATTATTTTAACTGTTTAAAATCTAGTTATGTTATATTTCTTTAGATAAAATATTTAGTTATTTAAATATTTAAATAATATATAAGATATTTAAAATTTTTCGTTATTTGAAATAAGGGTATTTTGTCCATATGATTTACAAAGCAAGGTTTTTAAAACCGACCCGGTGATCGAACCGATCAAGGGTTCGATTACCAGGTCGAATGGTCCAATCTTTCGAACCAAACGCTCAACCCGTTCTGATAGAAAAAAAAATAAAAACAATCAAAACTGTTCAAACCGTTAACTGCCCGATTCAACAGTTTGCTGACAAAAATCAACGGTTTTGGGGGGAAATCCGGTTTTTAGGGAAAACGAACCAGTTCCCAGTTTTCCGATCCGACCGTTTGGTCCGGTCCGGTCTGGTTTTGAAAACCATGTTACAAAGTGTTATTAAAGGGTCAAATAGACTATTGAAAAGTTTCAAATGTCCTTTGAACTAAGACAAGCAAGTGCAAGAGGACTTAGTATTTGACCAAAACATGGGCTGTGGAAGTACAATTATAAGTAATTAAAACCCGCCAGTTAAGGGTTTGATGTTCATTGATTTTCAAATTTAGATAAAGCTCCGACGTTAGAGCATGTCTTGGATGGCTCAGACAAAACCCTTAGCCCTTACCACGGAATCAAAAAACTAAAATACCAGAAAAATGACTAAATTTAATGGGAGAGAAATGGTTGGAGAAGACTCCCAACCAGCCTTTTATCTATCCATCCCCTTTGTCTCCCTCCATATAACACCCCTACCTTAACTCTCTTCTCAAGCAGCCTTGGGCTTTCCATGATTGGAGCTGCACCAAATAACTAGCTAATTAACATGCGGTCCTCTGGCTGCTTTTTCCTGATTTTCTTACTCCTCTTCTCTTCCCAAGATTCTTTCTCCTCAGCTCTCTCTGAAGCCGAGGTCTCCTTCATTGCTCACCGCCAACTCTTATCCCTCCCGGAGAATGGTGACCTTCCTGAAAATTATGAATACCAGGTTGATGTCAACTTAACCTTCCCCAACGCAAGGCTCCGCCGAGCTTACATCGCCCTCCAGGCATGGAAGGAGGCCATAGTCTCTGACCCACATAAAATCACGACCAGTTGGGTCGGTGCCGATGTCTGTGACTACAAGGGCGTCTTCTGTGCGCCTGCACCCGATGACCCCAAGTCTACGGTTGTCGCAGGTGTCGATCTCAACAATGCTGACCTCGCCGGCTTCCTTCCCGTCGAGCTTGGCCTGATGAGTGACCTTGCGCTCTTCCATGTCAACTCCAATCGCTTCTGTGGAATCATTCCCCAGAGCTTCTCCAAGATGGCTGTTCTCTACGAGTTTGATGTGAGCAACAATCGCCTTGTTGGTCCATTCCCAATGCCAGTCACCGCCATGCCAGCCCTCAAGTACCTTGACCTTAGATACAACGACTTCGAAGGTTCGATACCTCCGGAGCTATTCGACATGGATCTAGATGCTGTGTTCTTGAACAACAATCGTTTCCAGAACGAAATCCCTGAGAATCTAGGAAACTCTCCGGCTTCAGTCATTGTTTTTGCTAATAACAGGCTTACTGGGTGCATCCCACATAGCATCAAGAAGATGGAAAATACATTGAATGAGATCATATTCACGAACAACAAGCTCACTGGTTGCTTGCCAATGGAGATTGGGTCGCTTGAGAATTTAACAGTTTTCGCTGCTGCGTCCAACTCGTTATCAGGTGTCTTGCCTAAAAGCTTTTCGGGGATAAAGAGTGTGGAGCTAATCGACATCTCAAACAACTTCTTAACAGGGTTTGTTCCTGAAGGTATCTGTAAATTGCCTAATTTGGTGAACTTCACCTTCTCGTATAACTACTTCAGGGGTGAGTCACCAGAATGTGAATCATCAAGGACGAAGGACGTTGTGGTGGATGATACAGACAACTGCTTCCCTGATCGTCCCAAACAGAAAGCAAGCAAAACTTGCACGCCGGTGGTGAACCGACCAGTTGATTGTGGAAAGTCCAAGTGTGTTAGGCCTTCATTACCAACGCCGTCTAGACCACATAAACCAAAGCCAACACCTGATGTGGAGTCTTCAGTAAAACCAGAAACCCAACCATCTCCATCACCAGTTTCACTACCATCCACACCAGAGAAACAAGAACTGACTCGTCCACCTACATCCTCCTCACCATCACCATCTGATCAGAAGTCAGTTCCTACACCTACAACTCCCTCTCCATTCCGTCCATCTCCAACACCAACTTCTTCTCCAACACGAACTTCATCTCAGACACCATCAAATCCATCATCACCTTCGTCTTCAACACCATCAACCCCATCACATTCATCTTCAACACCATCAACCCCATCTATAACTCTAACTCCAACTTCATCTCCAACACCAACTTCATCTTTAACACTATCAAATCCATCACATTTATCTTCAACACCATCAGGCCCATCTCTATCTCCAACTTCTTCTCCAACAC